>CM066036.1:651447135-651473440 GCA_033557465.1 Ichthyophis bannanicus | reverse complement strand
AGTTTGCATGAGCCACCCTATCCCCAGGAGAAGACAGAGCCCATCACAGTGGGTCAGATATGGTTGTGTGTGCTGAAACAGTTTGCATGTATCCCCAGGAGTCACAGTGGGTCATGTGTGTGTGTGCTGAAACAGTTTGCATTAGCCACCCTATCCCCAGGAGAAGACAGAGCCCATCACAGTGGGTCACCTGTCACCCTGGCTAGATGTTGTTGTGTGCTGAAACAGTTTGCATTAGCCACCCTATCCCCAGGAGAAGACAGAGCCCATCACAGTGGGTCACCTGTCACCCTGGCTAGGGGATGTTGTGTGTGTGCTGAAACAGTTTGCATTAGCCACCCTATCCCCAGGAGAAGACAGAGCCCATCACAGTGGGTCACCTGTCATCCCTGGCTAGATGTTGTTGTGTGCTGAAACAGTTTGCATTAGCCACCCTATCCCCAGGAGAAGACAGAGCCCATCACAGTGGGTCACCTGTCATCCTGGCTAGATGTTGTTGTGTGCTGAAACAGTTTGCATTAGCCACCTATCCCCAGGAGAAGACAGAGCCCATCACCAGGGATATGGTTGTGGTGCGGAAAAACAGTTTGCATGAGCCACCCTATCCCCAGGAGAAGACAGAGACCATCACAGTGGGTCGCCTGGTTCATCAAGGGGATATGGGTGTGTGTGCTGAAACAGTTTGCATTAGCCACCCTATCCCCAGGAGAAGACAGAGCCCATCACAGTGGGTCGCCTGTCATCCAGGGGATATGGTTGTGTGTGCTGAAACAGTTTGCATTAGCCACCCTATCCCCAGGAGAAGACAGAGCCCATCACAGTGGGTCGCCTGTCATCCAGGGGATATGGTTGTGTGTGCTGAAACAGTTTGCATTAGCCACCCTATCCCCAGGAGAAGACAGAGCCCATCACAGTGGGTCACCTGTCACCCTGGCTAGATGTTGTGTGTGCTGAAACAGTTTTGCATTAGCCACCCTATCCCCAGGAGAAGACAGAGCCCATCACAGTGGGTTACCTGTCATCCTGGGGATGTTGTGTGTGGTAAAACAGTTTGCATTAGCCCTATCCCCAGGAGAAGACAGAGCCATCACAGTGGGTACCTGTCATCCAAGGGATATGGTTGTGTGCTGAAACAATTTCATACATCCCCATCCCACGAGGGCACCCTCACTGTGTGTTCCCATTCATCCTGGTGATCTTGGTCTGTTACTGTAAAGGTGGTAAACATTCTCCCTATCGGGGTGCAGAGATCGCATCATCGTGAACATTTACTCACGTCATATATGGTCTGTGTGACCAGACAATTTCATACATCCACCCTAACACAGGGAACAGAGAGGCCATCACAGTGTGTTCCCATTCATCATGGTGATATGTGTGTAATGTAAAAGGTCAAACGTCTCGTATCCCCAGGGGTGTGAGAGTCATCACAGTGGGTATCAGTCACCCGTAAGATATGGTCTGTGTGCCTAGACAATTTCATACATCGACCCATCACCAGGGACAGATAGCCATCACACTGTGTTCCCAGTCATCCTGGAGATATTGTTGTGTAATGTAACAGTGAAGAACAGTCTCCCTATCCAGGGGTGGAGAGTCATCACAGTGCTCATTGGTCACCCTTACTGGATATGGTTGTGTGCAACACAATATAGTACATCCACCCTATCCCAGGAGAATACATAGGCCCATCACAGTGGGTTCCCTGTCATCCTGGAGATATTGTTGTGTGTAATGTAAAGTTGAAAACGTTCTCCCTATCACAGGGGTGCTGAGAGGTCATCACAGTGGCTCAATCACCCTGGAGATATGGTTGTGTGTGTTCTCCCTATCCCCTGGAGTGCACGGAGCCCATCACACTGGGTCATCTATCACCCTGGATATTGGGTGTGCTTGTAGCCGTGTGTTATCCCGTGGGTCAGGCAGCCATCACACTGGGTCATCCACCATGGAGATATGGTTGTGTGTGCTACAACAGTTTGCTTTACCCTCCCTATCCCCTGGAGTGCACGGAGCCCATCACACTGGGTCATCTATCACCCTGGAGATATGGTTGTGTGTGCTTTAACAGTTTGCTGTGTTCCCCCTATCCCGTGGGTCCAGGCAGCCCATCACACTGGGTCATCTGGCACCATGGAGATATGGTTGTGTGTGCTACAACAGTTTGCTTTACCCTCCCTATCCCCTGGAGTGCACGGAGCCCATCACACTGGGTCATCTATCACCCTGGAGATATGGTTGTGTGTGCTTTAACAGTTTGTGCTGTGTTCCCCTATCCCGTGGGTCCAGGCAGCCCATCACACTGGGCCATCTGGCAACCATGGAGATATGGTTGTGTGTGCTACAACAGTTTGCTTTACCCTCCCTATCCCCTGGAGTGCACGGAGCCCATCACACTGGGTCATCTATCACCCCTGGAGATAATGGTTGTGTGTGTCTTTACGACAGTTTGCTGTCTGTTCCCCTACTCCCGTGGGGTCCAGGACAGTCCACACTGCGAAGCACTGGGGTCACTCTGGGCACCCATAGGAAGATGAATGTGGTTGTGTGTGATCTAACTAAGTTTATATCTAAGGCATATCCCACCAATATCCACCGAGGATTCCAGTGACCTAGGTAATTGTGTCCTGTTAGTCACCCACGATTGCTATGGTTCGTATGGCAGCTAGAATGATGTGTGATTTTACGGGATACACCTACTCCGCCAGGGGGCCAAATACCGGCATGCAATGGTGGGTATGTTAGAAAGATAATTGTGTTTGTTCATGGGACACAGAGGTTGTACGTACCCCATAGTTTTGGAGGTCAATATATTTCATCACACAGGTCTCCGGATGTCTGCGCGATGATATGGTTAGGGACGATGTTTATGTGTGTAACAGCACCCCATCCCCATGAAACCATGTCAGACGCTAACCAAAACACCTGCAACAGATCTTGTCCCCACAACCATCCATGCAAATGTTGTGGGGTCAGCATTTATACACCTCAATAGAAAGCCAAACCTTATGAACCCCCCCCCCCAAAACACATGGACATCAGTTGATGTTCTTCCAATTAGTTCAACTCAGGACAGTGGTGGTTGACCAACACATACATAAACACTACACATGACCACTGTTGTTCACAGATGTTATGGTGATATTGCCCATGTCTATGGTGTTGTAAACCCACACATGTGGTTCTGCACAGGCAGTGCTACGGCCTACAAAGATAGCAATCTTTCCCTTGCTCATACAGTGGTCAATCCCACCCCTCACCCCAGTCTGAACATGTTGAGGACATATGTCTGTTGCCCATGGATGATCCCCAATGACATGTGATGAACTAATGCTATACATGGAGACACACACACAACAGTGTGGGCTGTAGCAGCAAAACATTGGCCCACACGGCTGTGTGTTTTTTATGGGTGACCCACGCAGAAGGTTGAATGTCACTACTAGCACCCAATCCTTTCAATTACCATCAACAGGTTGAGGATCTCCGGAAGAAGGGCAGGGAGCTGCGCCACCACCATTGCCGGCTACCTGCAGCTGAATTGCCAGGGTGAGAGAGCTCCCCAAAAGGTTGCATCGGGAGTGTTCTCTAAAGTGTCAAATCCAGTAAACAGATGTTGCAGTTGCCAGAAAAAACCTGTGTGGCCCACTGCATATTTAGACGTGCTTGCTGTATGTGAGACCTAACAGAGTTCCTATTCTTGTCGACCTCCACAGATGGGTGATGTCCCAGAGGATCTGCCCACAACCTCCGCAACGCCCTACTGAGACGTCCCCCCACACCACATGCAGACGAGGTGTTGGTCCTCATCACATCGGAGGAGGGGGAAGAGGAGGAGGAAGATGAGGAGGAGGAGGAGGAGGAGGAGAGGATGAGGAGGCGGTGGGGGTGGAGGCGCAGACACATCCACCGGCATCAGATGTCCCCCACCTGGTGCCCTCGGGCGATCTGGAACGGCTGATTGGGGGGGGTGCCAGGTGGGAGACAGGGTGTTGGGGATGTGGAGGGGGAGGGGGACGTTGTGGAGGGCTCAGGGGGGGAGAGGGTGCCAGAGGGGGTGTGGAGAGTGATGTCGAAGACAGGGCATCACAGTCACTGTGGGCTCCCCTCAGCCACAAAGGTTGCCTCAACCATGCAGGGCCCCACCCAGGGTCTACGCAGATGCCACCACACAAACACCTGGCACACTGTGTGTGTGTGGTGGCAGATGCGTGGAAAACCTGTCTGGGGCCATGCATGCGATGGAGCAACGGCTCCACCAGCTGATCATGTCACTGCAGTTGCTGGCGGGAGTTATTGAGAGGGTGGTAGCCGTGGTGGTCCGGCTACCATGTCGCCAACCACCCTATCAATGGCGTCACGTGGCGTCAGTAATGGTGCTATTGACGTCCAAATATGTGCCCTGTGTTGCCCTGTCTTCCATCACTGGGCATTTGGAGGGAGGGTGGGGGGCATGGCGGGTAGCGGGATTGTGGATGGGCAATTGTTCAGGGCGGGTGGGAGCAAGGGGTGGGGAGTGTGAGTTTAGGGGGTCCGGGTCAGGGTATGATCCCCCTTCCTACAAATGTACATAGTCACCCCTGTTTGGCTTTGTTGTTATTAAACATATGTTCAACACACCATGTAATGCTTGTGTGTCCTCATGCAGCCTAGGACTAGGGATGTCAGCATGTGATTTTTGTGTAGACATACATGTTTTCGAGGGGTACACATGCTAGCGATAACTCCACTGTCTCCACAGTACATTTGGGGGTGACCATGTGTGTAGGTGTCTGATAAGAGGTTCTTGTGTCAGATGTTACACTGTAGCACCTGTCCCAGAGTCACACAACTCACACGTTAGCGAATACATGAACCACATATGTCAACATATGTCAACAAATGAATGATATTTGTTGTGAAGCTCTGCCACTGTCACATGCAGCAACATGGTGGGGTGTAGGGAATGTGGTCATTAAACTAGGCACGGCAAGGGTTACACATATGCCACAAAATAGTCGTGTATGAGGGGTTGGACACCTTGATGCATAGGGCAACGACACAGGCAATGTCAAACATAGTTCCCCTGTTTGGACATGGAACTTTGGTGTGTGCAGACTGTGCCAGTACAGCTCACAGACTGTGCTGACACGATATGCACAGGACACCTGGCATATGTACTGGCACACCTCTCCGCCCCAGCCTTGACTGCTGGTATGTTTTGGCTCATGAGGGTGGTAGTTGTGGCCTGCTTGTATCAATACAAAGCACACATAAGACCTACTTTTCTGTTAGGGTTTTATTCCCCGTCCCTGTGAGGTTTTCTTCTTTTACCACAGAAAGTAATAGCCTAACTTGGCTTATAACATAAAGAAACTGGATAGCACAAATAGCTTTCGTCAGCATATAACGTCAAACAAAACAAAAGAACAAACAGCCTACTTTGTCTGTTTGGCTAGGGAGAGAGAGAGAGAGTTTTGTAGCCTTTGCTACCTGCACATAGAGTAAGGTTACACAAACATTTACCTTAAGGGGTCCTCAGGTTCTTTTATAGTAAGAGCACATTCCATTAATTCTGTATCTTATAATGTACCAGAATCGTCATATTCCATCAACTCTGGTCCGGAGGAATCTGCATTGCCCACGTCTAATGTGGAATAAAAGTATGGCTGATTTGCCTCATTAGTTAGGAAGTTCCTCTTCCTCTGTATAGCCCTGCTTTCCCTGGGGAAGGTCACCAAAACTCTGTATGCTGTTTTCTAGAACCCTGCCCCCGCTGGTGCTTCAGTGGATAGCTTAGGTCGCTGCTTATCTTGCTAGCTGAGTAATTGGGATACGCTCCCTGCTGGGTCTGCCTCAGCTCTCCCGATTTCAGCTGTACCCGATTGCAAACTGTGAAACGGCGTTTCTCTTGAGCTTAAGAGTTCACTGTAATAAGGGATGTCTTCTGCTTCTCTCGGTAGGTGAAACCCCCTTCTTTTAATACATTTATAAACAGGAGAACACGTGCTATCAGCCTCTGAATGTATAGGCTTTGTAAGGGTATTTTTCTGCCTCCAAGACTGTTCTCTCTTAGAAGGCAGATATCCCTTATATCCCTTCTTTTCCCCTGAATCTGATGTTGTAGTTTTCTTATATTTCACTTGCCTTCTCTCAGAGCCACACAGGTCTCTGGCCTCTTTCCATAATTCCTCTCTCCAGGATTGCCTACTCGGCTCCTCTCTCCAGGATTGCCTGTGAGAACGCCTCTCTCTCCAAGGCTGTTGCTCTCTCCAAGCTTGCCTCTCTCTCCAAGCTTGCTTCACACTCGAAGTTAGCCTCTCTCTCAAAGATAGCCTGTCACTCCAAGATAGCCTCTCCTCCAAGGTAATCTCTCACTCCAAGGTAGTCTCTCTCTCCAAGGTTGCCTCTCACTACAAGCTTGCCTCTCCTACCAGGCAGCCTCCCACTGAATGTTTGGTAGTCCGTTTTATCCATGTATTTCTGACTCCACCTTTCTTCAGCTGCGCTTCATTAGGTGAAGCAGAGTCCCGTGCCTTACTCCCGGGGTGTGTCTCTCCAGGCTCTGGGCACGTGTGCTTTCGTTGTCCCTGGCAACTGTCAAGCCTTCCTTCAGTCTTCCTGTCACTTTTCCTTGATCATTCATACTGCTCAGCATTCTTTCAGGCTGCCTTAGGTCCACCCTGTGACAGTACGCATCATAAACATAGTAGCCGCCTGTGGCTAGGTAGCTGCAGCACGGGTCCGGTTTGCAACTAATGTAGTCCGGGCCTCCACCCCCGCCATGTCATAGATACACACGGGAACACATGGTCATTCACTGGACACACACAGTGTATGTAGTTAATGCCAGCTGTTTATTGTCACAGCATTTACGTCATATTATGTACCTTTACAAACATCTCAATGATAATTGTGTGATTTTCATCCCAGCCGTGTATGTGACACACCATGAACATAGGAGTGTCATCTCTGAGCCTTTCAAAAAAAAAACATCAACATCCCCAAAACAAGGTGAAACATAGACATAAATGCTGCAAATGATCATTGCACCAGAGACAGGCTTTGACAAACATCTTACAACCGGATGACAACATCATAGTTTAAGATCTACGTGGTCGGCCACGCCTGCCACGTTGGCCCCTCCTCCCTCGTGGGTCAATGGCCACCTCATGAACCGGGGGTGGTGGTGGTGGGGGTGGGGGTGCAGGTGCAGCTCGCCGTAGCACATCAAGTATGCCCTCAAGGGCTTCACATATCCGTGTGAGTGGCATGGCTCGTATCTCCGCACGTGACTGACGCAGCTCCTCACACACCTCCCTTGTGTTCTGCTGCACTGCCATGTGTATCCTGTCCAGAACGCGTATGCTGCCTGTGCATGGGATACAGGGTGGTCAATGACATACCTCTCCACTAATACACCGTAGTACACAAACATGTCATGCACATCCAACACTATTGAATATGTGATAGGGCAGAGTCCAATTTCAACATGGATAGAGTTAACATACATATTTAACACAGTGTTAGATGTATTCAAAGCCTAAATGACAATTTACAGGACCTGGATGTGTGAGGCCAAAACCACAATCTACAGATCTGCATACACACCGAAATACTACAGACGTCACAACAGGATTGTGCAATGATAACTATCACCTTTCCATTGTGTAGGGGAGGTGCAGCATGCAGCACACACAAATAACTGTGATGAGCAGCATTAGGGAGGGACAGGGGACGGTATGGAACACGCCAGCAACAGGGAGACCACAGCTGGAGGGTTTATCACAATTGCTCATGGCTACAGGGGATAGTTTTGCAGATGTGTTGTATGCAAGGGGAGACAGGGATGTGACAGCTGACGTTCACACGTGCAGTGCTGCTGCACATATGTGAGACCTGCGGGTTTTAAAACACCTTATGTAACACAGAGGGCGGTTTGTGGAGATTATACATTAGGCAATGTGATACACATGGAGGTGTGGACAAAGCTGCCAGAGTCCCAGAGGGCCACACCATAGGTGGACCATAGCAAGGGAACATTGACGGTGCATGATGGGACATACACAGCTAGTGGTACGAACTGTTGCAGTACAGTGAAAGCCTGAGTTGACACGGTCTGCTTAGGCTTCAGTAGGCATGATAGGTGGTTGCTGTTGTGTGTCAACTCTTTTACATCTCAACATAGGCATTTTTCAGACATATGTGTTGATGTGTGAGAGTTCCAAACAGTGTTAAGCCATACATTGCTCACCTATCTATTTGCACAGGGAGCGCCATTTCAGGTGTCACCATGCATCGGACACATTTGTCCCCAAATGCCGCAGGTGATTTGCCTACCCACCTCACCCCGCTGAGGTTGCCCCAATGACAGAATGGTTTTCCCTGCACCTCTCCCAATGTTCTGTTATTACCTCAGCAATGACTGAGATGACTTGTAGATGGAGACTGTCTCCCTTCTGTTTCTGTTTCAGACACATAAGCGTATTTAATGATTTGCCTAGGCTCGGTTAGACACACGGGTGCGATGGATAGGATATCTATGCACACCTTGTCCTAGAATAGACACAATGCAAACTATGTTTGTGTCTGCAAACCTTATGGCCCTCCAGAGGGACCTAGCAGAGTGAGGGCGTGTTCCCCCCCCCCATCTGCTACTGGTGCAACAACATGGCAATTACACAGTGAAAATTGTCAATTCATCACACAGCCAATGGGACTGTGTAGGTGAGGGCTTGCCATGCGGAGGTGTTGTGCATGCGTTGGTTCCCAACACAATATGTGTTCCTAGTGAGGGTGTACAGCGTAAGATGGCATTTGTGTTGTGCTAGGACCCGTAATGGTCTATGGGGAGTCTGGAGCACGCATGAGTTGTGGAATGCAGGCCCATGTCTGCTGTACGGATATTGGAGTCTCAGATATTGTCCTGAACATGAGATGTTTGGGGATGTAGTGTCTTACCTGTCTTGTGTGTCTTCTGGGGTTCCAATACCGATGCCTGTGTTGTGTGCACTATTGTAGCATCATGGATGTTGTTATGCTTACATCACCGTGTGTGATGTTGATGTTGGTTTGACATGTGATGGGGTGTTGTTGTATGACAGGACTATGTATGGTGTGATGGGGACATTTGCTGAACTATTGGCTGATGAGGTGTTTCCAAACTGTTAATGGATGACTGAGGTTCCCCAGGAAATTGCCTGTTGCAAGGACTGCAATGCATTGGATGCTGGTTGAGTCAGGAACTGCAAGGCAGTTGATGCTGGCGAATGAACAGATTGTGATGGTGCCATGACACTTTGCGACAGAGCCGTATATGTGTTGTGTGGGGGGGGGGGGATACATCTACCATACACCTGTTCCTGTGAGGTTATGAGTGGTTTGAGTAGGCCATGATAAGCACGTGAGCAACTGTGAGGGACGTGCGGGACAAACAACTGTGAGATGCTGGGTATTTTCAGGCAGCAGGTAAATGTTCTGATGGACACAACAATATTTTGGAGCCGGTCTGCCAACTAGACATTGATGATTGTCACAGGGTGGACCTAAGGCAGCATGAACGAATGCTGAGCAGTATGAATGATCAAGGAAAAAGTGACAGGATGAATGAAGGAATGCTTGACAGTTGCCAGGGACAACGAAAGCACACGTGCCCAGAGCCTGGAGAGACACACCCCGGGAGTAAGGCACGGGACTCTGCTTCACCTAATGAAGCGCAGCTGAAGAAAGGTGGAGTCGAAAATACATGGATAAAACAGACTACCAAACATTCAGTGGGAGGCTGCCTGGTAGGGAGAGGCAAGCTTGTAGTGAGAGGCAAGCTTGGAGAGAGAGACTACCTTGGAGTGAGAGTTTACCTTGGAGTGAGAGGCTATCTTGGAGTGACAGGCAATCTTGGAGAGAGAGGCTACCTTCGAGTGGGAAGCAAGCTTGGAGGAGAGGCAAGCTTGGAGAGAGAAACAGCCTTTGAGAGAGAGGCGTTCTCACATGCAATACTGGAGAGAGGAGCCTAGTATGCAATCCTGGAGAGAATACTTGTGGAAAGAGGCCAGAGACCTGTGTGGCTCTGAGAGAAGGCAAGTGAAATATAAGACAACTACATCAGCAGATTCAGGGGAAAAGAAGGGATATAAGGGATATCTGCCGTCTAAAAGAGAAGAGTCTTGGTGGCAGAAAACTACCCTTATAAAGCCTAGACATTCAGAGGCTGATAGCAAGTTTTCTCCTGTTTATAAAGGTGTTAAAAGAAGGGAGTTTCACCTACCGAGAGAAGCAGAGGAAATCCCTTATTACAGTGAACTCTTAGCTCCAAGAGAAACGCCGTTACACAGTTTGCAATCGGGTACAGCTGAATCGGGGAGAGCTGAGGCAGACCCAGCAGGGAGCGTATCCCAATTACTCAGCTACAAAGCTAAGCAGTGACCTACGCTATCCAGTGAAGCACCAGCGGGGGCAGGGTCCTAGAAAACAGCATGCAGAGTTTGGTGACCTTCCCCAGGGAAGCAGCGCTATTCAGAGGACGAGGAACTTCCTAACTAATGAGGCAAATCTGCCATACTTTTATTCCACATTAGAAGTGGGCAATGCAGATTCCTCCGGACCATAGTTGATGGAATATGAAGATTCTGGTACATTAGAATATACAGAATTAATGGAATGTTCTCTTTCTATAAAAGAACCTGAGTACTCCGTAAGGTAAAGGTTTGGTTAACCTTAATTCTATGTGCAGGTAGCAAAGGCTACAAACTCCCTCTCTCTCTCCCTATCCAAACAGACAAAGTAGGCTGGTTGTTCCTATCTTTTGTTTGACGTTATATGCTGAAGAAAGCTATTTGTGTTATCCAGTTACTTTATGTTATAAGCCAAGTTAGGCTATTACTTTCTGTTGTCAAAGACGAAAACCTCAAAGGGACGGGGAATAAAACCCTAACAGAGGAAACAGTGTTATGTTTGCTTTGTATAGATACAAGCACGGCACAACTACCACCCTCATGAGCCAAACCATACCAGCAGTCACGGCTGGGGCGGGTGAGGTGTGACACGATGCTGAGTGAGCACACCTCATGCACAGTCCTGCTGGATGTGACTGGGGCATTTGCAACTTGGAAATGGCAGCTAAAGAGTCAGACTACACGTGTTTATTATATTTTAATAGACATATGGAGGTTTAACATAACTACAGACATTATGGTGTTCAGTGTGTTTTTTTGCAAGCGACAAAGTATGTGTCGCTGTAGTGATTGATAATAGATGTCATTATTGCGACCTCCGATCTCATTCACATGTTACCCTCTACACTGTTGGCTCTCCTTCCATGGTTGCCTTGTTTGTCTCGGGTTTTAATGGTTCTCCTAATGTAAGTGTGGTTTGGTAGCTGGTGTATGATGTTGTATGGTTGTCTTTTGAAAGGCAGATGAGGGCATTTGAGTCTCTCACTCAGAACTGACATTGGCAATTGCTACCATTCCCCAGTACGTTCTGTAATGTCCTCTGTGATATTGTCAGTGTTGTGGTTTGCAAGGTTTGTGTATGGTGATATCTGTATGCAGGTATTGGGGTCAGGATACAGTGTGTATTGATATTGCCTCTACATGTGCAGGCGTTGTAGAGGTTCCACCTGTGTATTGTCATGTGCAATACATTAGTCCTCCTTTGTAACCATGTGCTCATTAATCTGCATGTGTCATACTCACATTGTATGGTTACATACAACACCCCTGTCACGTTAGCCACCTATGATAATGTGGACCATCACAGGCTAATGACACATAGACCCTCAATCAGACTGGGATGTATTTGTTCACAGCGGATGCGATTTGGTGATGGTTTGGTGGGGTTGCTGACAGGGAACATGTTTATGGGCTTGACTGTGTGCAATTCAGTATATGTTATTTTTGAACCTCCCTGGGAAATAGCACTATGTGTTCACCCAAAACAAACAGATATTAGAGTGTGTATGCTTACTACACCTCTGGGACACCTTGTATATGGGTGACCTTACGCGTGGATGAGATCGCTGCATATGCTATTTGCCCCTTACCTCGGAAGCCAGATTGTGGGTAATGTTGGCTTTGTGTGGTACCATCACGGAGGAAGGTTACATTGACCTATATATGGTCTTTGTTTTGGGTGACTATGGGCTATTTGTCATACTGTTGTTTACAAGACATGTGAGTGTCTGCAAAGAGGCATACTGGTGTCAGGCCAATGTCTGCATCTCGTAATTAACTGATGACCTGCTGCAACGTACACACCATTGCTCCTAGGTCTGCATCTGTGTGTCTCACCTGACCGTAGGCTGTTGTGATTTTACAACATGCTAACCTCATTTACTATAGGCCAGAACATTTCTTCCACACATGTCCCCATATAAATGACCCATACATGTAACACTGTGTACAGTAACGTAGCAACATCCAGCACACAAACAACAACTACAGATTAGTGCTGCTTGTGTTGTGGTTGTGACAGTCATTTTTTTACCCACCGTCAGCATCGCGATGTGTTGATGCACCATAGGCCCTCATCTCTGCCCTCATCATCTCTGGGACAGATGTAGCTGTGTCTACGGACACGCTGGGTTGTTGCGTCTGCTCGATTGCTGCAGCCCCCAGTGGTGATATGGTGTGTATGGGTTGATCAGGGACTCCGCACCTGCACTTATGCTGCCCCGTGAGACTGCAGGTTCTGCCTCGAACAGACTCATTGGGATTGGGATTGGGATGTCCAGCTGCTCCTCCTCCTCCAAAACATCCTCCCCCTCCTGCTCCTCCACCTCCTCCTCCTCAGCCACCATTTCACTGTAGTCACCTGTATTGTGAACAATCAGAGAGAGAACAGCTATGTTTAAGCAAAACACATATGTGTACATGTGTGCTACAGACACCACAGACATGATGTGTTGGGTTGGCGCAATTGTGCTGCATACAGTACCCAATACACCATCCCATACGCGTGTTTCCACACCATGTAGTTGTTCCGGCGGCACATGTGTATGCTTTGGCTTAGCAATGATTGCATGTTTGCCATGTTTCTGGTCATGTTTCCATTCCACATGTTCACCATCCCCTCCATTTCGGCATCTATGCCAGATATGCAGACACATGCCTGTGGATGCCCACACCCTCACATCTGATTTTGCCATACACTGTATGTCTGCCTTGGATAGTGAATATGGCACATATGTGTTCAGACATGTTATGTGCTCATTGCTACATGTGATTGACAGGGACCCATTGTGCAGCGGACGACAGGTGGCTTGCTCCTCTGCCCCACTGAGATGCACATGTTGCACTGTGTTGATACAATGACACACAAACATGACATGATCAATGGCCCCCACACTCATACAGGGGATGGCAATCACAGGTGCGGTGTTGGTGTGGTCACCGTGTGTGTGTAGGTTTCATAGTTACAGATGTGTAGGGGATGGTTTGTGAAACAAAGTGTTTATGTTGACCAGGGACCTGTCAAACAAACAGGTGGGAGAAGGCTTTTTCACAAACATGTGCCACCAGGATAGCAAAATGAGGTTGGATTTGTCACACATCTGTAAGTGTCTGTGCAGATGACAGATCTCTGAGGAATGCTAATAGTTCACCTGAACCTGTAGGTGACACTTAGTGTACATACCTGCTCGAGGATGTGCCGTATCTAGGGCCTCAGGAAGTCCACGCAGGTACATGTGTCCCAAACGTGTTGCCAGCTCTTGTTCAAGGGGCGACAATGTTGGTATAAAGGGCCCCCCCCCACCTGTGCCCATAGCATGCTGTCTCTCTGCAAGCATGTGCTGACGTACCCCTCGTTTGATATCAGAGTACCTTTTTTTTAGACCTTCCACATCACGTGGGGGACACCCTGCCTCAGACAGTGCCTCGCGTACATCCTCCCACACTGCCATCCTGGTGGCCACTGGTGTGCGGCTGCTCAAACGCCCAAATAAGACATCATAGTTTTTTCTATCACATGTGACAGTAAAATATGGTTCTCCCTGTCACTGAACCTTACAGCTCTCTTCCTCTGTGTAACAGCCACAGGTATCCTTTTCCTTTTGGCCGTTTGCCTGTACTCTACCTGCTGTGGCCCAACAGATGGACCTGGCTGTTCCTGGCTAGGCTGTGAGGTGTGTGCCCTGGGTGTCTCACCAACAACTTGCTGCCCCACATCCTCCACCCCCTCACCCTGATCCTCTCTGGCGCTGTCCCTCTCCATCTCCCTCTTCAGCACAGGATCCTCGCAAATAAAACAACGCACCTGAACAGAACAGAACACAGACGGAAACAGAGGGGACAAGGGCAGTACAATACAGCACAGAGTCCAGAACACAATAGCACAGGTAACCTTAAAGGCCAAAAGAAATATTACAACACCCAACAGTAATGGTAACAATTATTCTCTCTGTCTTGTGTGGCCTACTCCTATGGCAAACCGTCCCCTTCGAATTCGCTGTACCTCTCTATCTCCCTCCTTTGCCTGAAGCACGTTCAGCACAGCTTCTTGCCCTATTAGTCCCTGTGACTGTCTATCTGAACCCTCCCTGTGCAGCACTGCCAACTCAGGCTCTCTAGCTCTCTCTGTAACTCTCTGTCTGTTTGTGGAACTCCTCTAACAACCCTCAACGTGTGCCACGTGCGCAGCCTTATTTATAGGGTTTTTCCACGCTTTTCTCTTTGCACATGCGCAATTGTGCAGGTATGGTGCTCGTGCGCCGTCCTCGTGCCCGCTTACGCATGGGCGCCGTCCTCGTGCACGCTTACGCGGACATACGCACATGCGCCCTGCGACACCTATTGACGTGTGACGCATGGGCGTCTGTGTGCGTTTTACGCATGCATGTGGCGATGCGCATGTGCGTGACACCACGCACAGGCAGACACCCATGCGTAGGTTGGCGCATGTGCGCCACGCAAGAGAGACGTATGCGAGCATATGCACATGCGCGTTAGACGGTAGGCAAAAACACCAACCCTATAAATGACCGTGCCATGCCTCTCCACGTTGTGGGTTGTAGGCGAGGAAGAGTAGGAGTGTGTTTTGAGACAGAAAGGAGGTGAATCCAAACAGGTGTATTTGTCAATTCTGTTTCTTGTTGTTTGTAGTAGTTATTGTATTTTCCTGTCTGTGTATAGTGTTGTGTGCTTTTTGGTTTGTAGACTGCTTAGTTTGATTTGTCTGTGTGTCTGAGTGTGTTTGTGTAGTTGGGCGGGAGGAGTTAATGGCACATATCTTTCTTCAGTCATGTGTCCTGTGTAGTGGGCAGATGCTGCGGTTGCCGGACAGGGGAGATGGTGTCCATGGAGCTGTGGCACAGGGCATGGGTGTAGTCCCGCAGCAACTCAGTCCTGCAGCTGTGGGGGCTGTCCAAGCTGGTGCTGTTCGTGCACGGCGCAGACGGCGTGCCGAGGTGCAGGCTCGGCAGGAACGCCTCTACAGGCCCAGGGCCCAGCTCCAGGACATGCGAGAGGACCAGGTCATCTCCCTTTACCGACTGAGCACAAGGGCTATTAGGGAGCTGTATGAGGATCTCAAACCTGACCTCCAGCCCCTGACAGATCGGTCCCATGCCATACCAGGTTTAGTCAAGCTCCTTGCTGCTTTACATTTCTTTGCCTCTGGCTGTTTCCAGTCATCTGTGGCCGCAGTAGGTGGTATGAGCCGCCCCACCTTCTCACGCTGTCTCCACCAGGTACTGCGTGCCATGGTCAGCCGGGTGGGGAATTACATAGCCATGCCCCACACTAGGCAACAATGGAGGACCCTGAACCAGGCCTTTGAGGCATTAGCCGGGATACCACACGTGATGGGAGCTATTGATTGCACACATGTTGCCCTGGTCCCGCCTAGAGACAGGGAGGTAGCGTTCCGCAACCGCAAACACTACCATTCCCTGAATGTTCAGGTTGTATGTGATGCAAATCTGCATATTCTGAATGTGGTCCCTAGGTTTCCAGGGTCCACCCATGACTCCTATATCCTGCATCACTCGGCAGTATTCACACAATTTGAGGATCACCGTTACGGGGACTGTGTATTGCTTGGTGAGTATGTCAGGATCACCTATCGGTTTATGACTTTCTACATGTGTGTATTTGTAGTACCATATGATGCAACATGTTTATATCAGAACATGCAGCTAATATTTGAGATATGTTATATAGAGGACTGCTGTACGTTTCAACTATTACAGCCGTCTCTAGGTCCATGTACACTACAAACATGAACCATTGAACATGATCATCCTAATAGTATATGATCATAACATGCACATGGTGTACATGTGAAGACACCCCTGTGCTTATGGCCCTGGTGTTGCTGATTTCCCCAAAATGTGTTTTGGAGGCACCAGCAAACATGTCTTGGGGGGGGGGGGTGGTGGCCCCTCACATACACCTGTGATACTGTTTAATAGTTGCCTCCTAATTGTATGCCATTTAACATTGATGTTGTTGATAATCCATACAAGTAACCCGTGTCATGTGTGTCTTAGTGTAACCCACACACTCTGTAATGCAGTTGTCACCCTGCAAGCCAAGGATAACATGAGGGGGTGTAGAGCAATATCTTATGGGTGATTTTTAAATGTTCTACAGGCACAACATGTGTGCATATCTCTGTCCACACTTCTTGGCTATGTCACAGCTGGGTGGAAACACAACATAGGTGTTAACGTACCTTTGTGCACTGTAGATGCGCACAAGTTAGTATCATCTTGTCTGGACATCCTCATATATGTTAACATTATTGATTTGTGACGGCTAAAGCAAGGGCAATACGTGGGTGCATACAAACAGGTTACACAACCAGCTACACAGGAGGCTACTTTGCGTATGTATATGTTTTTGGCCCTCACTCATGAGGGGTACAGTATGCATGTTTGACATCCACAACTTCCTAACAATTTAGACAAAATGGTTAAACAGCAAAGGATGGCTATTACAGTGCTTTGCCACCAACACTGCATGTGGGAATGTACTGACACATATGGATATTTGTACCCTACACAACATGATGTGTATAGGTGATATTGCGTACATTGTGCCATAGCTCCCTGGCATACATGTTGGGGGGTGGGGGTGTCGGTCACGTAGATGTCAACATGTTTTACAAGGGTTACAGTTCAGACATACACTTGGATTATGTGATTTGTGGATTGCTGTTGGAGTCTCACAGTGGCGGTGAGGCCGATCTGGACAGTAACTGCATGACAATATGCATGTTACACACACCCACACACACCCACACACACACACAATCTGTGAAGGGATAGATGGACATGTTGTTTTATTTGTGATGGGTGTACGTGCTCGAGAGGCCATGTGCTCATTTTAAGTCATTTTCTGTCACCTTTTGGTTTTTCCTTTCCAAATATACTAGTTGTGGTGTTGTATCGTTCAGTCAGAATGTGTTGTGCATTGTTTTGTCACGTGTATTCAAGTGGAAGTAATGTTTGAAATGAGCTCCTGCATTCACATGCAACATTTCTTTCTGCAGGTGATGCAGGATATGGGTGTCGCCCCTGGCTGCTGACTCCTGTGCGTCAGCCACGGACACGTGCAGAGCGGAGGTACAATGAGGCCCATGCCTCCAGTCGCTCAGTCATTGAGCGCACCTTTGGCGTGTTAAAGAGCCGCTTCAGGTGTCTGGATAGGACAGGTGGGGCCTTACAATATAAAGCACACACTGTTGCCGAGATAATCATAGCCTGTTGCATCCTGCACAACATTGCTCTCAGGCACGATATCCCTGCAGAGATTAATGAGGATCTGGAGGAGGATCCAATGTGCCCCCCTGAGCGTGCCAGTGCTGACACACGGGAGGGCACAGCAGTCAGGAGGAGGGTGATTGCAGACATCTTCTCATGTACGTATTGGTTATCTTCCCACAATAATGTTTTCTACTATGTGCGTAATGGTTAGTGAGTTTGATGTTTTTCTAAAGCTAGAATGTTGATGTCACACTCCATGTGCATTAGAAGCTCAATGCCAACATCACATGTAGGCATGAGTGTGACACAATGAATGTGGGCAGGGCTCAGCAGCATTTGTTGGCAGCTGATGTGTGTGGTTGTTGTTCTTTTTTTGGGAAAGTTTAACAGTCACATTCCCATCTAGTGTCTGCTTCTGGGAGATGCAGCTGTTGTGCACATGCAGGTTTTGGTAAGATGCTATGGTATGAGCACAGTATCTGCCATATGGTGTGCTTTACACGTTGTGGGTTTGTCTGTGTTTGTGAACATTTGTCCTTTGGGGAGTGTAAATATAACAACAAATAGTGTGGGTTTGGTGGTTGTTCAGCTCCTCTGACATGCCTATGTTTGTGTTCTCCTCATGTGTGTGGCACAAAGTCATACATAGCAGAGTACACATGCTTAGTGCAACTATGTCTGGATGGTAATAACTATGTCTGCGGACTGTAAATGTAAACCCTACAGTGTGTACACATGTACTGGTAAACAAGTAGATATGACCTGGATCTGTTTAGGGATGATGACCTGCCATTGCCCATCACGGGGGTGGGTTTGGAAAATGTTTCCATTGAAGAGTATACCGTCACTGCAGTGATGCATGTCTACACACATGGTGAGATGACACAGGCCAAAACAGCAAGGAGTGGGTAGTGGTAGCCAATCTGGGCCATATATGTGGGAGTGGCTTGTGTTATTACAGGTTTTTAATTGCGTACAGAAAATATCTCGCTGATGCTATCACAGCATCTGACATCATGCATGTGCTACAGGCTGTGTATGTGTGTAGGTCAGGGGAAATGAGTCTATATGAGTAGATACATTGCAAACACGAGCAAGTGTCGGTTATGATGGCATAAAAACAAAGAGCTAGGGGACAGGTATTTCTCTGGCCTACACATCTGGGATATGCATGCTTTGACATTGTCATTGACACACAGTGGGATGGCATACAGCCATCATGGTTTACTGACAGACTGTGTGTGTTGTTGCCTACATGATGGCAATTTGGCAAACTATTTGGGCATGTCATCTGAACATAGGTGTCATTATTACTGCATGTATGAGATGTACGCAGCAGGATATGTATTTGAGCAGTGGATACAGGAGGTCCACCTGCATATTTCCTATGTGTTGTAGCAATTGTCAGTGGGTTAACATACACAATCTGGTCACCATAACACAGGGACAGGGGTCAATGTTGGCAATATGGTGGGTCACTGGTATTATTACGAGCTTGGCATGAGGTCGACCCATGCTGGTAGCACACACATCTATTTCTGTGTGTGTAAACGGACAGAGAGTTAACACACGAAAGTGAGTGAGATTACGGACAACATAGAGATAGCCTACAACACCTCCATGATGCCTATTACATGTGAGACATCTGTACATTGTGATAGACAGCAGTCACTCAGTGTGTGATGTTGTGGGGTCTGACAGCTGGGGGCATGAAGGTGCAGTGTCTGATACACAGCTTGACCATGACATATGTTGGCTTCTCTTGTGTCTCCAAATGCACAGGACATACTTTGTACGGATACTGATTTTGAGATGCATTGCCATGTGACTCTACCTCCTGGAAGATGCAGTGATTTTGGGTAGGTCAATCTACATAGACATTGTGTGTGGCTGTGGTCATGTGAATAATATGTCTTCTGAGATTTCTCATATTGGGCAGATGCTTGTATTTCATATTTTCAAACCTGTGCCTCACTAACCCATCTCTCTCTGTGTTCAATCATATCCCCATGTGCTTGTGTTCAGCATGTCCTCTGGCACTGTCTCCATGCGACATGTACAACATACATGCATGTGTGTAGGTTGTGGTTTGGTGTAGTTTACCGCCACTTTCAACGTCCCCAAAACATGTACTATCAGACAACAAAACGCTCTCATAACATGTTTCCTGTGTATTTATATCTACAGACATCCACATGTGCACATACAGGCCATGTGTTAGAGATGGGACGCTTAACTTTACATACTGTGTGTGTGGCTGGTTTTATAGGTTGCATGTGTGATGATGGATTGATCAGACATAGTACATTTTCTTCTGCTGTGAGGGGTCTGTGCACCTTCACATAATTGCCAGCAGTCATAACTCATACATAGGGGGGTTTGCCCTGTGACCATTATCTGCATGTGTTGTGTGCTGTGCATAGACATGTGTCTGTTGTTTACAGTAAGCACTGGTGTGCAACTTTGGTGCCTTTCAGATATGAACATGATGGTGACATGTATCAACAGTGGTTTGACCTTGTGATTCTACTCCTTTTGATGACATTGTCCCCTTTCATTGTGATGTAAGCTGGCTGTTTCGGGGCTCAAGGGCTTGATGACATACACCTGTTGCAAACACACGGTGGGTTTCACCTTTGTGATTTTGATTTGTGCAGTTGTATCTAACTGGTGATGATCTCATGTGTGCCTCCTGTGTATGTTAGATTTCCTTTATGCTCACATTAACAGATGCATATTGTGTGTAGCTATGAGACACTTGTGTGACATGAGCATGGACATGACCATATCCATGTGCCACCCGTGTCTATGGTTACCATTACTTATGTTGGCCACAACGTTTTTTTTAGTATTGATATCAGGTCATGTTTGCCTATGTATCCCTTTATTAAGAATTTAGTATGGTGTGACAGTCTGACATTTGTGTTGATTTTGAAATGTGTCAAACAATAACATACTTATCCTCTCCTGACACAGCACAGAGGACATACCAGACACATCTCTTACAGAGCATCTGTTGTCACCAACAACCACCTGATGGATGACAGAGCACCATGCAACTCTTTACCACAACATTTCCCCAGTGGATGTTTGAGCTATGAGAGTGGATCACATGACTGCGAAGGACAGTATTACTCTTTAACTGCTGATTTCCCCATGACATAGGTGTCGAACGCAATGTTGATGCTATGGCTGGGTAGTGAGTGATGCTCAATGTAGTGGACACACATATACTTTGAAGGAATGTGCCATATTGCACACTGACACGTGACTATGAATGGCCAGAGTTGATATTAAACTGTAAACGTAACCTGATGAATTGCAGATACTATATTGACTTTGGACACTGATCCGCCCTTGTGCAGCAGCAACTGACATGGACAGTGTAGGTGCTACATTCAGACACAGTTGAGCTTTACAGGACTTTGTCCCAAGGGTGTGTCATAGCACCCACGATATGATGCTGGTTTCCTTACAACACCCATGTTTTTGGCATGTGACTGATGATGGGCCACTCCTCTTGTCAACATCTACCTGCTTTCCACCTGCACATGATGATACCGCCTTTACCTCCACAATGCTTTCCGAGCACACCGACATCTTGGACTGATGTTGTCATTGACCTAATGGTTTTGAGGGGCATGTGTGTCATCACTGTATCATGTTCCAATGTGACTGTTGCTTGTGCATATGACTGACTGTTTGTGAGACACAGCATGTGGGGCTATGACTTATGTGTGGTTCACTGTAATATGTTTTTACAAAATGTCCTTCCTCACATGCTACATCTTGTGTTTGTTTACTGTGCATACATGACAGTGTGCATATATGTACAGACCTTCCATTTGCCATTTACACGGGCCAGATTATGCCATGTGTTAGGGACACTCACATTGCCACATTATGTTTGTAGTGTGGCAGTGTGTGTGGCCATTCAACTTCTTCACTTGTGCATTCCATGTATCATGCTATATGTGACAACACAGTGTCTAACCAAAATGAAAGGGCAGGGTGACCTCCTTGATGGTGTTCTATGTGCATTGTTCTGCAGGATGTTTATTTCGGATTATGTCTGTGTTCATGTGGCTGTGCTACCTGTTACCATATGCTAATTGTGATGTTTATGATTGGTTTTGGCCACATTCTGACTGGTGTTTTTCGTAGATCAGCCATTATGATGAGAGCTTACTCATTACTTGTATTGCATGTTTAGTGACATGTAAAACATTTGCCAATATAGGTTTGGATGAGTGTCTGACTCCTGTGTGGTCAGATGTGTATGGTTTGAGGGACAGATGAGGTGTGTTGGGTCCGCAGCATGCAGTGTCTACTCTGTACCTGCACTCATATGTTGTTAACACATTTGCGACAAACAACAACAGGTGTGGGCAGGGGGGCTGCTGCCGGGTGCTCAGCATGCA
This sequence comes from Ichthyophis bannanicus, assembly GCA_033557465.1. NCBI lineage: Eukaryota > Metazoa > Chordata > Amphibia > Gymnophiona > Ichthyophiidae > Ichthyophis > Ichthyophis bannanicus. Next base: position 651,451,336 of record CM066036.1, on the reverse strand, counting down.
CCTGATGCACATTATATCTTGAGCCTTTAATGTGTGGTCAACAAAGTACCTTACTGTAGGAGGTGGATTTGTGAGCTGCTAAGGGTGTTTCCCACTTTCACAGGGGATACGGTCAGCCTTCATATTATGATGCCACTGTCTACACTGTTTGTGATGTGTTACGAAAATAAATAAATGTATTTGACAGACATTTTCTCCGTCTGATGATTGATCATGGTGACAGACCTGGACTGCAATGTGTGCCTTTGTATCAGTCCTGACTCCTTGTGACCCACAGAGTACATTGTTCTCTTGTCAATGTCACTGTATGTAGATGATGTGGTATATTTTGTCACACCTCCTCCGCCCCAGCCTTGACTGCTGGTATGGTTGGGCTTTTTATGAGGGTGGTAGTTGTGCCTTGCTTCTGTATATAAACCACGCAGATGCACTTTCTTTCTTTTAGGGTTTTATTCCCCGTCCCTTGAGGTTTCTTCTTCTAACAACAGAAATTAACAGCATAATTTGGCTTATAACATAAAGTAACTGGATAACACAAATAGCTTCCTTCAGCATATAACGTCAAACAAAAGTAAATAACAAACAGCCTACGTTGTCTGTTTGGCTGGAGAGAGAGAGAGAGAGATGTAGCGTTTGCCACTTGAATATGGGAATTAAGGTTACACAAACCTTTACCTTAATGAGTATTCAGGTTCTTTTGTAGTAAGGGAACATTCCATCAATTCTGTATCTGCTAATGCTCCTGATTCTTCATATTCCATCAATTCCTGTCCGTTGGAATCTGCATTACCCCCTTCTAATGTGGAATAAAAGTATGGCAGATTTGCCCCGTCAGTTAGGAAGTTCCTCTTCCTCTGTGTAGCACTGCCTCTCTGGGGAATGTCACAAAACTCTGTATGCTGTCTTCTAGAGCCCTGCCCCCGCTGGTATCTCAGTGGATAGCTCAGGTCTCTGTATGGCTTGCTAGCTGAGTAATTGTGACACACTCCCTGCCGGGTCTGCCTCAGCTCTCCAGGCTCAGCTGTGCCCGATTGCAAACTGTGTAACGGTGATTCCCTTGGAGCTAGGCGTTCACCGTAATAAGGGATGTCTTCTGCTTCTCTGGGTAGGTGAAACTCCCTTCTTTTAAGACTTTTATAAACAGGAGAAAAGTTACTATCAGCCTCTGAATATCCAGGCTTTTTAAGGGTATATTTATGCCTCCAAGACTCTTCCCTTTTAGATGGCAAATAGCCCTTGTATCCCTTCTTTTCCCCAGTACCTGCTGTTGCAGCCTTCTTATATTCCACTTGCCTTTTCTCAGAACCACACAGGTCTCTGGACTCTTTCCACAATTCCTCTCTCCAGGATTGCCTACTCGGCTCCTCTCTCCAAAATTGCTTCCTTCTCAAAGGTTCCCCCTCTCTGAATGTTTGGTAGTCCGTTTTATCTATGTGTTTTCTAACTCCACCTTTCCTCAGCTGCGCTCCATTAGGTGAAGCAGAGTCCCGTGCTTTACTCCCTGGGTGTGTCTCTCTGGGCTCTGGGCACGTGTGCTTTTGTTGTCCCTGGCAACCATCAAGCATTCTTCCATTCATCCTGTCACTTTTTCCTTGATCATTCACACTGCCGTGCATTTTCTCATGCTGCCCTAGGTCCACCCTGTGACAATTTTCAACGTAAATGGGGGGTTCCCAGACTTGCCCTATGACACAGGGAGTGCTAATGTGACTTTATCACTGGTTGTTTGGGGGCAAAGCCACTTTTCTATTCCCCATGTTACTTCTAGACTATTTGATCATACTGTCCCTTTTTGGGGTCCTTTACTGGTCATGTACATGGTGCACATGTGCTCACATCCTTGCACAGTGCCAGCTGTGTATGTGGCAGCCATATGGCACATCACTGTGAATGAATGGTTGACATACACACACACACCCTTTGGGGTATTTGTGTTACAGTGTGCTCATTTTGCAGTTTGTGGGATTGTGTACAGTAATGTGTTTGAACTCTGTAGTTTGGGGTTTATCTTCCGCTTGTTTGGTTCTTTGGCACACTGGCTTAAATGCACCATTAGGTACCAACAGGTCCCTCCCCTCTACACACACCCTTCCCTCTTTGCACTGTACAACAGGGTGCATCCTGTGTGCTTCATCCCCTTAACATATTCGTTGTTACATAGGTCTCTTACTTTATGGTTTAAACATGCCACTGCACGTAGTGATTTTGTTTGGCTGTGATTATGGTGGTGTGTGTGGTGCACCTTATTGCATGTTGATCTTTATCACGCCACAATCATCATTAGTCACCTGATCCACAGAGCGTCATGGGATGCCATGGTTTTCGTTTGTTATGGATTTTACATGCTGTATTCACTACAAAACATTCCCTTGTGTTGGTGCAGTTGTCCCCGATGCCACATACAGAGTGGACATAAATATGTACATGGCAGATGTGCATGTGCATTTGCTCATTATGTATTTTGGTGGTTTGCTTGTTCTGACACCCAGCAGGCGTTTGGGGTACTGATATGCAGTGTTTTTGTATGCAGCTTTTGCTAATGTGCTCAAATTGGCGGTTTGGCCTACCGTTTTAGGCATGGCCATTTGTGGTGGGGGTAATCGGTGTGCTCCCTGTCTGCTGTCTTGGATTTGTATGCTTGTCCTGCATTGGTGCGTTTCATTTGTCTGTGTGTCATATCTGTGGTGATATGTGGTATGACCACATAGTACCCTCATCTGAGTTGTGATACATCCTTGTGTCCATCCTCTGTCTGCCAGCTGTGCGCCATCTTACCCAGATGTGCATGCTGCTTCCCCACATCGTGACCTCCATCATATTCATGCATTGCAGCTCACCCTGCTTGCCTCCCCTGTGTGTGCTCAGCCTAGCACCTGTACTCCACAGTCATCCTGATATTTCAGTTATCCTGCCATTGCAGCCACCTCTGCTGGCCACATCTTCCCATCCTCTGTCACACACAGTCATTACAGCATGGTACATTTCCATCACTCTGTGCATGGATCTCGTTGGCCACAACATGTTTGTCCATTTTTATGGCTGTCACATGGACTGAAGCTGATATCTGCATTCCATCAACTTATCTACGTCGTTCTTTTAGTTTAATATTGTCTATGTTCCCTGCTCTGTGCAGTGTTCATGTTACATGTGTGTTTGGCACATACGTCTTTTAACATTCAAATTGTGCAATGTTGCTGTTGTTGCCTAACATTGCTGATTTCACCTATACATCCTTAGGGCATCTTCTGCCACACCTTGGATTCACACAGCTTATGGGGTGCCTACGATAGTGCCTTGGGAGTTGGCAGACTTTAAACATGGCCTCAGGTAGATATTAATGGTTTGCTTTGCTAACGGAATATGTAGAGGATGTTCCATCTGATGCAACGTAATCTGGCCAATAATATATGGCACAAGGGTGTAGTTCTCTTTAGATGGACGCACGGATTTCTGTACACTTTCACACAGACATGGAACATAACTCAGCTAACCTGCTGTCCAGAAAATAGTATACCATGACCCCTGCAACATCATTGACTGTCTTCAACAGTTGTGAGCATACATTACATAGGGGTATGTTGTTTTTCACCATACCTTGTATGTAATGGGCCTATGCTAGTTTTGGGATTTCAATATGCAAAGGGTATAGGGCATTTTCCCCGATAATAGTGACTCTGATCCCCTGTTCATATCTGTCCCCGGGGCCTGTTTGCAGCACCTCCTAGCTAAATCAGTAATGGCAGATGCAGGTCTGCCATTGATGATTTAGCAAGGAGGGGGGGAGGGGCTGCAGACAGACCCAGGCGACTGCTTACAATGACATTCACTCGGCACCCCTGTTAATATCAGTCACCAGGGGCTGGCTACAGCCCCTCACTACTAAAACAAGGAAGTCAGACCAGGGTCAGCACACCTACTTACCATTTCCATACATCACAATGCACAGTGCTGCCATCAGAAACAGTGCTGTGACCTTTACCTGCCTCATAGGGCACCCTACATGGCGCCCCATCGGCCACGCTTTCAACAACATTGTACAGTGCCATGGCGGACAATCCATTTACAAATGTGTCATTTGAGGTAACCTCAGGGGCATGTTATGTTACAGTGCTGTGACAGTACATGTGCTTGAATAAGCTATTGCACAGATATACGAGATGTGCCTCCTAATGCAATATTAACCCTACCAGGTACGCACTCA
>CM066036.1:651432135-651434635 GCA_033557465.1 Ichthyophis bannanicus | reverse complement strand
AGTGATTATTTCCGGGTAGGTGTTCTCAGTCATAGATGATCTTGTCACAAACATTGCCTCAGTTTTTTTGAAGTTTATGCTGAGGTGGTTAGTTTCCATCCAGGAGGTGGTTTCAGCCATGCATTTGGATAGCGAGTCATATGTAGGGTTTTTAATGGTTATGGGGGTAGCTAGCATGATGTCATCGGCATATATAAAGTGGTTAATCTTGTGTTTTTTAAATATGTTTGTTATCGGTTGCAGGTACAGGTTAAATAGGAGGGCTGATAGGGCTGATCCTTGGGGTATTCCCTGTCCTTGGGGGAATGTTTCTGATGCTTGTTGGTCAATTTGGACGCGTATTAATCGGTGTGAAATGTAGGATTTGAACCAGTTAAGGACAGTCCCGCCTATTCCTAGATTTTCTAATCTGTTGATCAGTGTCAGATGATTAATGTTATCGAATGCGGCTGAGATATCTATAAATAGGAGTAAGTAGCCTTGTTGTTTGTCATCTGTGCCCTTGATGAGGAAGTCCATAAGGGTGATTAGGAGGGTTTCTACTCCATGGGATGGGCGGAAACCAAATTGGTGTGAGTCAAGGGGTTTGTATTCATCAATGTGTTCCTGTAACTGAATTTGAATTGTTTTCTCTATAATTTTGGCTATGAACGGAATGCTGGCTATAGGTCTGTATGAGTTTGGATCTTTTGAGTCTAGCTTAATATTCTTTATTATTGGTCGGAGTGTTGTGAGTTTTAGGGCATCAGGCATGATGCCCTGTGAAAGAGATTGGTTAACTATGTGTTGTAGATTTACCGCCAGTTCCTCTTTCGCACACTTAATCCATGAAACGGGGCATGGGTCGAGTGGGGAGGTGGTGGTGTTTATCATTGTTATGATTTTGAGAAGTTGTTTTTGTTCTATCAACTGGAAACTTGTCCATTCATGCGTGGTTTTCGTGTTTGATAATAAAGAAGTTGGGGTAGTGGGCTTGTTTTTTAGTTTTTCTGCAAAATGATTTGCTAGTGTTTGTATATTAATTGCTTGTTTAGGTTCGCTGTTATTAGCTTTGGTTAATGTTTTTACTATCACGAATAACTCCCTAGGGCGGTTGATGGATGAGTTTATTACTTTAGAGTGGTAGTCTCTTTTTGATTTGTTAATTGCGTTTTTGTATTCTATAAGTAGGACCATGTATTGGGATTTGTTTTCATCAGATTTTAGTTTTCTCCATCTCTTTTCTTGTCTCCTCAGTTGTTTTTTTAGTTTTCTCAGCTCTTTCGTGAACCATTTTTCTGTCTTTTTTGTTTGTTTGTGTAAGACTTTTGTGTGGACAGCTGCTTTTTGAATAGTTAGGTTCCAATTAGATATGGTTGAGTTGATGTCTGGTGTGGTTGTGTCTAGTTTGGGTAGTACTTTGTCGAGGAATGTGTCTTTGTCAAAGTGTTTGAAGCGTGATATATGCGGTGTTGTGTTCCCATTATTTTTTGGGACTTGTGCTGATAGCTGGATTGTGATTAGATGGTGGTCTGACCAGGGTACTTCGGTTATACTCGGTGTGGTATGTAGTAGGTGACTGTAGAGTGAGGCTGGGAGGAAAATTACGTCAAGTATGTTGCCTCTTTTGTGTGTGTAGGAGCATGTATTATCTGTGTGAACCCCATTTGTGACATGGCATCTATGAAGTTATCTGATTGGGAATGGTTCAGTGATGGAAGGTTCAAGTCACCAAGGAGTATAAATGGTTTGCTTTGTGACGCTGTGCATGCAAGTTCTAGGATAGGGGTGAGATTTTTTTGATCAGATGATGGGGGTCTGTAGATGAGGGTGAGAGCCATGGTTTTATTTTCTATGTTAACAATGTCCATACCATCTATATTATTTAGGTTTGTAAGGGTGAATTTTAGGTCATTTTTGGTGAGGATCAATACACCCCCTCCTCTTTTTATGTTCCGTTGGCAATTGAATATGTCATATTGATATGTGGTTAGTTGGTTTAGTAGTATAGTGTCTGTAGGTGAGAGCCATGTTTCAGTAATACAGATAATGTCAGGGGAGGTATCGTTAATTATGTCATTAATTATTGGTAATTTATTTCTTATTGATCGGATGTTTATTAGGATGAGTTGTAATTTGGTGTTTGTATTGTCATTTTGGTCGATTTTATCGCTTATAGGTTGTTGCTTTATTTGGATGAGTCGGTGATGACGTTTGTGTGAGGTGTGGCGCGAATGGTGATTGCGAGAGTTTGTGTATGTAGAACTATATGTTGGATTCTGGTACAGATTGTAGGTGATTGGGAAATTATTGTAAGGGTTCCAGTTATGATTGTGGATGATTGGAATGTTTTTGTATGGACCTTGGTTGGTTTTGTAAGTGTATATATGTTGAGTTAGGAGGGTTATTAAGAAGAGAGTGAAAAGGAGATTTATAATCCTAGTAGGAGACATTGTGCTCATTTTATGAGGTAAAGGGAAGAGTGTTAGGGGAAGTAGTTGGAGGGAGGGAGGTTATTACT
>CM066036.1:651412135-651419635 GCA_033557465.1 Ichthyophis bannanicus | reverse complement strand
GCTGGGGCTCCTGCCAACCCAGTCCCCATATTTTACCCACCACTAAACAGAGATAGTAAAGACACTCCTTTATTGCATAGAACATAAGCATGGTTCACACACCCATTTTGTACCCAACACCGCACACACACCATAACAATGGGCATTACCAACAGCCGAGTCCCCCAACTGCAGTCCTGGAGTGCCACAGCTCAAGCAGGTCATATGCTTTTCCAAGATACGGACATGCCAGCATGTTGGCGGTAGGGTACAGGTGGTGGAGGGGGCAGTGGCTGCTAGCCACAGAAGACAGTGGCCGAGCCATGTGCAGGCTGGCACGTCCACTGCAACATAGGCCCTGTCGGATGTACAGTCATGGACTTCCCAGGGAATTCAGCACATCTGTGGCACCACAGTGGTGCAGTGCACACAGACAGTGTGTGCAGGAGCAAAAGGTCACAGGTTCAAAGCCCAGCTGGGGCTACTGCCATTCCTGTCCACATATTTTCCCCACAACTAAACCATGTTAGTAAGGGCAATCCTTTATTGCTGGGGATATACGCATTGGTCATACGCCTATCGTTTACACCACCAAGCACAGACACCATGACCAGGGGCATTACCTAGAGCAGAGTCTCACAAATGCAGTCCTGGAGGACCACACACCATTCAGGTTCCATGCTGCCACTCATACAAATAACCGTGCTGTATATCTATGCACCACCCCCATGGCATGTAGATGTAGCTCATGCATATTCATGAGGGACAGCAGGAAACCCCAACCAGTGTATTGCAAACCTGGACTGGATTTGGGAACCTCTGCCGTACAGCAGCAGCCAACAGGGACAGACACACCCACACCCACACCCACAGGCCCCATTGGCCAATGCCTCCTGGTGAGGCAGGACATTGGGCCCTGCGTGCATCTCCCAATACCAGCACTTGCATACCTTAGCAATGTCACCCTACACCAGGGTATATGGTACACAGCTCTCAAACGTTTGCTATGAGTACTGGCAGATAGATATCCCTACGTTACGCACAGTCTGCTCTATGAGCTCCATCATACTAATCTATCTGATGTTTGCGGTGTGTGCGTCAGGTCTGGCCCCTGACAGTGTTTACCACCCTAGGGAGGGACCCCCAACGGTATTGCATACCATACCCATGCCTGTACTGTGCCCAGGACTGGTGTGGTGGGCAAGGATTCTGAACCCCTCTATAGTAGCACAATGCTGGCATACGTGTGGGAGTGTGTGTCTGTCTATACAGTGTGTGTTGGCTGCAAACACTGTCCACAGTTTTGGCCTGATGATGTGCATAATGAGCAGCAAGGTACCATGGGTATAGCTCAGACAGGGTGGGCTGGCCAGGATGCATCTGCACAGGGCATAGGGCACTGGCAGGGACATTGTAGTGGCCGTCTACCACCTCCACAGACAGGGTGACCTCTGTATGTGCTGCTGGGCTTTCACTCCACCCTGACTGTGCAGTGATGGCAGCATGGCTAGGCACCCCCATAGTGCTTCATAGCACTTCCCTCATGTGATATATATGGGTCACCTGTTGGGGCCTAGTCACTGATGTATCTGCTTGTGTGTGCTGCCATCCCAGTTGTGGGTGCATGCATTTCCAGTGGGACTAACCAGCAGACTGTTCACAGCTGGTATGTGCCCTGCTGGAGTGCCTTGCAGTGGCTGATGGCTTGATGCAGGGGAATATCAGATAGTGGTGGGGTGCATCTTAGCATATCCAGGCCTACTGTCTGTCTGATATTGTGGTCTGGGGGTGTGTGGGGCTGCTTGGACTGCGCTGTAGGGTGTCTGTTCCCCAACAGGACTGGGGTTGATGGTCCACTCTACTGCCATCATTGCAGGGGGGGGGGGTATATAATGGGGATCTGTTGATAGGAGACCCTGCCTATTTGCCACCCTCAGCTGGGGGGGGGGGAAAGGTGTTTGGTGGTGCATAGCCCACCTAGGGGTCCGTGGGGTTCCCCCTGACTGAGACAGACAGAGATATCCAAGGTGTTCCTGCAGAAACTACCTATCTCACAGATTACGACTGTTTTGGAGCTCTGCCATGGAGGGTGCTGTGGACCTGGTCCAGGGCGCCTCATCGCACACTCAGGGCGAGCACAGTTCCCGCACAGTGTGACTGTGTGTAGCTACTCTGTGCAAATTAAACACCTGGTCAGTACCTCCTACCAGGCCAAGGTGCTCTGTGGGTGCACACGGACACGTCCCCCTACCAGGCCGGGGAGCTGTTGGGGTGCATTCCCCATCTTGTGTTCATCTGTGGACAGCTGATTTGCATGTGCAGTGCATCATGGGTATGGGTGGCCTAACCCTATCCTGGTTCCCACAGCAGACTGTCTGTGTGGTGACATGCAGGCTCTCTGCAGCCAGCCAGGGGCTTGCTGGCAGCTATATAGCTGTAGCCCAATGGTTACTTCTCTGCCTGTGGAGCCAGCGGTAATGGGTTCGAGCCCACAGTGGGGTTATTTGATAGGGTTGTCCAAAGCTTTTTTTAGATTTAATGTACATATGTTGCTGCCATCAAACACACCCTCAGTGTACTGTACCCATAAGGTGCCTCTGAGGGTGCTTTATAGGGCACCCTATAGGGCACCTTATGGTTGCCGTCCATATAAGGTGCACTATACATTATCCTGTGACGCAACATATATGGTGCCCTATAGGGGACATTCAAGGGTGCCTTGACGGACAGTGAACTTTAACATGTGCCTTATGGGCCGCCTTATGTTAACACGCTTTGTGAGTGCGTTTGCTAGTAGTGATAACTGAAATAAAAATAGATTGCCCCCTACAGCACTCATCCCCATAATACACACTGCCTCAGTGAGCTTTCTTTATTGGGCACTGTGGGGGATTGAACCCCTGATCTCTGCACCATTGGTCAGTGTCTTAACCATTGTGCTGTGGCTCTGTTCCTATGCTTGGGCATCTGCGCACCGCCTTATGCCGCCCAAAATTAACAGTGCACCGCCTTATGCTGCCCAAAATTAATATGCCTCCTAAAGCACTTTTACCCATTACAGTTAATGCCTCAGCCAGCCCTTTTTGTTGTGCACAATGGGGAATTGAACCCATGGCAGCTGCACCCACAGTCAGTGTCTTAACCATTGTACTATGGCTCTGCTCCTTTGTGTGTGCCTATCAGGGCACCACTTAGCCTTCCCACGCACTATTATGCACGGCGCACAATAGCGCGGCGCACAATAGCGCCCCGCGCAAATGTGCGATCGCTTACTCCCGTTTTTTTTCTTTTCTCTGCCTGAACCGCCCACTCCTTATATGGCACAGGCACACTACCGCGGCCCCACACATTAGGAATGTTTAGTAAACAGACCCCATAGTTATCTTATCCGCCTCCCCATCTAATTAACCAAAATAACCATTTATTTTGGCTACAATCCCAAAACCTCCGGATTCAACACAAAAAGACGGAGGTCATGTTCATTACAAGAAATCGTAACTTCACTGCGCCTACAGTACTAAAGGTGAAGGAAGCTGACCTCCAGATCAAATCCGCGATCAGATACCTTGGCGTCACACTAGACCAGAACCTAAATATGCAGGCGCATATAAGTAACACTGTAAGGGCAGTATACCATAAAATCAGATCCCTCAGATACCTACGATCGCTGCTGCAGCCTGACGATTTCAGGACCATCTTTCAAGCACTAATAATTCCGCATTTCGATTATGCGAATGCAATACTGCAAGGACTCCCCCAAACCACTCTGAACCCACTGCAAATGGCAATGAACACCGCAGCAAGAGTACTACACGGAGCATCCAGGAAAGACCATGTCACACCCATTATGAAACAGCTCCACTGGCTCCCGATTCAAGGTAGGATTACATTCAAGACCTTGCTACTCACCTTCAAAGCCACCAACGGTCTCTCGTCAACATCACTATCAGAGATAGTCCAGAAGACACCCCACAATAGGGACAGAAGGTCAGTAGCACAAAACACCTTGATAGTCCCAAGATCAATGACTCAATGCACCAAGTCAACATCCAGCAGGGCATTCAAACTTTATGCACCAATGATCTGGAACAGCCTCCCTCACAACATCCGAACAATCCCAGACATATTCCAATTCAGGAAGGCTGTGAAACACTACCTCTTCCTCCTACATTACCCAGAAACCAATGAAACCTCAGCACCAATTACCGAGACCTCACAAATCTCCTCTGTCTGAAACCATAAGAACACATGACCAGCCTGTAAATTGTATATATTGTTATTGTATATAGTTACCCTGTTAGCCAAGTTGATTCTCCTGTTCATATGTAAACACAAAGTACTATTGGAAATGTGTATGTTCGTTGTTTATTGTAAACCGCACTGATGCTGAATAGCGCGGTATAAAAGAGACTTTAAATAAATAAATATAAATAAATAAATAAATTTATATTGTTGCCATGTATATAGTTATCTGTTAGATAGTTACCCTTGTTTTACCACCTAGGGGCATGTTTACTAAAAGCCGTACAATTGCGTGCCGCACAATAGCGCACGGAAACGCGGCACTCAAACGCTCAGAAACGCTCTTAAACGCCCCGCACAAGTGCGCTTGGGCCCCGCACAATTGCGCGCCGCACTAACGTGCCCCGCAAAAGTACCCGGCCCGCAAATGTCCGATAGAGGCGTGGAAAGGCATTCTGAGGGCGGAGGAAGGCTCCCGAGGGGCGGAGGGACGGGGTCAATGGGTGGAGAGTGGGAGGGGAGAGGCTCCTCGCACAGTATCGGGCCCGAATTTGCATGTAAAAACTACCGCGAGTGAAACACTCGCGGTAGAAAGCATTTAAAGGGAAGAGAAACCATTTCCGTCAGCAATGTACAGGAAAACCGGGGAAACCAACAAAACGTGAGCAGTGTGATATATGTGCACAGCACAAAAGTGAAAATAAAAATAGAAAATGACCACAACAGAACTATTAAAAATAGTAATTCAGCTGGGGAACAGTTATAGTGATGGGCAAATACAGAAATCACACCCAGCAAAGCTCCAGAAAAAAGAAATGACTTTTGGAAGGGTCTACTGAGAGGAGACTCTTCCAAAAAACATTGCCACGTATTGGAGCTTTCCTGGGAGTGTTTGCTATGGTTGCCCATTAATATCACTGTTGCCCAGCGTGGTGATATTTTGTCCCACATTTTCCGTGGTCATTTCCGGGGTTTATGTGCACGTTTGTCACCAGACAGGGTGCATATGCCCACAGTAGAATTGCGTAGAGCAGGGTTTGTGACTCCATCCTGCCAGGCTTACTGCCCCCAGGGGCTGCACTGTCTCTGTGGCTAAAGTGTGGTACAGCGGACAGAGTCATTACCTCTAGGACCAGAGGGCAGAGGTTCAAAACCCAGCTGGGGCACCTGCCAGCCCAGTCCCTATATTTTACCCACCACTAAATAAAGATAGCGCAGACACCCCTGTATGCATGGGGAAAACACCCATATTTTACCCAACACCGCACACACACCACAACAATGGGCATTACCTACAGCCAAGTCCCCCAAATACAGTCCCATACTGCCACATTGCAATCAGGTCAACTGCTTTATCTGAGAGAAGTTCATGCCAGCATGTTGGCGGACAAGTACATGTGGTGCAGGGGGCAGTGGCTGCTAACCACAGAAGACAGAGGCCTAGCCATGTGCAGGCTGGCACAGTCCACTGCAACAGACAGGTCCTGCCGGATCCACAGTCATGGACAGTCCAGGGAATCCAACCAATCTGTGGCTACACAGTGGTGCAGTGCACACAGACAGTGCATACAAGAACAGAAGGTCACAGGTTCAAAGCCCAGCTGGGGCTACTGCCAATCCTGCCCACATATTTTTCCCACAACTAAACAGTGATAGTAAGGACACACCTTTCATGGCGGGGACATATGCAATGGTAAGACATCTATCTTTTACCCCACTGAGCACAGACACCATGAACAGGGGCAGTACCTAGAGCAGAATCACCCAAATGCAGTCCTGGTGGGCCACACACCAGTCAGGTTCCATGCTGACACTCATACAAATGCCTGTGCTGTATATCTATGCACCACCCCCATGGCATGTAGATGTAGCCCATGCATATTCATGAGGGATAGCAGGAAAACCCGAACAGTGTGATGCAAACCTGGACTGGAGTTGGGAATCTGTGCCGTAAAGCAGCAGCCATCAAGGGCAGACACACCCACACCCACAGGCCCCATTGGCCAATGTCTCCTGGAAAGGCAGAACATTGGACCGTGCATGCAGCACCCAAAACGAGCACTTGCATAACTTACCAATGTCACCCTACACCTGAGGTATACGGTACACAGCTCGGAGACGTTTGCTAGGAGCACAGGCAGGCAGTTATCCATACGTTACGTACATACTGCTAGTTGACCCCATCCAAACAATCTGTTAGGTGTTTGCGGGGCATGCTCCAGGCCTGGCCTCTGATGGTGCTTACCACCCTGGGGAGTGACCACCAGCTGTAATGCGTACCATATCCATGCCTTGCCGTGCTCAGGACCGGTTTGGTGGGCAAGGCTACTTACCCCCTCAATCGTAGCACCATGATGGCAGAGGTGTGGAAGTGTGTGTCTGTCTATACAGTGGGTGTTGGCTGCAAGCCCCTTCAACAGCCCGCACTGCCAGCACTGTTGCCAGTATTGGCCAGTCAATGTGCATAATGAGGTGCAAGGTACCATGGGTATAGCCAGGGCAGGGTGGCGTGGCCAGGATGCATCTGCACTGGGCATAGGGCCCTGGCAGGGACATTGGCTGGGATATTGTAGTGTCCGGCCACCACCTACACAGACAGGGTGGCCAAAGCATGTCCTTCTGGGGGATCACGCTCACCCTGACTGTGCAGTGACCACAGCATGGCTAGGCCCCCCCCTAGTGCTGTATAGTAGTTCTCTCATGTGATAGATATGGGTTTCTCTTTGGGGCCCAGTCACTGATCTATCTGCTTGCTGTGTATGCAGACAGCCCAGTTCTGGGTGCATGCATCTCCATTGGGAACATGCACTATGGACTAACCAGCAGACTGTTTGTAGCTGGTAAATGTCTTGCTATAATGGCTTGCAGGGTGCAGTGGCTGTTGGCTTGCTGCAGGGGAATATCTGGTGGTGGAGTGCAGCTTACCATACCCTGGGCTTATGTCTGTCTGCTATTGTGTTATGGCTGTGTATGGAGCTGCCTGCCTGGGGGGGGGGGGGGGGGGTGGTGGTGGTGTTCCTCAGCAGGACTGGGGTTGATGTTGCCCTCTACTGCCACCTTTGCAGGGAGGTAGAGTGTGGATCCCTTGATGGGGACCATGTTTGCCACTGGGGGGGTGCCTGATGGCGGCAGACAGGGATATCCATGGTGTTTGTGCAGAAACTAGCTATCTTACACAGTAACACTGCTTTGGAACGCCCGCTTGGCCTCCAGCAGCCATGGCAGGTGTTGTTGACCTGGTCCTGGCCACCTCATTGCACACTCAGGGTGAGCACAGTA
>CM066036.1:651029635-651407135 GCA_033557465.1 Ichthyophis bannanicus | reverse complement strand
GACGAGAGGTTCACAGGTTCAAATCACAGCTGAGGTTCCTGGCAACCCAGTACCCATATTTTTAACCACCACTAAACAGTGAGAGTTCACACACTGCTGTACTGCAGAGAACATAAGCATGGGCTCAACACCTACATTTTACCCCACACCGCACACAAACCAGAGCAATGGCCATTATGTACAGGCGAGTCCCTCAAATTCCGTCCTGGAGTGCCACAACGCAATCAGGTTATATGGGTTTGCCAGATAAGGACTGCAAGCCACAGCAGACAGTGCCGTAGGCGTGTGTAGCCTGGCACCGTACACAACAACAGACAGGCACTGTCAGATGTAAAGTCATGGACTTCCCTCGGAATGCAGAATATATGTTTAGAAACAGTGGTGCAGTGTACACAGACAGTGTGTGCAACAACAGAAGGTCACAGGTTCAAATCCTGTCTGTGGCTCCTTGCAACTAGTGCACATAAGTGTACCCTGAAAAAACCAGGCATTAAAGACTGATACTTTTCTGCTGAGAACCCAAGATATTTTGGCATATGTTTATGTTATCATCAACAGTACCCACCACATAAACATGTGCATCACCTACAGCAGACTCAAACAAAAGCAGTCCTGGAGTGCCCCACATCATTAAAGGGTAATGCAGACTCCAATATAAGGCCATGTGAACATGTTGACGGCAGGGGAACTGGTGACACCTGTCCACATCACACCATGGCCTATCTGTTTTTAGGTGGGTGCTGTGTAGTGCAACAGACAGGGTTAGTCTGACAAACAGACATGGATGTACCTGGAAATGCACTGTCTCTGTGTCAAGAAGGTGGTGCAAAGCACACAGGCACTGCCTGCAGGAGGTGAAGGTCACAAGTTCAAATCACGTGTGTCAGGTCTGCCGAACCAATCCCCGCAATTGTCACATCCCCTAATTTTTCTCAAAAAACAAACCACCTGTAGTGGGAAAAGTGCAAACAGGGACAGTACATGTATATTGTCTCTCAAGGTGGACATATAAGAGAGAAATGTGCATCACATAGATCAGATTTCCTCAAATGCAGTCCTGTAGGGACACAATTTATTCACATGTTATGATGTTGTAAATAAAGATGTCTCTGTTCATCTGCATGTGCCGGTCCATGGTATGCAGATATACCTCATGCATATATCTGAGGCACATTTGTGAAAATGTAGCAGTGTCTGTTACAACAGGACTGGAGTTGGGGACCTGTGCCAGAGATTACCGATCAACAGGAGGCGAAATGACCAGACACACAGGCTTCAGGACCCAAAGCCAATTGGACAGTCATGATAGTGTGCGTTGCGTCCATCGCATAAAACTAGTATGTGCGCACTGTAGCACTGTCACCATAAACCTTGAAATACACCACACATATAGCAACATGTTGATCTGATCAGTGGCAGATATCAATGTCTACGTACACCACAATATGGTTATTGAGTGGTATCACACCAATATGTCTGATGTATGTGGAGTGTGTCTCAGGTCTGTTGTTTGACGATGTTCCCCACCATGGGGTGTGACAGTAGCACTATTTCATAGCCTAGCCATG
The DNA here is from genome assembly GCA_033557465.1 of Ichthyophis bannanicus. NCBI lineage: Eukaryota > Metazoa > Chordata > Amphibia > Gymnophiona > Ichthyophiidae > Ichthyophis > Ichthyophis bannanicus. Next base: position 651,405,567 of record CM066036.1, on the reverse strand, counting down.
CATGCACTGTGTCCACGACTGCTGATTTGGCATAGACTGGAAAAACTATCTATAGTAGCACAGTGATGGCATAGCTGTGGGATTGTGTGGCTGTACATCCAGTGTGTGATGTATGCAACACCTTACTCAGCGCACAATGTTTGTACTGTGTGCAGTGTTAGCTTGCCATTGTGCATAATGAGGTGCTAGGTATTGTGGTCATACCCCCGACAGGCTGGTCTCGGCAGGATGCATGAGGACAGAACATAGGGCAATGTAAGTGAAATTGCAGTGTGTGGTCATCAGTAGCATGGACAAGGTAGCCCAAGCATGTCCTCCTGGAAGGTCAGTCTCACCCTGACTGAGTAGTTACCATAGCATGGCTAGGTCAGCTGTAGTGGCAACAACATCTTTTGCAAGTGATAACTATGGGTTGCCTTTTGGAGCCCAATCACGAATGTAACTGCTCGGTGAGTGTGCAGACGTCCCAGTTTGGGTTGCACACATTGTCACCAGTAGTATGCAGTATGGATTAGCTATCAGACTGCTTGCACCTAGTATGTGTAAGGGTGCCACACTTTGAAGGGTGTAGCAGCTGCAGCTTATCTGTGTGTGCTGCTGGACAATGTCAGATAGTGGTGGTGGGCTGCTGAGCATGTCCAGGCATGCCATCTGTCTGCTGTCACCTTATTGATGTTCATATAAATGCATGCCCCATGCTGTAAGTTGTATTTTCCTCTGCTGGACAGAGGTTATCACTTCCCACCAGCAGCACCATTGCAGTGATGAGTCTGAATGTTACGTTTGGGTGTTGTCACATAATCCGTCTGTCTAACACACTTCTCCCCCTCCCATAACTAATGTGGCGATGACAATGGCCACCACACAGGCTATGACTGATGTGGTTGCAGCAAATTGCTTAAAGGGCTACACATCACAGGGAAATAACAGATGCACAGAAGTGTATGTGTATGTGCATGTGCATCAACAAGTGCTACTCATCAGACACTGTGACTGATGTGGACTCACACCATAGGCTATCTTAGCTGAGCCAGGTGCTGTGGTCATGGTTCTGGGTCTCCCCTCTCACATTCAGGGTGAGCACAGGAGCCGCACAATGTGATGTCCAAGACTAACTCTGTGTCATTAACCTACACGCTCATTAATCATGTACATACGTAGGTGTTTCAGTGGCTGCATAAACCATAGTGCTTATATTTGTAGACTGCTTATTTACATGTGCAGTGCATCATGGGTATGTGTGATTGAAGTCTATCGTGGTAAAGAAAGCAAACAGGTCATGTGTTGGCCCATACTCAAACTGTAGCCAGCCAGGGGTGTGTTAGCAGCTATGGCAGTGGTTCTGAAGCAGTCCTCCGTGAAAGTCTAGCCATGACATGTGTTTATGTTAGTACAAATGAAGATGCATGAGATATATATGCATTACAGATGTCTTGCCAAACGGAGTGGAGTGTGGCCCTCCAGGGCTGGCCATCAACAACCCTGACAAACATCTCTGTCATTAACGTTTGTAAGTGGGCAAGGTGCTGATGTGCAAGACATCAAAATGTTCACATAAACTGTGTAACATGCTTCTCTGCCTCTCACCACCACCAACATCTTATAGATTATAGAACTGCATGGTGGGCATGAGAATTGAGGAAGTATGTCACAGTGAGTATATATGCTTTTCATGTCACTGACATCTGCACTTTGTACAGTCACACACCTAAATGACAGAGGTGTAAGACAGGGGTCTAAAAATACAGACCTGTAGGGCCACAAATCTGTGAGGTTGCCAGGGTAGCTCTGATGCCTATAGATCTCATGCATATTAATTAGGGCTATACTGATCAGCAGACTGGCCTAGGGGTTCAAGGAGGAGTGTCTCTCATACACAGAGCTATGGAGATTTCGCCCCCTGTGACGTCACAACGTGTACAGACATAGGTAATGCCCCTGATTCTACAGTGGTCTAATCTAATATGGCTCTCTGAGGCCTCCTCCCTTTGTAATGTCATTTGGTGGTGCCACCAACAACACCCTCAATGCTGTAGCATGAAGGTCCCTCAAAAGTACCTTACAAGGTTCGTTTATTTGAACATTAGAAGGTGCTGTTGTGGACACTGCACCTCATATTGTCCTCTCTGAAGTGACTCATAGGGTACCTGATGTGCCACACTAGGTTATTGCAATGTCACAGTGTGTTTGTTCAAAAAACAAATCCAAAACGCAAAGGCCACACAAACCACTGTTGATAGTAGATAGTAATGTGCCAGCAAGTTATATAGATTAGGCTGATGGTGTGAAGGCAAACACGACGTCTGTAACATAGGTAGGTATGACAGTGAATGTGTCGCACACCCCAGCCACTCACTCTGTATGTCAGCACATCCACCTAACATCTACATCCATGTCCATCGCATGGCAATCTCAATAAGCTCAATATGTGTGCTATGCAACCTAATGTGGATGTAGCATGTGCAGATGCAAACCCCCCCCCCCCCATGCCATCACATACATAATGTATGGGTTGACATTGAGATGGAGTAGTGAATATCATCTATTGCGACACATATCCCCATATCACCAGGGTGCCTGATAGGCCAATCTGATGGTCCCTCAAAACACCTTGTTGAAGTAGCAGTTGTAGTGGCAGTCAGTGCAATGTGAAAGGCGTAGCACATCACATCAAACAAATGCCTAAGAACCAGTGTGCAAGTGATGATAAGTTCAAGTCCCAAATGTGTCAACACCATGAGGTCATGAAATAGTTATGTGTTTTATATAAGAGACACACAGCACTGTATATTGCAGTTGTTGTGCGCATGTGCGCAACTCGTTCCGCAAAACAATGTGCGGGGCGCAGTTGAACGTCATATGTGTATAAATTGCGCCAGTTGCGGGACGCTGTGGGACAAAATATTTATAAAACATGCAGCAGATGCGGAGCGCAATGAGACGTGTTACGTCGCCAAAGTGCGCCAATTTCTGGGGCGCAGTTGGACGTCATACGTCGCTAAACTGCGCCATTTGCGGGGCACAGTTGCACGTAAAACATTGGAAATGTGTGGCATTTGCGGGGCACATGCGCGTCAATGACGCTGCGTGCAATCAGGTGATAATATCCCAAAATGGCGTCCAGAACAAGAAAGCCTGCATTCACTCCTCGGGAGCTCCGCATCCTGTCTCGCCTGATTGCCACAAGGCAGGAGAAGCTGTTCCCCGGGCAAAACAGGTACAGGGACAGCAGAAAGGTCCGCAGGGCCTGGGAACGGCTACAGAGACGATTCAATAGAGAAGCTGACTTCCCAAGGGAGGTAAGTGGATGGGGACAGGTCATTAGAAATAGACATATATATCTAGAGGCTGTGTGCATTGCAGATCCTCATGCTGTTGGGGTCAGGTATTGTGTGTCAGTAATGTGCTGCAGCTGAACATACATCCCATATTGTCTTTGTATAATATGTGACAGGTGTGACCTCTACCCAGGTGGTGATGGATATGGTCACACAGGTCATGATGCTAGCCCTATTACCTGGCATTTGCTGCTGTGGACGTGCCAACACATACTGTAAGAAAGCAAACCAATAGATCAGCTTAATTATAACCAAATCACATCATATGAATATGGTGAAATGTGTAGCTGCAGCAAATAACCTTTCCGTCCACAGAAAGGGTATGTGAAGCAAAGCATTAATGGTATGTCAATCACCCAGGTGATCTGGTTGTTTTTGCCAATGTTGTGCAATATGCCCCCCTATCCCCAGTGGTCCTGAGAGCTCACCACAGTGGTCTATCAGTCACCCTGGAGATACGGTTGTGTGTGCTCAAGCACTGTAATACATACACCCTATCACCAGGGGACTAGAGAGGCCATCACACTGGCTCACCTGTCATCATGGTGATATTGGTCTGTGTGCTGTCAAAGTACAAAACAATATCCCTATCCCCAGGGTGCTGTAAGATCATCACAGTGGCCTGTCATGAATCCTGGCGATATGGTTTAGTGTGCTGAAACAGTTCATTACATCGTCCGAGATTCCAGGAGGCCAGAAAGGCCATCCCAGTGGCCTTTCATGTATCCTGGAGCTATGGTTCTGTGTGCTGAAACAGTTCATTACATCTTCCCTATTTCCAGGAGTCCTGAAAGGCCATCCCAGTGGCCTTTCATGTATCCTGGAGCTATGGTTCTGTGTGCTGAAACAGTTCATTACATCTTCCCTATTTCCAGGAGTCCTGAAAGGCCATCCCAGTGGCCTTTCATGTATCCTGGAGATATGGTACTGTGTGCTGAAAAATATTTAAACATATCCCGTAGTTCCTTGAGTCCTGAAAGGCCATCCCAGTGGCCTTTCATGTATCCTGGAGCTATGGTTCTGTGTGCTGAAACAGTTCATTACATCTTCCCTATTTCCAGGAGTCCTGAAAGGCCATCCCAGTGGCCTTTCATGTATCCTGGAGATATGGTACTGTGTGCTGAAACAGTTTAAAACATCTCCCCTAGTTCCAGGAGTCCTGAAAGGCCATCCCAGTGGCCTTTCATGTATCCTGGAGCTATGGTTCTGTGTGCTGAAACAGTTTACATCTCCCCTACTTCCAGGAGTCCTGAAAGGCCATCCCAGTCGCCTTTCATGTATCCTTGAGATATGGTACTGTGAGCTGAATCAGTTTTAAAGATCTCCCCTATTTCCAGGAGTCCTGAAAGGCCATCCCAGTGGCCTTTCATGTATCCTGGAGCTATGGTTCTGTGTGCTGAAACAGTTCATTACATCTTCCCTATTTCCAGGAGTCCTGAAAGGCCATCCCAGTGGCCTTTCATGTATCCTGGAGCTATGGTTCTGTGTGCTGAAACAGTTCATTACATCTTCCCTATTTCCAGGAGTCCTGAAAGGCCATCCCAGTGGCCTTTCATGTATCCTGGAGATATGGTACTGTGTGCTGAAACAGTTTAAAACATCTCCCCTAGTTCCAGGAGTCCTGAAAGGCCATCCCAGTGGCCTTTCATGTATCCTGGAGCTATGGTTCTGTGTGCTGAAACAGTTCATTACATCTCCCCTATTTCCAGGAGTCCTGAAAGGCCATCCCAGTGGCCTTTCATGTATCCTGGAGATATGGTACTGTGTGCTGAAACAGTTTAAAACATCTCCCCTAGTTCCAGGAGTCCTGAAAGGCCATCCCAGTGGCCTTTCATGTATCCTGGAGCTATGGTTCTGTGTGCTGAAACAGTTCATTACATCCTCCCTATTTCCAGGAGTCCTGAAAGGCCATCCCAGTGGCCTTTCATGTATCCTGGAGATATGGTACTGTGTGCTGAAACAGTTTAAAACATCTCCCCTAGTTCCAGGAGTCCTGAAAGGCCATCCCAGTGGCCTTTCATGTATCCTGGAGCTATGGTTCTGTGTGCTGAAACAGTTCATTACATCCTCCCTATTTCCAGGAGTCCTGAAAGGCCATCCCAGTGGCCTTTCATGTATCCTGGAGCTATGGTTCTGTGTGCTGAAACAGTTCATTACATCTTCCCTATTTCCAGGAGCCCTCAAAGGCCATCCCAGTGGCCTTTCACTCATCCTGGAGATATGGTTGTGTGTGCATAAAGAGTGTAATAGATCCTCCCTTTCCCCAGGAGTTAAGTGAGGCCATCACAGTCGGCTATCACGTACCCTGTTGATATGGTTGTGTGTGAATAAAGAGTTTAATAGAGCATCCCTTTCCCCAGGAGTTAAGTGAGGCCATCACAGTGGTCTATCACGCACCCTGGTGATATGGTTGTGTGTGCCTAACCAGTTCAATACATTCTCCCTATCTCCAGGAGTCCTATGACCTGTGTAAGGTCACTTGTCTATGATCCCACTGCAATGGGATATGCAGCTGATGATGTGTGGCACAACACGCAACCCCCATGGGGCCGTACGCCACATTGAATTGGTGGGTATAGCAGTCACATGTTGTGGTAGTTTATGACAGGTAAGTTGCACCTCTCACATAGTCTGTGAGGTCACTATCTCATCACACATGTCTGTGATGTATCACGATGAAAAGCTATGTGCACATGTTGATGTGTGTATAGGTACAACATCTCCATGACCTAGGCAAAGATATTCCCAAAGGCTGTAACAGAGCCATATTCCCCTCACTTTATGCATAGTTAGGTTACCCATCCTCACACCTCCTACAAATCCATTACCTTGTAGCAGGTGAACAGAACAGATGTTGTAGGAAAGCTACAGTCACCTCTTGTGGTTGGACACCACAGACACAAGCAGCCACATGAGCACAGGTGGCAATTGCATAGTGTGTTTGTTTGGTGTCTGTCCATGGTTTATCAAAATACACCTGCTGTCATCATACAGGTCATAGGTCATAGTGCCATTTCTACAAGATATAGGCCAGCCTACATGGGCACGGTAAGCTCAGATAAGGGCACCTGCAGTTGTTGTATGTTTGTTTAGGCTGCTCTACCAAACATACCCCATACATACTACACCCCAACCTGACTCTCACACAGGATGGCCAGCCAACATGGGTGGAGGTACAGACCCTCCACAGCACATGATCAGTGTTGTAACCCTTTCCTGCCCTCCTCATCCCACTGTTTCACACATGTGTGACTTAGCCATGTTGTTAGCTGCTGATAGCATAGTTCATTGCCTGTAACAGGTGGTCGCCAGACACAGCAGGATGCACAAATTAACAAACATCCCTGTCCCCCTTGGGTTGTGTCGCATTCAACAACTGCTCCAATGTATCCCTTCACCCGCTCCTGGTGTGCAAAACATACACAGCAAGAGATGCAAATATTGGACAGCAAGTAGCATCACGCAAGCACCATGGCATGGCTCCAGAGACTGACATATGTGACGATGACCAACATTGGTGAGTAGGCTCAGTTGGTAATGGTGTTGTCCACATGTGATAACACATTCCATGTGCCCATGATGATCCCCTGTGACAGGTGTTGAACTATGCTATACATGAAACACACATCAGTGTAGCTGAAGTGTCCAGACCCAGGACACACTGTTCTATGTTTCTGTTGCCCACCCACCAGACGTAAGTGCTCACTCATGCTCCCACCCATATTTTCTCACACACACAGGTCGAGGATCTGAGAAAGAAAGGGAGGGAGCTGCGCCTGCACCATGGCGCATACCTTGAGCGCGTGAGGAATGCTGAATCATCACATGGTGATGGTGCGTATTGATGACATGGCTGCCCACCATCAGAGGTCACAGTGGCCCATCAGTGTGCATGGTACCTGCATGGGTACATGTGATGTGTCACACACATCTACGTGTGCTGATGACTGTCATCTTCCACAGATCAGGATGACAGTGACGAAGACCCCCGTACCTCTGCCTATGCCCTCCGAAGGCCCACCTCCCGCGCTGCCGTGGAGGTGGTAGTCCTGGACACCAGTGGGGAGGAGGCAGAGGGTCCTGCGGAAGACACAGCGGAGGGGGTCATGGGGGATGCTGGGACGGAAGGTGTGGGTGCCAGGGTCACAAGGGGGGGTGAGGGCGCAGGTGATGTGGGTGGGGGGGAGGTGGTGGGGGGTGTTGGGGAGGAGTCAGGGGGGGAAGAGTGGCCGCAGGGTGTCTGGGAGAGTGACATAGAGGACAGTGCAGCACAGGGCACTGTTGGCTCCCGCCATCAAGGGCAGGTGGCTCCAACATCCAGGGCCCCACACACAGTGCATGCAGATGCCACCACACAAACACCAGGAACAATGTGTGTGTGTGGTGGCAGATGTGTTGTACATCTGTGTGAGGCTCTGGATGCACTGGAGCAGCGGGTGCACCGGTTGGTGCACCTGCAGGAATGGATGGCGGGAGCCATGGAGAGGGTGGTTGCTGACATTGAGCATCTGCCATGTCGGCAGCCACCCCCATTGATGGTGCCTGTGACGTCCACACATGTGCCCTGTGCTGCCCTGTCCGCCATCACGGGGCAGGCTGAGGGAGGGTGGGGTCATGTGGGGGTTCGGGGTTAGTGTGTGGGAGTGTGTTTTTTGCGGGTGTGTGTGCGGGGGTGGGGAGGGTTTGTTTTGGTGGGTGGGTGATGGCATTTTCCCCCTACCCTAGATATGTATATAGTTTTATTTTTGTGTGTACATATTAAAGTATTTTTTCTGAACCCTGTAATGGTCACGTGTCTCACGTAGCATATGACTATAGATGCCAGCATGTCATATGTGTGCAGCCACATACATTCCTGACAGGTAAACATGCGTGTGATACCTCAATTGGCACCACATGCAGTGTGTCGGGAAACTCATGTGTGTAGGTGTGTGATAGCAGGGTGCTGCATTACATGTTACCATGTAGTGGCTGCCCCACAGACGTACTTGCCACAGGGATGTATATACATGACCCACATGTTCTCACATATATGAGCCGGCACAATATGCGGCACAGAAATGTCTGCCCCTGTCACATGCATCCCTATGGTGGGTTGGGGTGCATGTGACCACTAATATAGGTGAGGGCACAGGTCACACATATGGCACCAATGTGTCGTGTATGACGGGTTGCAGATGGTGATGTGTATGGAACATAAACAGGCCATTTATAACACAGTACCCCTGTGTCCACATCAAGGGTGGTGAAGCGTGGTTCTGTAGAGCCGCAGGGCAGTCAGGTGTTGGAAATATTCCTAATGAGTGTGGCAGAGATATATATGAATTGGAGATATCCTGTCAGCGTGACTGATTGTTTCGGCCCTCCAGGGCTCGCTTTTGAGAGACCTGGATTACACCTCTGCCATTTTGGAGTGTGAGTGGGCAAGGCGCAGATGTCCCCGACATCAAACATGTTACCTTGAGTGGGTCATATTCCTCCTCACCTCTCCCCACCACCAACATATTGCCATTGCCACCACCCGTTACTGCTTGGGAGAAACAGGAAGCAATGTTACGCATTCCAAATAACCATCCGATGTCTGTGACATCTGCACCCAGCACAAACTAACTCGTACATGACAGAGGTGTAAGGCAGCGCTCTCAAAATCCAGTCTTGGAGGGACACAAACCAGTAAGGTGGTCATGATAATTGTAATGGTGAGATATATATCGCCAGCATATACATTTGGGATATGCTCAGAACCTGACTGGTCTGCGGCTCCACAGGATCACGGTTCCACACCCATGTCGTACATGGATGTCTGTGCACACTGTGCCGCTGCAGCTCAGAGGCTGTGGTGACACATTGTGATAGTGAAACATTACATATGTGTGGATCATGGTAATGGTATATGTGTGTGGCAAAGTAGCTTATGCAGTGGACATGGTTGCAGATCCTATGGTCCTCCCACCCCCCTCTCAGAGATACACATGGGACCAAATGGACACTCTTTGGAAAGAGACAATGTATCTATATTTGGACAGCTGTTTATTATCACAGCAATTCTCTCATATAAAACTATTGTTACAAACATGTGTGTAAGACATATCAAAGATCCCCCCAAGCCAATTACATAACACAAACACAACATACTAATCACATATGTCTACTTTCACATATAACCCAAACCAAGCCGCAATAACAGAAACTACTATGTACATAGTTGCTAAATATGAACAGTGCAACAAAGAGAAACCTTTGGTTTCGTGCTGTACATTTCTATATTATCATAGGTTACTGACGGCGTGGTCGGCCACGCCTGCCACGTCGGGCCCCTCTCCCTGGCAAGGCTATATCCTCCTCCGGATACATTGGTGGTGCAGGTGCAGCTCGGATCAGAACATCACGTATGCCCTCAAGGGCCTCACACATGCGAGTTAGTGGCATGGCTACGACCCCCTCATGTAATGTCCGGAGCTCAGCACAAACATCCCTGGTGTTCTGCTCCACAGCACAGCGAATCCGCTCCAGAACACGTCGATTGGCTGTGAATGGGACACAGGGTGGTCAATGAACTACCTCTCCACGAAAACACCGTCATAAAGCAACATGTCATACACATACCACACTAATGCTAATGTGATAGTGCTGAGTCATATGGGAACATGGTTAGGGTATAACACATATATCGCAGTGTACTACAACTAATAGAAACACAGAGAACACTATACAGGAAGAGGATGTGGGAGGACAACACAACAGTCATACAATAGCTTCTGCATACACACCCACATACTACTGACGTGGCAACAGAATTGGGCAAGGACAGTCATCTCATATCCATTATTCAGGTCAGGTGCAGCATGCAGCAGCCATAAACACCTCAGATGGCCAGAAGCATTGTTGTACCGAGGTGTGTTTGGGAATGTCTGCACAGGTCATGTATGGGTCCAGGGTTTTGCTATATGTGGCATAGAGATGCACATGAGCTGTTGGGGCATGTCATGACAGGAACTGTGTGTTCTGTGTGTATGGAATTTGCTATTCTCCATGAGATGTTTGTACTGGATGTAGCCTCATGGGATGCCATATATTTGTGTCAGACTGTGTGACGGCAAATCAGGTTTGGCCTGCCCTAATGATTGTTTTATGACATGACAATGTATGGTCTGATGGGTTACATTGTCAGTATAAGGGCTGGATGTGGGGATGTACACATTATCCGTATGTGCTGGTCCTTGGAATTGCCTGGTGCAAGGACTAAACTGATATGTATGCTTGGTGGTGTACAAAATGTACGTGAGCTGATGTCGGGGAATGACTAGAATGTGATGGTGCTGACAGACGTTAATCCCGTGAAGCATTTACGTGTTGTGTGGGAGTGGGTGATACCTTATGAACATAGCTGCTTATGTGAGTGTAGTTGAGGATAGACATTGGCATTCTGAATACGTCATTGATAGTGTGGGATGTCAGAGACCTACTACACGGAAAAAATGGTTATGTTAAAGCAAATGTGACAATGTAGAGTGGATAACACAGTACAATAGAGCTGTCTGGACACATAAACATCAGACTATGGTGAGTGAGCAGAACTCTTGCACAGGCATTGTGAACGTGGATACAGCAAATAGGACATGGAAAACAGTCATAACAACTAGACAACATATGTTTTCCGCTTTCTCATTTGACATAGCATATGGATCCTTACAGGCTGAGCTTCAGTATGTTTATTTTTTACCTTGCTGTAAGGGATAATGTATGTATCACTGTACAGATTGGTCAGATATCTCTATCTACCCACTGGCCAGTACCTATACAGTGTTGTGTCAAATTCCCTAGTTGCCTTTTGTGGCTCCAATAACACTTTTCGACTAGGTAATGTTTTTCTTTGGTTGCTTGCTCTATGATGATGTATCTGGTTATTTTGTTAAGGAGATGAGGTCTTCAGTTTATGTTATTTCTCATTGGGCTTGACAATTGCTATCATCCACCAGTATGTTATGTGAGGTCTTTGTGTAATGCTGTAATGTTTGCATTCGGAAAGGAGGGGTAGGGTGATGTGCCAATTCTGGTAATGTTGTGTGGATACGTGGTGTATGATATGGTCTCAACATGGCAAGCTTTTGTTGTAGTTAGTCATATGTGTTTAGGTTTGTTTTGCAGCACAGTAATTGTTTACGGTTTTGGTCCTTGTTTAACCATTTGTTGAGAAATAGACATGCGTCATACTCATTACTGTATGGCTGCATACAACACATATTGCAGGTATGACACTTATGATACTGGGGACCATCACACGGTATGGGGACATAGGCCCACAATTTAACTGCGACACACATGCTCACAGCCTATGCAATCTGTTGAGGGATTGTTGGCCTTACAGTAAGGGGACATGGTGTTTTCCTTTTCTGTCTGGATTACAGTCTATGTTATGTCTTTCTGCACAGAGGAAATTGAGGAATGTTCTCTCCAAACAAGCCATCAGGTTCATACTGTACGTTTGAGACCCCTCTGTAGATCTGTATCTATGGTTGACCTGACATATTTTCGCACCTCTCTCCATATGCTATGTAATTTGACACCTGCAGATGCAGACTGTGGGGAATGCGGTCTTTGTGCTGTTACATCACAGAGAAGGGTTGCATTGCTCTATATATGGTATGTTTGTTTCTTTAACTATCATTCAGATGTCATGCTGTGGTGTACCAGACATCTGGGTGTCTGCAATGAGGTAGACTGTTGCAAGGGCAAGTGTTGATCTTTCTCATGACAACAACATGGTGACCCTTATACAACATTCCATTTAGGCCTGCATCTGTGGGTGTCAACTGACCTTCGGTGATTCTGTTTTGCGTCATAGTAACAGCATATATTATACCCCACACCATTCTTTCACAAAACAATATCCCAACAACATGAGCCATACATGTGATATATGTGGTGGTTATGTTGCAACATTCACCACACATACACCAACTAGTGACTATTGGTGTTTATTTTGGAATTATGACTGTCGTATGTCACCCACCTTCAGCATCGCGACGTGCAGATACGCCATGGGACCTTAACTCCGCCATCATCACCTGAGGGTCAGGGCTCTCGGTGTATACTTGCGGCCTGGGTCCTTGGATGTTCTCCCTTGATGCTGCCCCTAGTGGTGATATACTGGGTACAGGTGGCTCTATGGGCTCATCAACAGCACTTGTGCTGCCCCCTGAGACAGCAGGTTCATCCTCCAACACACTCATTGGCACTGTGATGTCAACGTCACCCTCTTCCTCCGCCTCCTCCTCCTCCGCCTCCTCCGCCTCCTCCTCATCCACAACCATTTTAAAGTAGTCACCTGCATATTGAACAATAACAAAGAAAACACATATGTTTCATCATAATCATATCTATATATGTGTGGCACAGACACCACAGAGATGATGGGGTGGGTATGTGCGTGTGTGCTGCATACCCGACCCATGACACCCTCCCATACATGTTTGTCGACGTCATTCAGCTGTTTCTGGGGCACATGTGTGTCGTGTGGCCATGCACATGTTGCATATTTTCCATGTGTATATTTGGAGTGCCATGCCACATGTGTCCCCCATCACATCCCTACCCCTATCTGTACAACATATGTACACACATGTGTGAGAATACATCACCCTTACACTTGTTTTGACCATACATTGCCTGTTTATGTTTAATTATGACTTTGAAATATTGTCTCTAGACATACTATATGCTCATTGTTGGATATGTTTGGCTGTGACCCATTGTGCCGTGGATCCCACGTAGCCAGCAACTGTGGCCCACTGAGAAGCACATGTAGCACTGTGCAAATAGTATGTCACACACACGTTACCTGATTAGTGTGCCACAAAATCATATGGTGCTTTGCAATCACAGATGTGCAGGTTGGATAGGAATTGTTGTGTGTAGTTTTGGAAACAGATGGGGAGGTTGCTGTTTTCGAGGGACACATATGTAATATTGTGACAGGGCATGGCAACAACACAGTTTGTGCATGGCCATAACACACACATGTGACACCACTTTTTAAACATGGTGTGGATTGGGTCACAGGTATGGGAGTGTCTGTGCAGCTGAATGATGTGTACTGAAGGGACATTGTGAACCTGGCAATTACTATACATACCTGCGTCAGGATGTGCCGTGTCAAGGGCCTCCGGCAGTCCACGGAGATAGATGTGGCCCAAACGTGTTGCCAGCTCTTGTTCCAATGGTGTGAGTGATGGGATAAAAGGGCCCCCACCACCTGTGCCATGCGCATGTTGTCTTTCAGCCACCATGTGCTCGCGCACCCCTCTTTTTATATCCGAGTACCTCTTTTTGAGGCTTTCAACATCCCTTGTGGGGCCCCCTGCCTCTGACATTGCAGCACGCACCTCCTCCCATACTGCCATTCGGGTGGCCACTGTTGTGCGACTGCTGAGCCTGCCAAATAGGAGGTCATAGTTTTCAATTACATGCGAGAGTAGGATATAGTTCTCTCTATCACTGAAGCGTAGAGCTCTTTTTCGCTGTGGACCAGGCACAGGTACCCTTTTTCTCTTCCCAGTTTGGACATATTGTGCAGGCTGTGGGCCAAAAGATGGTCCTGCATGTCCCTCCCTAGGATGTGCAGTCTGTAGCGTCGGTGTATCACCCACCACAGGTTGGGACACATCCTCCACACCCTCACCCTCACCCTCACCGTCTCTCTCCCTCTCTCTCTCCATCTCTGTATGTTTTAAATGCTCCTTTCAACAGAACAGCACTCACTTAAACAAAACAGAACAATACACAGCATGCAATACAGACTTACAAAATGTTACAGTACAGGACACAGTAAAGGACACAATAACAAAGGGAACAGAAATATTATCTTAGCACAAGGTGAGGAATCTACTCTGCTCCTGACTATCTTTCTCTGCCTCTCTCCGCTGCCGTACTCCCTGGACTGACTCTCTCCCTCCTTCCTCTGGACTACTCCCACCACAGCCTCTCTACCTATAGATTTTGTTATCCCTCACTGTGCTTCTTTCCTGTGCAGTAGTCCCACCACTGTCTCTGTTTCAGACTTTATCTATGACACCCTCTCTCTCTAACTGTGACTCCTTTATCAACCCTCAACGTGATGCACGTGTGCAGGCCTATTTATAGTGTATTGCCATGTGTCTTCCATTGCACATGCGCAATTGGGCGGGCGTGACGCTCGTGCGTTGGGCGCGTGCTCGCCAACGCATGGGTGGCCGTACGCGGACAAACGCACATGCGCCCTGAGACACTGTACTGCGCATGTGTCGCAGTACGCATGCGCACTACAACGACTACCGCATGGGTGTCTGTGTTTTGTGCGCATGTTCACGCCGGCGCACATACGTGTGGGCACGCACTGACCGACGCCCATGCGTAGAGTGGCGCACGCGTGCCACCAACGGGCATCGCATGCGATCAACTGCGCATGCGCAGTGTGCGCAAACCACACACCCCATAATAACATATATTAACCATCACAACATTACCCACGTTGAGGGTTGTAGAGGAAGAGCAGGAGGAGTGTGGTTGGTGTGGAGAAGAACGAAAGTCTAAGCAGTTGTACTAGCGGATTGTATTGGTGTTTGTATTGCCTATTATATTGTGTTGTGTGTGTATTGTCAGTTGTTGTTTTTACTTTTGGATACTGTATAGTGTGTTTTGTGTGTTTGTTAGAGTTTTGTGTGGTTGTTAGAGTGTGTTTCGGTAGTGGGACGGGAGGAGTTTATGGCAGCAATATATGCTTGTGCATGTGTCCTGAGTGGTGGGCAGATGCTGCGGTTGCCGGACAGGGGAGATGGTGTCCACGGGGCTGCAGCACAGGGCATGGGTGTAGTCCCGCAGCAACTCAGACCTGCAGCTGTGGAGGTGGTCCAGCCATGTGCTGTGCGTTCACGGCACAGACGGCGTGCCGAGGTGCAGGCTCGGCAGCCACGCCTCTACAGGCCCAGGGCACAGCTCCAGGGCATGCGTGAGGACCAGGTCATCTCCCTGTACCGACTGAGCACAAGGGCTATTAGGGAGCTTTATGAGGATTTAAGACCTGACCTCGAGCCCCTGACTGATCGGTCCCATGCAATACCAGGTTTAGTCAAGCTCCTTGCTGCTTTACATTTTTTGCCTCTGGCTGTTTCCAGTCATCTGTGGCTGCAGTGGGTGGCATGAGCCGCCCATCCTTCTCACGATGTCTCCACCACGTACTGCGTGCCATGGTCAGCCGGGTGGGGAATTACATAGCCATTCCCCACACTAGGCAACAATGGGGGACCCTGAACCAGGCCTTTGAGACATTAGCAGGGATACCACACGTGATGGGAGCTATTGATTGCACACATGTTGCCCTGGTCCCGCCTAGAGACAGGGAGGTGGCGTTTCGCAACCGCAAACACTACCATTCCCTGAATGTTCAGGTTGTATGTGATGCTAATCTGCATATTCTGAATGTGGTCCCTAGGTTTCCAGGGTCCACCCATGACTCCTATATCCTGCATCACTCGGCAATCTTCACACAATTTGAGGGCGGACGTTATGGGGACTGTATTTTGCTGGGTGAGTATGTCATGTGTCGTAATGTATGTATGTGTTTGTAACTTTCTTTATGTCTACTCACATAGCTAGCAAACTCGTTTAAAACCATAAACTTAGATCAACATATGAGCAATGTTTGTTTGGGGACTGTTGTATCTTTAGATTATTACAGGGGTATAGACGTACACATACAGCAGCTACAAACAAACATAGACCATCAGACTCCTAGCATTATATGATCCTGACATTCACAGGGTGTGCAGGTGACAACACCCCTGTGCATGTGGCTAGGCTGTTGCACAATCCCTCATAGTGTGTGGTAATATCAACTGCACACATTCTGAGGGGGGGGGGTTTGGCCCTCATATGCACGTATCATGATGGGTCATTGCCAAATAATGCTTGTATGTCATTTAACCTTGTGCTAATTGCTCATCCATACAGGTAACCCTTATCATGTGTGTGGGGGGTTCACACACGCACTCTGGACTGTTGTTGCTACCCAGGAGCCAGTATATAATATGAGGGGTTTTTTGGGAATATCTGATGTATGCTTTTGCCCTTTCCAGCTAGCACCACTCGTGTGGATATGTATGGTCACGCATTTGGCCTATGTCACAGCAGGGGTGTAACGAAGTATATTTGGTGCTAGTACCTTGGCCTACTGTAGATGATCATGATTTAGCCACATATTGGCCAGTGATCCTCATGTAGTTTAACATATTGGAAAGGGGATGCCTAAAGCTGTGGGCTATGTGTGTGCATACAGAGTTGTATTGTTTTCAGCTACACATGACGGTAATGTACCGATGTGTATCTCTATGAGGTTAAGACATGAGTAGTACAGTGTGCAGGTTTGCAGACCCCACCTTCAGTGGGATGTTCCCAGTATAGACACAGTGCACAGTATTGGTATTTAAACAATTTATGTTTAGCAATATACAGCATAAGGACACAGAGTATGAGATCTAGATATGTTGCCCGTACAGGACAGGATGCATCTAGGTGATATGGTTCACATTATCACCAGCCTCCATGGCATACATGTTCTGTTTTTTTCCCACCCTCTCATGCCAGCATATTTTACCTAGGTTACTGTTCAGACATACAATATGAACATGTGACACGTGAATCGTTACTATCGTCTCTCATTGGCAGGGGTGCCAATGTGGACAGTCAATGCATTACAATACCCATGTCGCGCACACACACACAATATGTTACAGTATAGATGGAACTGTTGGGGTATTTCCAATGAGTGTACTTACTTTCTTGGCTATGTTTTCATTTTCTATAAGCATTTGTGTTTTTTACATCTCTTTTATTGTTCGGTTATATGTTGATTTCAGGATTTGTTTTGTGTAGGGTTACTACATCTTAACATATGTCAGTTCTGTTGAATATTGACACGCACATTTCTTTTTATTTCCAAGGTGATGCAGGATATGGGTGTCGCCCCTGGCTGCTGACCCCTGTACGTCAGCCACGGACACGTGCAGAGCGGAGGTATAATGAGGCCCATGCCTCCAGCCGCTCAGTCATCGAGCGTACCTTTGGCGTGTTGAAAAGTCGCTTCAGGTGTCTGGATAGGTCAGGCGGGGCCTTACAGTATAAGCCAAGGACTGTTGCAGAGATAATCATAGCCTGTTGCATCCTGCACAACATTGCTCTCAGGCACAATATCCCTGCAGAGATTAATGAGGATCTGGAGCAAGATCCAATGTGCCCCCCTGTACGTGCCAGTGGTGACACACAGGATGGCACAGCAGTCAGACGGAGGTTGATTGGAGAGATCTTCTCATGTGCGTATTACCTACCCACACAGCTTTTAATCCTATGTGTGTTATGTTTACAGCAGTTACAGTTTATGTCAGGATATGATTTGTATGTGACACCACATTAGTATTTTAGTGCTAATTCACAACTCACATATAGGCATGTGTGAGGCACAAACAATGTGGCCAGTACACAACAGCATTTGGTGCCAGATGATGTGGGTGGTTGCTCATACGGCTGTGTGTGATTTTTAAGGTTAAAATTACAGTTAGTGGCTGCCTGTGTTAGCACCTGTTGTTGTTGTTGAGCACAAATGATGTTTTGTGATGATATGGGTGGAGAACAGTGTTAGCCATATGGTGAGATGTTCACAGTGTGAGACCAGTCCACGTTTGGGGACATTAGTCCAGTGGGTTGAATTTATATGTTTCACCTTTGGGGTGTACATTTGGTTCTTACACTCCTGTCAGCTGGCTAAGTGTTGCTTTGTTATTATGGCCGTATCAGCACATACATATCACAGGACAGATGCTTAGTAGTAGTTTCTTCTGCGGATATTAGGGTATCTATGTGTAGGGTGTTAATGTCACCCTACAGTGTGTCGGAATGTATACTGCACCAGAAAGCCATGACATGGACAGGTTATAGGATGGGGATCTGAGCATTGTCCCGCCAGAGAGGTAGTATTGCCACATTTACATGTAGGCGAATTGACCTTAGGTACAGTGCTACATATGTACACAGATACAGAGGATAACCTACCCCATATCAGCGAGGGGTGCGTTACAGTGGGCAGGATGAGCACAGAATGTGTTGGTGGCTTATGGTTGTGCAGAATTCTCAGGGAGTACATGGCATATCTTGCTGATAAATTCTCAACATATGCCATCATGCCTCAGCTACAGGCTGGGTATGTGAGCAGTGTAGGATAGTACAGTCCACATTACATAGATTGCATAGATAGTCGGACAGGGAAGGGGAGGATTATGTTGGCAAGGAAAACCAGACATATGTGAGAGTTGTTTCTCTGAGGTACACATATTGGCTATCCATGCGTTGACATTCTCAATGACACACAGTGTGATGGCATGCAGCCATCATGGTTTGCGTAAAAAATATACATGCCATTGGTGTTTTAATGACATGACGCACACATTGACAGCTATCTGTGGAGATCATCAGCATAGCTGTCACTATGATTCAAGGTATGACATCTACACACCAGGATATGTATTTGTTCCCTGCATACATGAGACACTCGTGCATATTCCATATGTGTTTCCAGAATTGTAAGCGACTTTGCATTCAACATTGACACACCCCTACACAAAGATAGGGGGCATTGTTGCCAATATAGTGGATCTGTGTGACTCGTCTGTACTTTGTGATGAGGTGCAAACATGGTGGTTTCTGACATGTCTGTTGATCTTTCTGTACAACAACACAGAGGTACGATGGGGACAGGATTGATTATGGACACCTGAGGATAGCCTCCTACAACTCTGTGCTGCCTCTCACATGTGAGAGATCTATACATTGTGATAGGGAGCAGTCAGACATTAGGTGATGGTG
Source organism: Ichthyophis bannanicus (assembly GCA_033557465.1). Taxonomy (NCBI): domain Eukaryota; kingdom Metazoa; phylum Chordata; class Amphibia; order Gymnophiona; family Ichthyophiidae; genus Ichthyophis; species Ichthyophis bannanicus. The sequence continues at coordinate 651,386,338 of CM066036.1, read as the reverse complement.
TGGGGTATGAGAGTTGTGGACAGGAAGGTGCAGTGTGTGATACTCTTGTAGAACATGACATGTTTGTTACTGTTGTGTTTCCCAATGCACAGGACATAGTTTATTCAGATGCTGTTGATGTGTTGGATTGGCATGTGACTGAACATCACCCAATATGCTTTGCGTTGGGGTAGGTGGATGTACAGGGAGATTGTGTGTGCCTGGGGTCATGTGGAAAACATATCTTCATTGCTCCATCATATTGGGCAGATGGTGTGTTGTTTTGTGTTTCACTTCAGGCTCCATCACCCATCCCTTGCTGTTGTCACACATATCCCCATGTGTTTGTGTTCAGCATGTCCTGTGCCACACTGTATATGTGACAGTTACAGCATATCTGCATGTGTGTATTTAAGGTTTGTATTTGGTTTGCCTGCACTTGCTCCCTACCCCAACATTGTACCATAAGCCAACAACAGGGTATTATTGCCGGTTCACGGGGCCTTTATATGTCTAAAGGTCCACTTGGACACATACAGGCCATGTGTTGCAGCTGGACTGCAGAAATATGCATACTTTGTGTGTGGGTGATTACAGGTTGCCTGTGTGATGAGACACTCTTCAGGCATAGTACATTATCATGTACTGTGAGGGGACTGTGCACCTGGGGGGCAGTTGTGACTGTGGTATGTGTTCCGTAGTGCTGTTTACCTTATGCGTATTATCAACATGTGTTGTGTGGTGTGCGACAAAATGTGTCTTGTGTTCTGAGTCACCACTGATGTTCACCTTTATTTATTTTCAGATATGACCATAATGTGGACATGCATCAGCAGCGGCTTGACCTTTTGTTTGTACACGGACTGCTGAGATTCTCTGCCTTCACTGTCACCTCTTATTGCTGTGTAGTGGTTCATGGGATTGCTGACATACACCTGATGCACACACAAGGTAAGTTGCACATTTGTTAATTGCAGATTTGTATCTATGTTTACCTGTTGATGAATCATAATTGTCTTATATGCATATAATGTTTCCTCTATGTGCACATAAACAGATGCATGTCGTGTGTAGCTGTGACACACCTGTGTGACACGAGCATGGACATGACCATACCCATGTTTTACCCATGTGTGTGTTTCGGATTAATGATGTCATGACCAATGTTTTGTTGAGTAATGTACTGTGTGGTTTCACATACCTTTCTTGTGCATTTGCAAAGGTGTAACGGTGTGCATTGTGTGGTGTTTTTCATAGGTGGCTCACAAGAACATACGTATCCTCTCATGACACAGGGCTGAGTACATACCGGACACATCTATTACAGTGCATCTGGTGTCACCATCACCCACCTTTTGAAGAAACAACACCATAGACATTTTACACCAGAAAGTGCCCCATTGGATGTTTTACCTCTGCGAGTGAGACATATGACTGCGATGGACAGTATTACTATTAAGCTACTTAATTCTCCATTACAGAGGTGTTCTCTGCACTGTTTGTGTGATGTTTCTGCAGGGAGTCCTGCTCATTGTTGAGAACACACATGAACTTTCAAAGACAGTGGAATGTTGACATGTCACGCTTGACTATTCCTAGCCATATTTGGTGGAACACTATTAACCTCACCTGTTGGATTGCACATAGTATTGTTACTTTTGGCAGTGTTCCCCCCGTGTGCAGCAGCAAATGACATGGATAGTGCAGCTGATCCATTCGAACACAGTTTTAGTATTGTTACGTTTTGGCCCTGGGTGTGACATGCCACCCAGGATACCCTCATCTTTTTCTTCCTAATCAAGCATACACCCATGTTTGCGCCATACAGCCAACGATGGAGCACTCCTATTGTGTATGTCCACCTGCTTTCCACATGCACATGCTACAAGTGTAACCTCAACAATGATTTTGGACACACGACCATCTTTAATTAATGTGGTCAATGTGACAAGGGTGTTTACGTGCATGTGTGGCATCACTGTCTCATGTTGCACTGTGGATGGTGCTTTTGCATATGACGGACTATGTTTGTGAGACAAAACATGTGGACCTCAGACTTCTTTGTGGCTCCGTATAGGATGTTTGGCCCTCATTTCCTTGTTCAGATGCTGCTTATTGTGTTTGTTGGATGTGCAGACGTGACAGTCTGCATGTATGTCAACACCTTGCATTTCCCATGTGCACAGTCCAGGCTATGCCCTGTGGTAGAGACACTCACATTGCGACATGATGTTTGCAGTGTGGCAATGTGGGTCACCGTTGCACTTCGTCAATTGTGCATTCCATGTATTATGTTATATGTGGCCAAACACTGTCTACTCTGAAAAGGTTGCAGGGCCACCTCCTTCATGGTGGTATATGTATAGGTTTGGGAAGGTAGTTGAGTTTGTATTTTGTTTGTGTTCATGTGCCTGTCCTACCTGTTGCATATACTCATTGTGATTTTGAGGAGAGTTTTGTGTCTACATTGTTGCAGCTTTGATTCCTAGCTCAGACATTATGTGAGACCACACACATTACTTTCCCAGCGTGATTTTCACAATAAAACATTTTCTCAACATAGGCTTTTTTGGTTTGGTTGTCTCCTGTGTTGCAAGATGGATATGGTTTGAGGGACACATGATGTGTGTTGTGTCCTCAATATGCAGCGCCAACTCTCTACATGCACTCATATGTGCATTACACCTTTGCAGCATGCAGAATCAGGTAGGGCTGGGGGTCTGCTGCCCAGTGCATTGTATGCAGTGGCTGCACATTATATCTCATGCTCTTCATTTGTGGTGGTTGAATTAACTTTTCTGTGTGAGTTAGATTTATGCCCTATTAGAGGGGTTTCAATATTCCATCAGAGATGCACTCACCTTCATATTATGATGGCACTGACTACACTATTTGTGATGTGTATACCAAATAAAGATATTTATTCCACATACATGTGGCTCTTTTGGTGATTGAGCAGGGTGATACAAAGGCACACATTGCATTGCCTGTTTCTCAGTCCTGCGTCTTTGTGACCCAGGGACTGCATTGTTTATTTTGTCAATATCATTGGATGAGGATTAACTGGTCTTTGTTCCACGGTAATGAGGGGTTACATGACTTGACCTAGGCCACATGGGGTGCTAGTGGGAATTGATCAGTGTTTGCTTGGGTCCAAGGCCATTTTGTTAACAGTAGGTTAGTCCTTCTCTCTTTGATCACATTAACACTTGTCTGGGGCCATTTGCCACACATGTACATGTGCCACCTGTGCTCGCATCCTTGTACAGTGACAGCTGTGTATCTGGCAGACACATGTAACCTCACTGGGTATTCACGGTTGCCACACAGTGTGCTTAGTATGCTTGGCTCAGTGTGCTCAGTGTGTTACTGTGTACTCAGTGTACTGTTTCTGGGAGTGGCTACAGTCATGTGTTTCTACTCTGTATGTTTTTGTTTTGATTAGCACATGTGCTATATCCTTTGTTTTCTAATCTGCTGACTGTACCATGAGGTAACAGCAGGTTCCTCACCTCTACATACACCCTTCTCTCTCCTCACTGTACGTCAAGGTGCATCCTGTGTGCTGCTTAGCCATCACATATTATTTCGTTTCAGAGGTGTCCCACTTTAGGGTGTTTACATGGCAACACATCGGGGGGTTTTGGTTTTCTGTGATTCAGGTGTTGTGTGTTACACCTGATTACATGTGGAACTTTCTCATGTCCTGATCCAAATTATTAACATATTCCACATACCGTCCTCTGTTGCCCTTGTGGTATATTTTTCCCCTCTTTTGCATGCTGTATCCACTGCAGAACATTTCATTGTGTGTGCACATGTGCACCACATCACAAATACAGACTGCAATTGTATGAGTAATTAGCAGCTCTGCATGTGCATTTCATCATGCTTACTTTTTGGTGTTTGCTTGTCCTGACAGTCAGCAGGCGGTTTGTTTAATGGACTGCACTCTTTCTTTCTGCAGTCTTTGCTAAGGAGCTCACATTGTTGGTGTGGCATGCCGGTTTAGCCATTGTGATTTGTGGTAGTGGTCATTAGTGTGCTTCCTGTGTGGTGTCTTATATTTGTATGCTTTTCCATAAAAGGTGTTTAACATTTGTTTGAGGGTCATATATGTACTGATGTGTGCTGTGAGCATATTGTACCCTCAACTGGGTTGTCCATTTTAATGGGTGCCACATGGGTTGGGGATGATTTCTGCAGTTCAGCAACTGATCTTCATCCCTCTTTTACTTTTGTATTGTTTTTGTGTTTTAGCTCTGTGCAGTGCTTGTGTTACGTGTGGGTTTGCCACATACCTCCTTTGCCATTCCAACTGAGGGATGTTAGTGCTACTGGGTTACGTTTCTGGGTTCATCTCTACATCCTTGGGGCATCTTTTGCCATGCCTTTGATTGACACAGCTTATGGGTTACATACAATAGTGTCTTGGGAGTTGACAGCCTTTCCACATGGCCTTTGTGGAGAATGAGGTTTTCATTTCCTAGCAACGTGTGTGCCTTCTGAAACACCATAAAAGGTGCATTAATATCTGGCACAAGGGGGTAGTTCTTTTGAGACAGCATCACAGATTGCTGTACAGTTGCACACAGACAGTTGACATACCTCTGCCAACCTTATTCACTGGAACATTCAAACCATGATCACCCCTCCATCATTCACTATCTGCACAAGTTGTCAGCATTCACAACAGAGGAGTATTGGCTTCTTCCCCAGAGCATGAGTTTAATGGAGCTGTAGTACTCCAACGGGAATAGGGCAGTTTACAAGATAAGATACACTCTAATCCCCTGTTCATATCAGTCGCCTGCCCCTGTCTGCAGCCCCTCCCTGCCAAATCAGGTATGGCAGACCTTGGTCAACACACCGACTTACATTTCCCATACGTTACAATGCACACTGCTGCCATCTGGGACAGTGCTCTCACCTTACCCTGCCTCATATAGCACACTTGGCTACACTTTCACCAACATTGTAGGGTGCCATGGCGGACATTGCATTTTCACATGTGCCCTCTGCATTAACCTATGGGCGACGTTCTGTTACACTGCTTTGCGAGTGTATTTGCTATCGGTTATGATTCTACATATATACAATACGGTACTCCTAAAACAATATTACCCCTAACAGCTACTGCCTCAGCCAGCTATCTTCATTTTGCACTGTTGGGTATCGTACCCCTGATCCCTGCAGCATTGGTTGGTGTGGTAACCATTGTGCTGCAGCTTTGCTCTCTGATTTGCACATCAGCACGTCACTTATGCCTTTCAGTATTGACATGACTCAGAAAACAGTAGCGCAACGCTCTCTGCCCAGCATACCACCGCCTTATGCCACCCATTATATATATCAGCCTCCTAACATTACACAGCACACAGCAGTCTGCATTAGTCACTGTGGGGATTGAACCCCTGATCCCTGCAGCATTGGTGGGAGCTATAACCATTGTGCTGTGGCTCTGTGTTTCTGTTTGCACATCAGCGCCCCACTTATACCTTCCATTATGCGATTGCCGCCGTAACCGGCGCACCGCCTTCTGCCGCCCAGTAGTAATATGCCGCCAGATAACATCAGCGCGACGCTTTATGCCGCCCAGCATTCAAATGTCGCATAAAAACATCAGCGCGCCTCCTTATCCCGTCCAGTTTTGATGTGTGCCAAAACAAAACTCAGCGGGCTGCTTTATTTGGCCCAGTATTCCTCTGCCTCATAAACTAACACCTCAGCGAGCCATTGCGCATTGTGTGGTTTCGAACCCCTGCTCCCTGCACCATTGGTCAGTGCTTCAACCATTGTGCTGTGGCTCTGTCCTTCTGTTTGATCAGCGCGACACATATGCCTCCCGTTCGGCTCTCATTTGCGGTAAGGTGCGGAGCGCACACGGGCGCCGCGCACCTTAGCGCATCTGTCAATCACGGCTTTTCTTCTTCAGGACGGAACGCCCACTCCTTATACGGCACACTCACTCTACCGCGACCCGCACTTTACCGGCCTGTTAGTAAACATGCCCCTTAGTCGCTTACCATTAGTTTTCTTACTTTTGTTGTTGATAGTTTCGCGTGTTTCTTATCACGTCCCCACCTAAGGGCCATGCCAAAGGGCCCTCTGGCGAGGCTCTCAGGCGCGGGCCCGCAAGGTGTGGGTGCACCTGATGGTGGCAGCTCCTAACGGTATCAAGGCTCCTCCCCCTAGGCCAGATTGGTAGATTAAGCAAGGGAATGCCTTAGATGTGATCAGGCAAAGAGCTGCTTGATAATACTTAAATCAGCTGTGCAGGACAAACAGGCAGTCCGATCCTGACGGTGGCAGCTCCTAACGGTATCAAGGCTCCTCCCCCTGTCCCCGATTGGTAGATTAAGCAAGGGAATGCCTTAGATGTGATCAGGCAAACAGCACTGTATGTGCAGGCTGGGACTGTGATTCAGTCCCGGCCTGCATGTACAGCGAAGCCCAACTAACTCAGTCAGGGCATTTAAATGGAGCCGCGGCACCATAGCGTCATTTTGCCATGGTGCCGCGGCTCCATTTAAATGCCACGATGCCGGCTGCCAACGAAAAAGTTAATTCCCTGCAGCCCAATCCCTGATCTGGCCTCCTAAAGCCAGGGTCAGGCTACGGGGATTTAACTTTTGTTCCTCCCAGCCCCTTCTGTGCCCCTGAGCTGCCGAAACGGAATGCCCAGGAATAACTTCCCCAGCCATTTTGCCAGGCCTGGATATACAGGGCTGACATTAGAATCGGCCCTGTATGTCCAGGGATGATAACCGCCCACTGCCCACCTACCTTCTGCCCCCAGGCCACCTCTTCCCCGCCCCCGACTAAATTCCCCGCACAACCGGCGGGGAGGTTAGTTGAGGGTCTGCAGCTGCCACGAATAGCAGGGATGGTTGTCCTGTTGGGATATCCATCCCCACTATTCAATAATAACTCATACAACAATAACTCATACCTCATAACTTAAATAACATAACTCACATAACATAACTCGTACAACATAACTCATAACTCATGCAGCAATAACTCATACAACATCAAACAAGAAATAAAATACCTAGGAGTTACTCTTGACAAGACACTTAACATGGAAACGCATATGAGATTACTAAATAGAACAATATTCCACAAACTAAGAATCTTACAACCACTACGTATCATAGAGCAAGCCAATTTCAGAACAGTAGTCCAGGCACTCATAACTCCCCACCTGGACTATTGCAATGGCATACTCCAAGGACTGCCTAAAAAAACGCTCAACATACTCCAAATGGCGTAGAACATCACAGCACAAATATTAATGAAAATACGGATCACTGATCACATCACACCTATACTAATGGAACTTCACTGGCTTCCGATCCAAGTGAACATAAGATATAAAATAATAATAACAACATTCAAACTAATCCATAACATTGCACCATCTTACATCTCATTAAACTCATTAAAATACAACCCCCTGGAAAGGCGGAGCCAGCAGAGGACTGAGATGGCCGAGTGAAAAAACACTTCTCCTGCAGACCCAAACTAAAATCTTTATTTTCTGCCTATTAAGAGCAGTGGCACGGAAACGGGAGGTGTCCCAGCACGTAGTAAGAGGGGACAAATAAGACTAGCACCAAGCAGACCTGACTGGATTTTGCTGGAGCTCCGGGTTCTGGTTCGAAGAGAGCAAAATCTGACCCTCTTTCTCCTCTCAAAATGGCGGTGCAGAGAGAGTCCCTTAGGTCAGTTCGATCGTTAGTGGAGAACAATGGAGAGACCTTGTTTACGGTCCAATCAGATCTGAAAGAGGTTCGCTGTACATTGGAAGCTCTCACCTCTCGAATAGACAGAGTGGAAGAGAGGATAACCGCACAAGAGGATCGTGTAACGCGGGTCTTACAAGCTTCTAGGTGGATTGAGTTGCTGGAGCGTACAGTGGAGGATATGAATAACAGGGCCCAGAGAAATAACATCCGCATCACGGGTATACCTGAAGGAACGGAGGGAAAAGACCCTATATCATTTTTGGAAAAATGTCTACCTAAGCTGCTTAAGATTGACTTTCGGAGGCCCTTTGAGCTGGAAAGAGATCATAGAGTTCCTGCGCAGAGAGATTTGCATGATGGAAGGCCCAGACCCATGATTCTTTGTGCAATACGCTTTCAACAAGTGGCTCAATTAATGGCGGTTGCCATGGCATCATCTTCTCTGCAATTCGAAGGCCATAAAATATCATTTTATCCTGATTTTAGTAAAGGCACTGTGGAAAAGAGGAAGCAGTTTCTTGCGCTACGCCCTAGATTGCAGAAGTTACAAGCCCGATACGGGCTATTCTATCCGGCGTGCTTAAAGGTAACTTTGAATAAAGCAACTAAGGGGCATGTTTACTAAAAATCGCAAATGTGCGTGCCGCAAAATAGCGCAGGGAAACGCGGCACTGAAACGCGCATAAACGCGTTTAAATGCCCCGCACACGTGCGTGTCACCCCCGCACAGGTACGCGGCACACTAATGGGCCTCGTACAAGTGCGGGCCCGCAAATGTCCGATAGAGGCGTGGAATGGCTAAAGGAGGGCGGAGGAAGGCTCCGGAGGGGCGGAGGGACGGGGTCAATGGGTGGAGAGTGGGAGGGGAGAGGCTCCCCGCACAGTATCGGGCCCGAATTTGCATGTAAAAAACTACCGCGAGGGAAACACTCGCGGTAGTAGAAAGCATTTAAAGGGAAGAGAAACCATTTCCGTCAGCAATGTACAGGAAAACCTGGGAAACCAGCAAAACGTGAGCAGTGTGATACATGTGCACAGCACAAAAGTGCAAATAAAAATAGAAAATGACCACAACAGAACTATTAAAAATAGTAATTCAGCTGGGGAACAGTTATAGTGATGGGCAAATACAGAAAATACACCCAGCAAAGCTCCAGAACAAAGAAATGAAGTTTGGAAAGGTTTACGGAGCGGAGACTCTGCCAAAAAACATTTCCTTTTGTGGAGCTTTCCTGGGAGTGTTTGCTATGGTTGCCCATTAATATCACTGTTGCCCAGCGTGGTGATATTTTGTCCCCCATTTCCCGTGGTCATTTCCGTGGTTTATGTGCACGTTTGTCACCAGACAGGGTGCATATGCCCACAGTAAAATTGCGTAGAGCAGGGTTTGTGACTCCATCCTGCCATGCTTACTACCTCCAGGGGCTGCACTGTCTCTGTGGCCATAGTGTGGTGCAGCAGACAGAGTCAGTACCTTTAAGACCAGAGGGTCAGAGGTTCAAAGCCCAGCTGGGGCACTTGCCAGCCCAGTCCCTATATTTTACCCACCACTAAACACAAATAGCGCAGACACCCCTGTATTGCAGGGGACATAAGCATGGGGAAAACACCCATATTTTACCCAACAACGCACACACACCACAACAATGGGCATTACCCACAGCCAAGTACCCCAAATGCAGTCCCGTACTGCCACAGTCCAATCAGGTCACCTGCTTTATATGGGAGAAGCTCATGCCAGCATGTTGGCGGACGAGTACATGTGGTGCAGGGGGCAGTGGCTGCTAGCGACAGAAGACAGAGGCCTAGCCATGTGCAGGCTGCCACCGTCCACTGCAACAGACTGCAGCAGACAGGCCCTGCCGGATCCACAGTCATGGACATTCCAGGGAACCCACCCAATCTGTGGCTACACGGTGGTGCAGTGCACACAGACACTGCATGCAAGAGCAGAAGATCACAGGTTCAAAGCCCAACTGGGGCAACTGCCAATCCTACTCACATATTTTTCCCCCAATTAAACAGTGATAGTAAGGGCACACCTTTCCTGGCGAGGACATATGCAATGGCAATACGTCTATCTTTTACCCCACTGAGCACAGACACCATGAACAGGGCCAGTACCCAGAGCAGACTCACCCAAATGCAGTCCTGGTGGGGCACACACCAGTCAGGTTCCATGATGCCACTCATACAAATGCCTGTGCTGTATATCTATGCACCACACCCATGGTATGTAGATGTAGCTCATGCATATCCATGAGGGACAGCAGGAAAACCAGAACAGTGTGCTGCAAACCTGGACTGGAGTTGGGAATCTGTGCCGTAAAGCAGCAGCCATCAAGGGCAGACACACCCACACCCACACCCACAGGCCTCATTGGCCAATGTCTCCTGGAGAGGCAGACCATTGGACCCTGCATGCATCTCCCAAAACTAGCACTTGCATAACTTACCAATGTCACCCTACACCTGAGGTATACGGTACACAGCTCTGAGACGTTGGCTAGGAGCACAGGCAGCTAGATATCCATACGTTACGCACATACTGCTAGTTGGCCCCATCCGAACAATCTGTTAGGTGTTTGCGGTGCGTGCTCCAGGCCTGGCCTATGACGGTATTTACCACCCTGGGGAGTGACCCCCAGCTGTACTGCGTACCATATCCATGCGTTGCCGTGCTCAGGACTGGTTTGGTGGGCAAGGCTAATTACCTCCTCAACAGTAGCACCATGATGGCATAGGTGTGGAAGTGTGTGTCTGTCTATACCAGGGGTCTCCAACTCCAGTCCTGGAGGGCCGCAAACCAGTCAGGTTTTCAGGGTATCCCTAATGAATATGCATGAGATATATATGCATTAGAAATAGCCTGCCATACTGACTGGTTTGTGGCCCTCCAGTGCTGGATTTGGGGACCCCTGCCGTACACCTCTGTCATGTATGATTGTGAGTGGGCAAGGTACAGATGTCCTCGACATCAAAAGGGTAGATAGAATGTGTCACATCCCTCCTCGTTTCTCACCACCACCAAAAAGTTGTCTAATAGACGATATTTTGGTGGTGGTGAGAAGCGAGGAGGTATGTGACACATTCTATCTACTCTTTTGATGTCGAGGACATCTGTACCTTGCCCACTCACAATCTTAAATGACAGAGGTGTAAGGTGGGGGTCCCCAAATCCAGCACTGGAGGGCCACAAACCAGTCAGTTTGACAGGCTATTTCTAATGCATATATATATCTCATGCATATTCATTAGGGATACCCTGAAAACCTGACTGGTTTGCGGCCCTCCAGGACTGGAGTTGGAGACCCCTGGTCTATACAGTGGGTGTTGGCTGCAAGCCCCTTCCACAGCCCACACTGCCAGCACTGTTGCCAGTATTGGCCTGCCAATGTGCATAATGAGGTGCAAGGTACCATGGGTATAGCCAGGACAGGGTGGCCTGGCCAGGATGCATCTGTACCGGGCATAGGGCACTGGCAGGGACATTGTAGTGTCCGGCCACCACCTACACAGACAGGGTGGCCAAAGCATGTCCTTCTGGGAGTTCATGCTCACCCTGACTGTGCAGTGACCACAGCATGGCTAGGCACCCCCATAGTGCTATGCAGTATTTCTCTCATGTGATAGATATGGGTCTCTATTTGGGGCCCAGTCACTGATTTATCTGCTTGCTGTGTATGCTGGCAGCCCAGTTCTGGGTGCATGTGTCTCCATTGGGAACATGCATGATGGACTAACCAGCAGACAGTTTGTAGCTGGTATGTGTCTTGCTGGAATGGCTTGCAGGGTGCAGTGGCTGTTGGCTTGCTGCAGGGGAATATCTGGTGGGGGGGTGCAGCTTACCTTATTCTGGTCTTATGTCTGTCTGCTATTGTGTTACGGTGGTGTATGGGGCTGTGGGGTGGGGTGGTGTTGCCCTCTACTGCCACCTTTGCAGGGAGGTACAGTGTGGATCTCTTGATGGGGGACCATGATTTGCCCGGGGGGGGGGGGGGCCTGTGCCTGACTGGGATATCCATGCTGTTTGTGCAGAAACTAGCTATCTTACACATTAGCACTGCTTTGGAACTCCCGCTTGGCCTCCATCAGCCATGGAAGGTGTTGTGGACCTGGTCCTGGGCGCCTCATTGCACACTCAGGGTGAGCACAGAACCCGCACGATGTAACGGTGTGTAGCTACTCTGTGCCAGTAACACACCCGGTCAGTGCCCCCTACCAGGCCGAGGTGCTGTGTGGGTGCACCCGGTCACTTCCCCCAACAGGGCCGAGGTGCTGTGTGGGTGCACCCGGTCACTTCCCCCAACAGGGTCGAGGTGCTGTGGGGGTGCATTCCCCATCTTGTGTCCATTTATGGACAGCTAATTTGCATGTGCAGTGCATCATGGGTACGTGTGGCCTAACCCTCTCCTGTTTACACCGGCAGACTGTCTGTGAGGTGACGTGCAGGCTATCTGCAGCCAGCCAGGGCCTTGCTTACGGCTATGGAGCTGTAGCCCAATGGTTACGTCACTGCCTGTGCAGCTGGAGGTCATGGGTTCAAACCCACAGTGGGGTTCTGTGATAGGGGTGTCCACAGCATCTTTTTAATTTACTGTACATATGTTGCTGCCAGCAATAACACCCTGAGCGTACTGTACCCATAAGGTGCCTCTGAGGGTGCTTTATGGGGCGCCGTATAGGGCACTTTATGGTTGCCATCCATATAGGGTGCACTATACATTATCCTGTGTCGCAACATACATGCTGCCCTATAGGGGACATTCTAGGGTGCCTTTGCGGATGGTGCACTGTAACATGTGCCTTATGGGCTGCCTTATGTTAACATGCTGTGAGCGTGCGTTTGCTAGTTGTTATCACAAAATAAAATTAGAGGGCCTCCTACAGCACTCCACAACATAAAACATACTGCCTCTGCTAGTCTTTTTCAATGGGCATTGTGAGGGATTGAACCCCTGGTCCCTGCACCATTGGTCAGTGTCACAACCATTGTGCTATGGCTCTGTTCCTGTGCTTGCACATCGGCGCACCGCCTTATGCCTCACAAAATTATACTCCCTCCTAAAAATATTCCTCCCCAGAATAGGTACTGCCTGAGCCAGCCTTGTTCATTGCACACAGTAGGGGTTCGAACCCATGGCCCCTGCACCATTGCTCCTTATCTTCACCATTGTGCTGTGGCTCTGTTCCTGTGTTTGAGCAGCAGCGCGCAGCCTTGTAGCCATCGGCGCGCCGTCTTGTGGCGCACAAAATTAGCAGTGTGCTGCCTTCTGCCGCGTAACATTAACAGCGCGCCGCCTTATGCCGCCCAACATGGGCATGCCCCTTAAAATAATGCCTCAGCCACCTGTCTTCAATGGGCACTGTGGGGAATTGAACCCATGATACCTGCATAAGGGGGCAGTGTCTTAACCATTGTGCTATGGCTCCATTCCTGTTGGTTGCACATCAGCGCGCCACTTATCCCTCCCACTATTGGGCTTCCCCCTCACACATCAGCGCGACGCCTTCTGCCCACCGGCTCGCTGCCTTCTGTTGCCCCATTTTATCAGCGTGCCGCCATCTGCCGCCCACAATGAACAGTGCGCCGCCTCATGCCGTATAAAAAAAGAGTGCGTCGCCTTCTGCTGCCCATAATCAATATACCTCCTACACCACTTTTGCCCATAAAAGTTGATGCCTCAGCTGGTCTTTTTTGTTGAACACAATGGGGGTTTGAACCCCTGGCTCCTGCACCATAGGTCAGTGTCTTCACTGTTGTACTACAACTCTGTTGTTTGGTTATGCAGCAGCGACCCACTTAGCCTTCCCATGCGCTAATGTGGGCCCCGCACATTAGCGCGATGCACACACGTACGGTCCGGTTTTTTTCTTTTTTCTGCCTGGCCTGCCCACTCCTTATATGGCACCAGCACACTAACGGGAACCCGCACAGCAACGGTGTTTAGTAAACATGCCCCTAAGTCTTTTGAAGATCCAAAGCTTCTAGCGGCCTACATAGAGGATCAAGAGGCTCTTCAAATGCATTGAAAAGTGCGAGTTCGGCATGGTTGCCAGTGATTCCTCGGTAGCTCCGGCAAGATTGGGACACAGGGTTGGGGACTTGGTGTGGGAACCTTTGATTTTTACTAATGCAGCAAGTTATGATTGAGTCTGTTTCCTTCTTGCAAATAGTTCTGTAACAAAAGGTGTTGTTAAATTTGGCCGTTTATAAATATGGGTCTCCCTTTCTGGTGTAGGAGCGATAAAGATGGAAGGAAGTGCAGGGGAAGGGGGCCCCCTTGTAAACATAATCACATTAATAGTGTCCCTTCTTTTATCAAGTGGGATTGGTGAAGTGTGGAAGTCTTGTAGGTGGAATAATACTGTAACTAACTGGAAGGGGTCATATGGGGGTCATAAGCTCCTCGCTGTCTTACCTGGGTGTTTGTTATTGCCCCAGTTGGGGTTGGGGGAGGTTCTTCACGAGTTGGGCAGGACTAAAGTGGGCCTGTGTAGCTGGGGAGTGTGTTGCTGGCAGTCATGTGGTAATAAAACAAATGAGATATGGCAGCAGGGCCAAGGGAAATTAAACTGATATCTCTGAATGTCAAGGGCATACAGAACCCTATAAAAAGGAAAAAGATTTTGATGTATGGTAAGAAACAACAAGCTGATGTATTTTCAATACAGGAAACACATCAGAATACTTTAGAAACTAAGAAATTGGGAGGGGGTATTATGAGCTGGCCGGACATGCCCCAGCAGCTCATAAGAAAAATGGTGTTGCTATCCTTGTTCGCAGGTCATTAGGGGCAAAGGTGGAACACACTAGGAATAACTCGGAGGGTAGATGGGTTAAGGCAAGGTTAGACATTAATGGATCAAAAATTGTTTTATTTAATACATACGCCCCAAATTGTGATGATCCTGTGTTCTTTCAAAAGTTAGCAGCAAACATACAAGAAGATGCGCAGTTGCCCCTAGTGGTGGGAGGTGACTTCAATATGACATTAGATCCAATATTGGATCGAAGCCCCAGTAAAAAAGAAAGACATTCGAGGGCTAGTTTAGTGCTTAAGGCACTCATGGAATCAGTAGGATTGGTGGATATTTGGAGACTGTTCCATCCTACTGACAGAGAGTTCATTTTTTTCTCTTCCCCACATAATTCACAGTCCCGTATTGACTATTTTTTAATTTCCTAAACTTTAGTAGCTGGAACGAATTTTGCAGATATAATGGCTATGCATATGTTGGACCATGCAGCAATTACGCTAGGCTTACAATATTCTGGCAGGGAAGTGTCTTCAGGCTTGTGATCTTTTAGGAGATCATTGCTATCTGAAATGGATTTTCAGGATGTTATCAAGGGGGTTCTGGGTGAGTATTTTAGGGTAAATCTCCCTACTGCCACGGCTGGATGGGCATGGTGGGAGGCGTGTAAAGCAACAGTGAGAGCGGTGATTACGAGTTACGCTATAAAAGATTCACAACAAAAGAAGGCCCAATTAAATCTTTTGGAAGAGCAAATAAGATTAGGTGAACGGCTATGGTATAAAAGAGCAGCTGGCCCGGATGGTATCCCTAACGAATTTTATAAAACATTTGTTTAGGAAATTACTCCTCAGATGTTAAAATATTTCCAGCTTCTACAAGATAATCTGGTTGATACCGGGCATTTGTCAGAAGCGACAATTGTGGTCTTGGAAAAACCAGGTAGGGACCCCAAGTTGGTAGGGAACTATCAGCCTATTTCACTCTTAAATGCGGATTATAAGATCTATGCAACAGTTTTGGCACGTTGGTTATCACAGGTTATGCATGGGTTGATACATGCCGACCAATGTGGTTTTATTCCGGGTCGTTATACGTCGGATAATGCTAGACTCCTTTGTAACTTGTTTGTAAAGGCAAATACATTAGATATCCCAATGGTAGGATTATCACTGGACGCAGAAAAGGCGTACGACAGACTGGAATGGCCATTCTTGTTTAGAGATTTGGAATGGTTTGGGTTTGGTCCATCCTTTTTGCAAATGCTAAGGGTTTTATATGCCAAACCGACAGCTCGTATTCTTGGAAATGGTATGCTCTCGCAGCCCTTCGCATTACATAGAGGAAATCGTCATGGTTGTCCCCTTTCCCCTCTTCTTTTTAATTTAGCACTAGAACCATTAAACCTGGCCATCAGGCAATCAGTCAATATCAAAGAAGTAGAAGTAGGGGATTTGCAGGTTAAGCTGTCAGCCTATGCTGATGATCTCCTCCTCTTTACACAACCTTCCTCTGTAGCGGCAATTCTAAAGGTAATTGAGAGTTACTCAACAATTTCAGGATATAAGATAAATTGGAGCAAATCAGTTGTTTTTCCTTTAAACAATCTTGCCACAGCAGCCACTCTGGCTATGTTTCCATTCCAATGGGAGGCAGGTCTGGTTAAGTACCTAGGAGTTCGATATTGTGCCTCAATAGAGCAGACCATACAAGCTAATTGTAAGATGCTGCAGGAAACGGTCCGGAATCTGATTCTAAATTGGTCTCCTCTTCACTTCACTTGGTGGGGTAGATTAGAGACTATAAAAATGATAATTATGCCAAAAATAAATTATATCTTAGGAATGATCCCAGTATCGCTCCCAGCAAAAATCTATAAATCCTTAGTGCATCCTTTGCTGGATTTTTTGTGGGGAGGGAAACGACCTAGAATCTCTCTTTATAAATTAAAGTTGCCCAGAGATAAAGGAGGGTTTTTGTTCCTGGACTTTTATTTTTATCATATGGCCTCTATGTTAAAGCAAGGGGCCCTTTGGGCAATATATGATGAGTTGCTGCAGAAACCAACGTGGCTTGAAGTTTAGGCTCGGCTGGTTTCCCCATACCTGGTTCAGTTGCTCCTTGGAACAAGGTTAATGGACCATACGGGGGCGAGGCAGGTAGTGACATCCATGCAGGATGTTTTCCTAACTATCGCCTCATGGGTAGGAAAGAATAATCCTCCCTCCAGTGCCACAGCATTGTGGAGGAACCCTTTATTTAAGATAAAGAAAACCACCTTTGCCTGGAAGTTATGGCAGAAGTGTGGCATATGGTCACTGGGTCAGCTACTAACTGAAGGGCAATGGAAAGATTTTTCCGTGGTACAAAAGGAATTTTCTTTGCCAAAATCATGTTTTTACCTGTGGGTGCAACTGAAACATTGTGTTAAGGCAGCCATTACTGATACTTCTAATTTGGCAGAGTCAGGTTATTTGATTAATAAAATCAGAGAAATTGTGGGACAGCCTGGAGTGATCTCAGCACTATATGCTTTTTTCAGAGATTGCTCCTCAGTCATGAGGGTAGGACTTGCGAAGGTTTGGGAGAAAGATGTGGGTACCTATTTGACTTCAAAGATGTGGGGCAAGCTCTGGGGACCTATCACTAGAGTATCAGGGTCGGCAGCGCTCACACAGTCCTTATACTTTTTTTGCAGCGTGCTTATATTACTCCTATAAAATTATCTAAGTGGGACAAACAATCGAATGGGCGTTGCTGGATGTGTTTTGAGCAGATGGGTACCCTTAATCATATGGTTTTTGAATGTCCTGGGGTTCAGAGATTTTGGATTCCAGTGTGGAACAGAATACAGAGAGTTTTAAAATTTTCGGCTCCCTTGACATGAAATATCATTTGTTTAAGATCTGTAGCAAATATTCCGTCTTTAAATAAAGAGAAATACTTTTTGCTGAATTTTATGATAGCTATAGATTTGAAAATTATCTTTGTGAAATGGAAGAGCTTGCATAATTTGGATTGGAATATTTTGTGGAACTCTCTATGTCTATATGCAAGCTTTGAGAAAACATATAGTAAAATGTATTACAGAGAGAGACGAATACCTAATCTTGAGAAATGGACACTGCTGGATGAGTATGCTGCCTGCAATATAACATAACATGCTGTTAGGCCTGGCAAGTAAGGGATGATGTATAATGGGGATTCTATGTCTACTTGTGGAGAGCCTGGGGGGATGGGGGAGGGTGTGGTGATTATGTTTGTTGTTATGCTTTGTATCGTTTGTTATGTGTGTAAAAGCTTTAAAAATAAATAAATAAAAAATACAACCCCCTAACAGGAACAGAAGAACGCCCAACCTAAACACACTACACGTTCCACACACCATACGCTATGTCAAAACAACCACGAGCAACAGAACATTCACATATATATCCCCCATACAATGGAATAAGCTTCCAAACACACTAAAAGCTAACAAGGACCTCCTATCCTTCCGAAAAAACCTAAAACATACTTATTCCAAGACTGCTACAATACAACCTAGCCCGATGTCACCCCATTCACACTCCCACACCCACCTTAGTCCAATACTGAATTACTAATCAAATAGATAAGTTCCTTACACCTTGAACTTCAATGGAATACCGGAACACCTTGAGCACCTTGAACCTCAATGGAAATGCTCTGTATCATAGCGAAATGAATATGATCCATATCACATTGTAAATAGTTTGAAGGTTTTCCTTCTACCACCTCATGTTGTGTATATAGTTATAAACCTGTTAGATGTATATAGTTTTAAACATGTTATATGTAACTGTTATGGTTGCGTTAAATGTTTAATGTACTTTAAACTGCTCCTGATCACTGGAAGGAGCGGTATAAAAATGTAACCAAATAAATAAATTAAATAAATATTCGTAGTTCAGAATAACTCCCATAGTGAATGCCCGTTTGCTGTAGATTCACTATTGCTTGTGTGCAAGCAAAGAAAACTGGAGGGATTGCACAGTAGTCCTAGATAAGATAGCTCAAATCTGTTACTATGATCTTATAGCCAACTGAATTTTGAGGATATTCATAGTGAGTATGCATGAGATAAATGTGTACTCATTGGAGACAAAGTATATGCAAATTTATCTCAATCATATTCATTGGAGTTATCCTGAAAAAATGCCTGTCCATGGAGATCCCCATGAAAGGTTTGGGAAGCTGAGTGACTAAACTCTTACCTGGATTAATTATTCTGTCAGTAACTAATACTTGATTAAATATATACCAAGGGAGTTTTCAATCAACTTAGGGGCCCTTTTACTAAACGTGTGCCCTTACTGTGTTACAGCAGTCACTAACTTTGCTGTGGCAAAGTGCAATCAATGAATAAGTCCAGGAGTCGATTGACAGGGTCCAAGTCAGTTTATTGTGCACAAGGCCCAGTCAGTCAAAGCTTCAAAAGGAACTGAGCAAACGTTTATACAGAGACATAACCATTTATACCTCTTTTTCAGTTTGATACATGAGAATTTTCTATTGGTTCTAACTCGATACATGCAAACTTTTCTATTGGTTATACATTCCCTTCATTTGTCCAATTAGAAATCCCTCCGGAGCCTAGCAACCGGCCCCTTCCTTCAGGATTGCTTGAACAATGGTACAGTTCTGAATCTCGTTACTTTTCTACTGCAAGGTCAACTTTGGCTTCTGGAATGCATATACTGTTACATTTCTGTTCTTTCACACACAAGAGAATAATAGAAGACTTATGAACTCATGAAAACTTCTTATTAAGCATTTTAAAACAGTATTCTTATTTTTCACAGATTTTTGGTTCTTTTCTAGCTATAATGAGAGTTAGGATTCAGGCCTAACTTACAGGCCTGTCATAGTAGCAGGCCATGCTAGGCCATAGCCCACCACATTCCCCCCTTTGATTATTCTCACCCGCAAGGGAGGAAGGGTGAGAATTAAATCACTCATCAGTCAATTAACACATTATACTGGTGTAATGGCATCATCATCGTGGGGTATAGGGTAATATCGCCACATAGCTAATACCTTCACAGCTGCCTTCCGCTCTATAGTGTTAGCAATTGATGATGTTATCATGCGCAAGCAAAGGGGTAGGAGACAAGGGAGCAACAAGCACATGGCTAATATGAATAGTACGATAAACATAAGGGATTTCAGACCACCAATCCAAGAAAACAATGAACCAAACCACCCATCCATCTTTAAACTATGCCAGGTCTGGACAGGCACAAATGTCTGCTCTCTCATCTGGAAGGCTAAATCTTCAACTACATGCCCATTATTATCAATCTGTAAACAACAATTACTTAGATTCAACTTTCCACATACCCCACCTTTAGCTGCTAACAAATAATCTAAAGCTAAACGATTTTGATAAATAGCTGTATGCATTTGCGTACTTTGCTTTGCTAGAAGGGTTAGTGCTTTACTAGTTTCATTGGTTATTATTTCAACAACAGCTTGCAAACGTATTATTTGATTAATCATATAAACAGGAGTACGATATCCCCAAATCCCATCCTGCTCCCAAGTGGCAGGTCCATAGTATGCGATGATTCTTTCTGGGGGCCATTCTTCACCATCCCAATTGTCCCATTGGCCTATTTTCAAGGCCTCCTTCAGCTGTCAACTTCTGTACACAGGATATCCCAGCTGTTCTCCCTGGGATGTAGGCAGAAGGAAAAAGGAAGGTCGTATGGTTCCCAATACACATGCGCCTCCCCAGTGATGAGGAAGTCTGGCATATGCTCGGGTTCCACAAATCCAGTACAGTCCAGGTGGTGCTTGCCAAGAATTATATGCTGCTAGGTTAGTCCAGATGCTGGCAAGTCTGGGAAACTGGACTAGAGGATTGGAGGGTTCAGTAGCGTTGGCTCCTGACCACCAAAATGTTTTCTTAGTGGTACTGTTGTAAAACTTCTGATTGAGACAGACCAGCTGCCCCACTTCCATATTGAACATTGGTCCATAGCGAGAGAAACATAAATTACCCACAATGGAGTGGGCCAATACCCATTCACTTGTGGTATTGCGTATATTAGTCTGATTATATGGAACAGAATAGTTCATTTCTTGTGCTTCCCAAGGCCATTGGTCTCCCATTTTTGTTCCTCCACAAAACAAACAGTCTGAAACATGGAGACTAGAAGTAACTGCTCCCGCTAATTCAAGAAATAAGTTCTGGGAGACAGGAGGGATTTAAAACTCTGATTTCATGACTTCATAGAAGGAGTGATGTATACGATAGGGTGAGGATACATGGGTTTTGGTGTTTAATTGCAGATATAAAATAGTCCCAGGATCTACACCTTCTCCTGCAATACGCAACCCAAACTTGTATCCTTGCTTCCAGTGGCTGGGGTTGGCTATGAAGAGTTGTAGAGGATTACAGGCACCTTTCTGGCATTTCTTAGGTTCTGGTATGCTGATCTTCGTTAGGCTGCCTTTGCGATGATCACCATCTTGTCCCGTCAGTGCATTCTTCCAGGTAGCAAAATATACACATTCCCATTTTGGGCAAAAGTAATCATGTTTAGATGCGGTGGTGTAAATAGTGGCTACAGTACTCTTTCCTGTACATCGTCCCCATCCGTAGGCTCCTTCTGGAAACATGTATTTATCGTCATGTAGTAGGCTAGCTCCTATGACCCACATCTGTGGTAAGCATTTCTGTTGATGGTATCACAAGCGTCAAAGTTCAAGGTGATAGGTTTGGTGGGGTCGGTAAGGGGGGTTTTGTTGCATTCAGGATAGCTCCATCTTCATCATTCCATCGTATCTCGAATGTATAGTATGATGGGTTTTGTCGAGGGGTATAACAAGTCTTACTTCTTCCCTTTGTGCAAATGTTCAGTTCGGTGCCCTTATAAACACACCGGCTGACTGTTCCAGTGGAAGTATAGTAGGAATGATAGAGCAAAGGCTGAGTAACCTTTTGTCCTGTTCGGGTGGTGGTTATGCAAGCTATACAAGGGGGTAGAGCAAAGGCCTTTTCCAGGATTCCCAGGATCACCACTCCCACAAGGCAATAGTGGAAGAACATTATGATTACAGTCTCTGGAAGTTAACTGGAAAGTTGAGGATAATGAACTGTGCTGAGTTTTCTTCTGTTTCTGCAGTGATGATCACTTTCGCGTGACGTAAGTGGATGCTGAAGATTCTCTATAAAGCTGGCTGTCTCCTCAAGGTGAGTCACAGTGGAGTCTCAGGATCATTCACTGATGTCCATTGGCCAGGATCAGGAGCAGCTGCTGGCTTCACTCGACTGTGGTGGATCCAGGGTTCGAATTCTGCAACTTTCACTGCGGTGGGGGTTGACAGGATGACGACATAGGGTCCCTTCCAATGCGGTGCCAGCGGGGTTTTTCTCCAATCTTTCACCCACATGGACATTCCTGGCTTGAAGGGATGCAGAGGCTCGGTCAGGTTGATGGGTAGTCGGTCTTGCACCCACTTTTGGAGTTTCTGCAAAACAGAACCTAAAGCTAATAGCTCTTGCCTTGTTATTTCAGATCCTATCTGTCTCATGTCTCCCTTTATTCCCTGCACTATGGGTGGAGGTCGCCCATACAAAATCTCAAAAGGGGAGACACCTAAGGATCTGGTGGGAGCTGAACGTATCCTAAGAAGGGCTATGGGTAAAACTTGGCGCCACTTCAGGTGTGTTTCTTGACAAAGCTTGGATAACTGTGTTTTCAGGGTTCTATTCATTCATTCTACTTTTCCTGAGCTCTGGGGTCTGTAAGCAGTGTGTAACTTCCATTTTATTTGCAAAACTTGAGCTAACTGTTGAGTCACTTGAGATACAAATGATGGACCATTATCTGACCCTATAGTTGATGGTATTCCAAATCGGGGAATGATCTCATGGAGCAATACCCTAGTGACTTCTCGGGCTTTCTCAGTTCGGGTGGGATAGGCTTCTACCCACCCTGAAAATGTGCAGACTAACACTAACATATAGTGATATCCATTTGCACGGGGCATTTCAGCAAAGTCTATCTGTATATCACTCATGGGGGTCACCCCTACCAACTGAACTCTTGGGGGTGGAACAGGACCTTGCTTGGCATTATTTTTGGCACATATCAGGCATTGCTGTGCCACCGAGGCGGTCAGGGATCCTAGCAATGAAATACAGAAATGGGGTCTCAGGGCTTTCTTCATGGCTGTTTTCCCATAATGTGTGGCTTGATGAAAGGCTTGGACAAAGGCTGGCCCTAATGCTTCAGGGATGACGGTAGGACCTGAGGTGGACTACCTTCTGGGGGTGGTAGCACTATCCAACCTTGTTCTGTTAAGACTCCTCCCTCCTTTTTGCAATAATAGTCTAACTCTCTTGTAGTGTATCGGGGAATAGGACTGCTTGCATTACAGTATCTTGGGTCCTAACATGTCCTGTGGTGGCTGTCTTTCGGGCTGTGGCATCTGCAAATCTATTCCCTCGGGTGACTTCTCCTGCTCCTGTCTGATGGCCTCGGCAGTGCATGACTGCCACTTGTTTGGGGGCCCATACAGCATCTAATAACATCAACATCTCGGGCCCATACCTAATGTCCTTACCCCTGAGGTGATCAACCCTCGCTCTTTATACAAGGCTCCATGTGCATGCAAAGTAGTGAAGGCATATTTGGAATCTGTGTACAAATTTATGCGGAGTCCTTCTCCTAATGTCAAGGCTCTGGTGAGGGCTATCAATTCAGCTTTCTGTGCAGAAGTTCCTGGGGTCAGGGCTGAGGACTCAACTACCAGATCAAGGGTCACCACTGCATATCCAGCACAACGATGTCTATTGATGACCAAACTGCTTCCATCTACAAAGAAAGTCTGTTCTGGGTCCTCTAGAGGGACATCGGTCAAATCAGGGTGACTTGAAAATACAGTGTCCATGGTTTCTAAGCAATTATGATCAGATGGCCCAGGACCAATTGGAAACAATGTAGCAGGGTTCAGAGCTTGACTAACTTTCAACTGTATCCGAGGGTTTTCACAAAACATGCTCTGATACTTCAACATTCGTGCATTGGTTAGCCAGAAGTTGCCTTTGTGTTCCATGAGAGTCAGGACAGAGTGTGGCACGGTGACTTGAAGAGTTTGTCCTAGTGTGAGTTTGTCTGCTTCACCCACTAGGAGGGCTGTTGCTGCAACAGCTCTCAGACAAGGGGGCCATCCTTTTGCAACTATATCCAATTGTTTTGACAGATAAGCTACTGGCCGTTGCCAGGAACCACGAGATTGGGTCAATACTCCCAATGCGTTTCCTTGTGACTCATGGACAAAAAGATGGAAAGGCTTTTGAACATCTGGAAGACCTAAAGCTGGAGATGACATCAGGGCCTTTTTCAAAGTTTGGAATGCTACATCTTGTTCAGGTCCCCAATCTAGTGGGGATTTTTCCATTCCTTTGGTGACTTGGTATAGTGGTTTTGCAATCAGGGCAAAGTTGGGGATCCATATGCGACAATATCCCGCGGCCCCCAGGAAGGCTCTTACTTGCCTCCTAGTGGTTGGAGTGGGGATATTACATACAGCTTCTTTGCGTTCTGGTCCTAAACGTCGGATCCCACTGGACAACTGGAATCCTAGATACTTGACTTCAGTTTGGCATAGTTGTGCTTTGGCTCTTGAAACTTTGTATCCAGCATCTTTGAAAAGGTACAAAAGTTCACTAGTAGCTTGTAGGCATTCACTTTCTGAGTTGGTGGCTATGAGCAAGTCATCTACATACTGAAGAAGAACCCTCTTTCCTGGGTCCACTGGGTAACTTGAGAGATCTTGATTCAGGGCAGCACTGAAGAGAGTAGGTGAATTCTTGAATCCTTGGGGTAATCTGGTCCAGGTGAACTGACCCCGCCTTCCTGTTGTGGGGTCTTGCCATTCAAAAGCGAATAAAAGTGACTGGTGGGTGCTAGGCACACACAGAAAAAGGCATCTTTCAGGTCCAGGACGGTGAAGTGAGTGGCCTTAGCGGGGATCAGTCCCAAGAGAGTATAAGGGTTTGGTACTACTGGGTGTATAGTTTCAACTGCATCATTTACTCGCCTTAGATCTTGTACTGGGCGGTAGTCCCCTGTCCCAGGCTTATTTACTGGGAGAAGGGGGGTGTTCCAAGGTGACTGGCATTCCTTGAGAAGTCCGTACTTGAGCAGTTTCATCAAATGGCAGTGAATTCCTTCTATGGCTGGTCGAGGGAGAGGATACTGCTTCACATGCACTGGTTCCGCTCCTGGCTTGAGGGTGACAATGACAGGGGCTATGTTCTTCGCTAGGCCTGGTGGATTATCTTCTGCCCATACTTCAGGTGGGGCTATGAGGTTGGTAGGTATACAGGGACTAGTTGACTTTATTGAAGGTGCACTATAGAACCGCCATTCTTCTTCTCGGGGAACAGTAAGCACCATCAATCCAGCAGGCTTTGGGTTCACAGTCATTTTCATTTCTCCCCCTTCAGCAAAGGATATTTGGGCCTGGAGCTTGGCAGACATGTCTCGGCCCAGTAGTGGAATAGGGCACTCAGGCATATACAAGAACTGATGCGTTATCTTCTGTCCCCCTAGTTCACACATGCGGTTTGTGGCTTTATTTCCAGTGGCTCCCACAATGGTGACAGATCGTGAGGACAGAGGAGCTACTGGCTTGGCTACTACTGAATGTTCTGCTCCTGTATCTACCATGAATTCCATGTATTGGTCCCCTATCTTCAAACTGACCATAGGCTCCTGGGGACCCAGGGTGAACTTGGAGCCTAGTCTGGCCTAGTCTTCATCTATGTCATCCAGGACATAGCCCGTTGCTACTGCCATTCTCTCAATGGCTTCTTCCCTCTCCTGCTGGAACTGTATTTGATTCATTCCTCCTCTCCTTCGAAATCTTCCTCCGGTACTCCAGGGACTCCCTCCTCCCCTTACAGGGGCGGAGTCCAAATGCGGGCACTCATTTCTCCAGTGTCCTTCTTCCTTGCAGTAGGCGCACTGATTTGCACCTAATGGAGGCCTGTTGCTTCCGCGGCCTCTTCCACGTCCTCTGGTCCTTTGATTAGGAATACCTCCTCCACGTCGTTCGGTTATAGCAGCAGCAAGAAGATCTGCCTTCTTCTTCTTCTTTCGTTCACTTTCTCTGTCTCGTTCATTTTCACGATTCACAAATACTTTCTGAGCGACTTCCATTAACTGAGCTGTATTCATGCCCGCAAATCCATCCAATTTCTGTAATTTTCGCTTTATGTCTCTCTGGGACTGACTAACAAAGGCTGCATTTACCATGCGTAAATTTTCCTGAGCGGCAGGATCATACGGGGTATACAATCTATAAGCTTCAGACAACCGCTCATAAAAGGCCTCTGGGCTCTCATCTGGACCCTGGAGAACTTCCGATACTTTCCCGATATTCATGGCCCTCTGGCCTCCCTTCTTCAGGCCCTGCAATAAGGCCTGGCGAAATCTGGTTAGGGCCGCCGCCCCCCTTTCCTCATTCGGGTCCCATCTGGGATCTTCATTGGAGTATTCTGCAGCTGCTGCTTGCGGGGGATTTATTCCTCCCCTTTCTACAGGGTTCTCTTCTAACCATCGGAGGGCTGCTTGCCCGATTCGGCCTCGCTCCTCAGGAGTGAAGAGGGTGGACAGGAGCTGGCGACAATCGGCCCAGGTAGGCTGATGGGTTTGCATAATGCTAGACATTAATTCTGTTAATTCCTGGGGCTTGGCTATGTAGGACGCATAATGCGTTTTCCAGTTTAATAAATCTGTGGTAGAAAAGGGTACATAAACTAAGCTGGTTTGTCCTGGCGCCATCTGGCCCTGATCATTTAAAACAGGAATACCAGGCACTTGGCGTAATGGCATTAGGTACCCTGCTTTCTCCTTCTTCTTGGGAGTTACGCTTCTTAAATCATAAGGCTCCCGGGCACTAGTCTCCTTGGTGGGTGACCCTGAACTGGCAGGAGAGCTTCCGCTTTCTATCTCATCAGAAGACTCGAGTCCCCCTGCTGTGCTTGGGCCTGACTCGGGACTTTCACTCGGGGTAGGGTGCTTCTTGGCTGTTGCAATGGTATTCTCTGGGCCTCCTCTTCTGGCTCTACTTCAAGTCGCGGGGCTGTGGGGACTAATTTCTGTGGGTGCCGGGGTAAACTATCCAGAATATCTGAGGACTCTGGGTCAGACTACACAGGTGGCTTCTCTTCCTTAGCCTTTTTGGTTCCCCTAGTAGTAGCTACAAATATTTTACAGTGCTCCTCATAACAGCGCTTCATCCATGAGGGCTGCTGTACACATACACTTAACCAGGAATCTATATAGGGGAACTAGTCAGGATATACTCTTAATATGAGCTGATGAAGTCGTAAAACTGTCTCAAAATCAAAGGTGCTCCCTCGGGGCCATGAAGCAGCTAATGCGGGCCACTCCCTTTCACATAACATTTTTAATCTGGATGGAGTCATTTTTGTACGATAATCGCCCGAAAATCCTTTACGGAAATTCTTGATCATACATGCCAATGGAGTTTGCGTGGACTCCGTCCCTCCCATAATCTAAACGTACCTACGTACACTACCTACGTACTCAACGTACCTGCGTACGTTACGTACCCTACGTTCCTACGTACACGTAATGATGTACAAGACAACGAACAATAAGGATAGGTAGTATGGCTGTAGCTAAGGGGTCCGTACAGCCCACAGAACACTGGGGGGGACAAACACCACTCGCTTCTTCCTGTTCGCGACCTGGGTACGGTCGCCCAGCCAGGAACTGCGCTACTTAGGAGTTCGCTCTCGCTCGGTCTGTATTTCAAGACCGCTCACTCACTCACGCAAGCATATTTCAACAAGATATCATATTTCAATATTTCAAGTGCCCAGGTTTTCTGACTAACTGACTATTCCAAACAAGAAGGGTCGATGGCTTCAGCTTCCGCTTTCCTTATGCGGAGCTTACTAGGACCGCCCTTATGGGAGGTGATCAGGCTCCCTTGTCTCGCCCACACTCATGCGAGATTTCCCAGTTAGTTTATACCAAATATACCAAATCAGTCTTGCGCACGCAAGACGTTGTCCCAGGCTGTTCTTTCTGACTATCAAATACTTCAAAAATGTCTACTCACCGGATCCGGTCCCCGATACCTCACCAGCTTCTGAGTTTGAACCTGGACTCCCCCGGGTCGGAGGTGTTGGCCAGCTGGACCTGATGGCCTGCCGAGGCAGGTGGAACCCTCTCCGGCACAAAGGGGCCGGCGGCGCCTGAGGTTTCCCCCGCGGTCGGACAGACACGGTTCCAACCGGGCCAAACCTCAAGGCGAAGTACGTGGATTACTCACTTGAATACCATTTACCACTCGCACTTCCCAGCCAACGCACCAAGAATATGCTGTGGCAAAGTGCAATCAATGAATAAGTCCAGGAGTCGATTGACAGGGTCCAAGTCAGTTTATTGTGCACAAGGCCCAGTCAGTCAAATCTTCAAAAGGAACTGAGCAAAAGTTTATACAGAGACATAACCATTTATACCTCTTTTTCAGTTTGATACATGAGAATTTTCTATTGGTTCTAACTCGATACATGCAAACTTTTCTATTGGTTATACATTCCCTTCATTTGTCCAATTAGAAATCCCTCCGGAGCCTGGCAACCGGCCCCCTCCTTTAGGATTGCTTGAACAATGGTACAGTTCTGAATCTCGTTACTTGTCTACCGCAAGGTCAACTTTGGCTTCTGGAATGCATATACTGTAACATTTCTGTTCTTTCACACACAAGAGAATAATAGAAGACTTATGAACTCATGAAAACTTCTTATTAAGCATTTTAAAACAGTTTTCTTATTTTTCACAGATTTTTGGTTCTTTTCTAGCTATAATGAGAGTTAGGATCCAGGCCTAACTTACAGGCCTTTCATAGTAGCAGGCCATGCTAGGCCATAGCCTACCACAACTTCACCCAATGTGCCCAACAAATTCCCAGCAGTTTGTGCATGTTCATGAACCCTAATGTGGTACATTAACAGGGGTACATCTAATAACTCCCAAAGAGGTATTGCCATGTGCACTTGCACTAATCGCCACATTACCACTGAGCATGTGGCAATTGCCCTCGCACTAGCAGCAATGTGCTCTCCATGCCCACCCTCCACCCCTAACCCACCTACTCTTCACTCTAGTGTGCAATGGACAATTACCATGTATTTTATTAGTGGCTTGTAGCTGACATGCATGCACATGAGCTTTCTCTGCTGGCTGTTACCGCATGCTAAACTATGCATTAACCATTAAGCGACATTTAGTAAAAGGTCCCCTTAGCTTGCAATGCAGAAAGACCTATTTCCTGTGGCCTGGTAAGAGTCTTCAATTTTTTTGTGCACCCTGCATTATAGGTGCCAGGTCATTGAGTACAGTGGGTGTAAGGCATCCCCAATATTGATCAAGCTCCTTTTCTGTGACCCAGAATAAATATTTTGTGTTGTGGTTAATATCCCCAAACATTTTAAAAAGTTGATGCCTATGTTCTGATTTCAAACTTCGCTGTGCTAACTAGGCCATAGTATAAAGTTCAGTTAGTATGGAGAATTTTCTACTCTTAAGCCCTTATGACAAACATGTCACCCCTTCTCAACATAAATTGAGTACTCCCTTTTCCCCCATCCCAGTCACAGAAGGCATCCTCCTGAAAGATAGTCCCTCATGACAGTGTAGGAAATCCCTCACTCTCCCAAAAAGCATCCTACAAAGAGACTTCCTTATTCAGAGGCATCTACCAAATGCTCTCTTCTGACATTGCAGGGCCACCATCTTCCACAAAAGATCTTACCATCTGGAAGGAATAGATGTCCACAGCCAGGGAGGGCATCAGACACCTCCTACCTAAAACACAGTCATAATTGAATGATACCATTAGGAAGCACTTTACCACTATCACTACCATAGGTTTTGAACATCTTCAATTACAGAGCAGATTATAATAAATAGTAGTAGTATCGTCACATGACTGGCAGTATAGACAAGATAGCTCTCATGTCCCTCCTGCCCATGAAGATCCTGCCCTTCTTGACTGATAAGACAAATTTACCAAAGGAGTGGGGAGTCTTTCTGTACAGTGTGTGTGTATGCACGTGAAGGGTTCTGGGGGATGCCTGTAGGTAGAGGGAAGTATTTGTTGGGGGATGCTTCTTGGGAAGAGGTGGGAAGAAAAGGGTGTTTCTGCTATCACAGGAACCAATTTTTCAAAATGATTGGGGTATTACTTCAACATGTTCTGTACTGGGAGTGCTCAAGCACAAAGTGTACCCACAGATCTAGAACCTTTGCCTTTCTATACTCTGGGGGAGGGAGATGCATGGTGCTTCTTAGTGGTTGAGAATTGCCTATTAAGTATCATAAGGAGAGAATGATTCTTGGGAGCTACTTCTTTGTGCCAGGAGATATTTTTTTAGGAAAAAGCAAGGGATGACTGGAATGTCTTATGGAGTGCTATTCTGCTATTCTGAGGGAAGAGAAGTTCAAAAGAAGAAACTCTTTTTCACTATGGATCAGTGGAGAGGAAATCCCTTATTGTCACTAGGCCTTTCACTTTGGACTGATGGCTGCTGTTATTAATTGCTGTTTACTCAATGTCAACTCATGGCAACCCTGTGGATAGTTGACCTAAACTGTATTCTGCCTTCAATCAGGTGGCTAATTGTTGATAGAATGGCATCTATAGCTGTTGCTATTGTTTCGATCCATCATATTGTTGATCTTCCTCTTTTGTGGGGATCTTCAACCTTGTCAAGCATGATGTCTTTATCTAATGATCTTTCTCTTTGTTGGCCTAAAGTATGAAAGCCAAAGTCTTGTCATTTGAGCTTCTAAGGAAGGCTTAGATTTGATCTCCTCCAGTACTGATTGATTTGTTCTTCTGGCAGTCCATAGTTTACTCAATGGTCCCGATATTCAACAGTGGCAGCTAGCACGAGCACAGCACCTAGCCATCGCTACTGAAGAGTTAATCCGAATATACAATGTTGGACCATATCCAGCTACCAGTATTGATATCCAGTTGCTGCTGAGGGATAACTGGGCAGCAGCTAAATATCACTGTTGACCGGTTATCCCCAGGTACTGCCCCGGGAACTCCACCGATATGCCCCGATGCTAAGCGGTTAGCATCGGGGCATATAGTGGCATTACTTGGGAATATTCAGCAGCACTAACCATCTTAGTGCAGCTGCTTATGGGCATGTATAAGAACATAAGATATGCCATACTGGGTCAGACCAAGGTCCATCAAGCCCAGTATCCTGTTTCCAACAGTGGCCAATCTAGGTCATCGTACCTAGCAGTTTCCCCAAAAGACACAGGTTCCGCAATGCTTGTACTGGGTCAAGCATTGATATCCTGGGTCCCTTCTTAATAATGGTTTATGACCTTTCCTCCAGGAACTTGTCCAAACCTTTTTTAAACCCAGCTACACTAACAGCCTTTACTACATCCTCCAGTAACAAATTCCAGAGTTTGATTACACGTTGAGTAAAAAAATATTTTCTTTTATTAGTCTTAAATAGTTTACCCTGTAGCTTCATTGTATGACCCCTAGTCTTTCTATATTCTGATACCGTAAACAATCGATCTACGTTTACCCGTTCCACTCCGTTCATTAATTTATAGACTTCTATCATATCTCCCCTCAGCCGTCTCTTTTCCAGGTTAAAGAGCCCTAACCTTTTTAGTCTTTCTTCATAAGAGTATCCTTCCATCCCCCTTACCATTTTGGTGGCTCTTCTCTGAACCTTTTCTAATAACGCTATATCCTTTTTAAGATACGGCGACCAGAATTGCACACAATATTCAAGGTCTGGTCTCACCATGGAACGGTATAGAGGCATTATAATATCTTTTGTTTTATTTTCCATTCCTTTCCTTATGATACCTAGCATTCTATTTGCTCTCTTGGCTGCCGCTGCACACTGGGCCGAGGGTTTTAACATGTTATACACAATGACGCCTAAATCTTTTTCCTGGGTGGTGGTTCCTAATGTGGAACCTTGCATTGTGTAACCATGGTTTGGGTTGTTCTTCCCTAGGTGCATAACTTTGCACTTGTCCACATTAAATTTCATCTGCCATTTTGATGCCCAGTCTTCCAATTTATCAAGATCCTCTTGCAATTTTCCACAATCCTCTTGGGTTTTAACAACTTTAAATAGTTTTGTGTCATCTGCAAATTTGATAACCTCACTCGTTATTCCTCTTTCCAGGTCATTTATGAATATGTCAAAAAGCAGCGGACCCAGCACAGATCCCTGGGGTACACCACTATTCACCTTTCTCCATTGGGAAAATTGGCCATTTAGCCCAACCCTCTGCTTTCTATCTTTTAACCAGTTCCTGATCCACAGTAGTACACTGCCTCCTATCACATGACTCTTTAGTTTTGCCAAAAGTCTCTCATGAGGGACCTTGTCAAAGGCTTTCTGAAAGTCTAGATACACTATATCAACCGACTCACCTTTGTCCACCTGTTTATTCACACTTTCAAAAAAACATAACAGATTAGTAAGACAAGATCTTCCTTGTCTAAAGCCATGTTGGCTGTCTCCCATTAGGCCATGACTATCTCCATGCTGAGTAATTTTATTCTTTATGATGGTTTCTACCATTTTTCCCGGTACTGACGTGAGGCTCACCGGTCTGTAGTTTCCCGGATCACCCCTGGAACCCTTTTTAAAAATTGGTGTTACACTGGCGATCCTCCAGTCTTCAGGTATTAGAGATGATTTTAATGATAGTTCACAGATTACTAATAGCAGGTCTGCAATCTCATATTTCAGTTCTTTCAACACCCTTGGATGTATACCATCCAGCCCAGGTGATTTGCTACTCTTCAGTTTATCTAATAGTTGTAATACATCTTCCCGATGTATCGATATTTCCTTCAATTCTTCCACACCTTTAAATACCACTTCAGTCATGGGTAACATCCCTTCATCTTCCTCAGTAAAAACCGAAGCAAAGAATTCATTCAGTCTCACCACTATCGCCTTGTCACCTCTTAGTGCCCCTTTAACTCCTCTATCATCTAATGGACCAACTGACTCTCTCACAGGTTTTTTGCTACGAATGTACTTGAAAAAATCTTTATTTTGCGTTTTTGCTTCCGCAGCAAGCTTCTTCTCAAATTCTCCCTTTGCCTGCTTTATCAATGCCTTGCATTTGACCTGCCAGTGCTTGTGCTGTTTCCAGGTTTCGTCGTTTGGCTCTTTTTTCCATTTCCTGAAAGATGCTTTTTTGGCAACAACAGCCTCTCTGACCTCACCTTTAAATTATGCTGACAGTTTTTTGGACTTCCTTCCACTTTTCTTAAAGCGTGGAATACAGCAGGTCTGGGCTTCCAAGATAGTATTTTTCAACAACACCCAAGCTTGATGTAAGTTTTTAACCTTTGCAACTGCTCCTTTTAGTTTTTTCTTAGCTATTTTCCTCATTTTATCATAGTCTCCCTTTCGAAAGTTAAAAGGTAGTACTGTGGATTTCCTTACTATCCCTCCTCCACTAATTAAATCAAAGGCGATCATGCTATGATCACTATTGCCAGGTGGCCCCAACACCCTTATCTCTTGCACTAGATCTGGTGTTCCACTAAGGACTAGGTCTAATGTGGCTTCCCCTCTGTTCGGTTCATGAACCACCTGCTCCAAGAAGCAGTAATTTATTTCATCTAGGAACCTGGGTAATTGAAATCACCCATTATTATTACCACGCTGTAACATTTGTTAGCTTCCTTGATTTCTTTGAGCATTTCATCATCCATTTGTTAATTCTGGCCAGGCGGTCGATAGTAGACCCTCACTGCCTTCGCCTTCCCCTTTTAACATGGAATTTCAATCCATATAGATTCTACAGCAAATTTTGTTTCCTGCAAAACTTTAATCCTTTCTGACTCAATGCCCTCTCTAACATAGAGCGCAACCCCTCCACCAATTTAATCAGCTCTATCATTACGATATAGTTTGTACCAAGGTATCACAGTGTCCCACTGGTTGTCCTCCTTCCACCATGTCTCTGATATTCCAATTATATCTAACCTCTCATTTAGTGCTATATATTCTAACTCTCCCATCTTATTTTTTAGACTTCTAGCATTTGCATACAAACAATTTAGAGACTGTATTTTATTCATATTAATTTGCCTATTGGTAGACATGGGTAATTTGGGATCTTTAAGCTCTGTCTGCTCCATACTCAAGGGCATTTGGGCTACTTTACTCTTTTTTGGAACCTCTCTGCTTTTGGTAGTATCCTTCAAGGATACTTTCTTCCGAACCATCCGTTCTTGGGCGACTGTCGGCTTTCCCCTATTATCTAGTTTAAAAGCTGCTCTATCTCCTTTTTAAAGGTTAATGCCAGCAGCCTGGTTCCATCCCGGTTAAGGTGAAGCCCATCCCTTCGGAAGAGTCCCTCCTTTCCCCAGAATGTTCCCCAGTTCCTAACAAATCCAAACCCCTCATCTCTGCACCATTGTCTCATCCACGCATTGAGACTCCGGAGCTCTGCCTGCCTTTTGGGCCCTGCATATGGAACGGGAAGCATTTCGGAGAACGCTACTCTGGAAGTTCTGGATTTCAACTTCCTACCTAAAAGCCTAAATTTAGCCTCCAGAACCTCCCTACCACATTTTCCTATGTCATTGTTACCGACATGTACAAAGACAGCAGACTCCTCCCCAGCACTATCTAAGACCTTATCTAGCTGGCACGAGAGGTCTGCTACCTTCGCACCAGGCAGGCATGTTACCAGGCGATCCTCACGTCCACCAGCCACCCAGCTATCTACATGCCTAATGATCGAATCACAAACTATAACGGCTGTCCTAACCCTTCCCTCATGGGCACATGGCCCTGGAGAAACTTCCTCAGTTCAAGAGGGTTTTACCTCACCTGGAGAACAGGTCCTAGTTACAGGATCACTTCCTGCCACACCAGGTTGATGCTCTCCTGTCACGTGACCTCTCTCCTCCATGGCAACGGGGATGCTGCCAGACTGGAGGTGGGACTTCAGGACTATATCCCTGTAGTTCTTGTCTATGTACCTCTCTGTCTTTCTTGTTTTCCAAGTCTGCTACTCTAGCCTCTAGAGAACGGACTTGTTCCCTGAGAGCAAAGAGCTCCTTGCACCTAGTGCACACGTAAGACCTCTCACCAACTGGGAGAAAATCATACATGTGACACTCAATGCAAAAGACTGGAAAGCCCCCATCTCGCTGCTGGACTGCTGTCTGCATCTTAGTTTTTTAGTTTTTGTTTAGATCTTTAAGTTCTTTACTTACTAAGGGTTGCTATGGATATTTATACCAATAAAACTGTACCTAAAATGTTTAATATACTTTGTTCCCCTGAAGCTCAATTGATCTCAGGTCCTTAGTGTATGACTGATTTGGGTAATGAGCTTCACCTGAGAGCACCACCTGTCTTTTAAGATGTGTAAGTACCTATAAAGCTACGATTATCCCAGGGGTGGGTGGGTGTGGAGAGGGAGGGAGGGAAATAACACTTATTAAAAGAGTGCTGCAACACAGTACCCTGTCCTGTGCTGCTGAAGTAAGCTATATTCTTATTCGATTTAAATTATAGCTCTTTGCTGCTGCTAGGCTTTAACTTATTATGAAATTTAAACTACAAGTTCTCTGCTGGGTTCTAAATTTAACCAAAAAGCTCTCTTCTGTGTTTTAAATTTAAACTAAAAGTACTTTGCTGATGCTAGGCCCTGAGTAACTATTAAATGTAAACTACAGCCCTCTGCTGGGTTCCAAATTTAACCAGAAAGCTCTCTTCTGTGTTTTTAAATTTAAACTAAAAGTACTTTGCTGATACTAGGCCCTGAGTGACTATTACATTGAAACTACAAGCTCTCTGCTGGGTATTTAATGTAACCAGAAAGTTCTCTTCTGTGTTTTAAATTTAAACTTAAACTGCTGCTATTAGGCCCTGACTGATTTAACAAAAAATAGTGGGTTCACAGATAAAAAAAACTTTAATAGAAAGAATTCCTTTCAGAAAATTCCCAGAAATATATACTCACAATTGCAGATATCTCTCCAGAAGTAACAGTTCCCTTTTCTAGTCTTTCAAGACTGAGGATCACAGAGCTCTGATTGAGCTATTTATGCCTGTGCTGCTGAGGTAAGCTGTGACCAACTTCCTGGATTATTAACAGTCCTTGCTTGGATAGAAGGAGTCTTTCAAAATGGCCTTTTGAACTGCCCCCTGGTGTTAACACCTATTGAAAAGGTTTCACAGGTCTCTTGCCCCCTAGGTAGAAGGCCTCTTTGTAAAGGTCTCTAGAAGACTTTATTTGCTGCTCAAAGAGTACTGACCCTGTTTTGCCTTTTGTTCTAATCTATATTCTTATTTGATTTAAATTATAGCTCTTTGCTGCTGCTAGGCTTTAACTTATTATGAAATTTAAACTACAAGCTCTCTGCTGGGTTCTAAATTTAACCAGAAAGCTCTCTTCTGTGTTTTAAATTTAAACTAAAAGTACTTTGCTGATACTAGGCCCTGAGTGACTATTAAATTCAAACTACAAGCTCTCTGCTGGGTATTTAATGTAACCATAAAGTTCTCTTCTGTGTTTTAAATTTAAACTTAAACTGCTGCTACTAGGCCCTGACTGATTTAACAAAAAATAGTGGGTTCACAGATTAAATAGCTTTAATAGAAAGAATTTCTTTCAGAAAATTCCCAGAAATATATACTCACAATTGCAGATCTCTCTCCAGAAGTAACAGTTCCCTTTTCTAGTCTTTCAAGTATATAATTCGCAGCTCTGTAATTCATGTAAATGCCATGCAGTGTCGGGCCCAATATTCTCCGCCAGCACCATAATTCCAAGGGGTTGATTTTCTTCTTGTTTTTCTTTTTCATTGTCCAGCTTTCACATCCATATGACATTGCAAGTTGAATTTTGTACACAGAAATATACTGAATCTCTACACCTTAATAGGAATGTAGGAATGTTGAAAAAACTTGATAGGGGATGACATCATGAGGAGGAGGCGTGCCCGAATAAATTCATATTTATGCGAAAGATAGCATTTCAGCACATAAACACAAATGCAGATACATTTTCTTTTATGCAAGATATAGCTGCTGCTAGAAGAGACCCTTGTGTGAAGGCTGCCATTGTGCACTCCTTGCTTAACACAGACGTTTTGTACACAACTTATTTGCATAGGGCCTGATTCTATCCTGGATGAACAAGCCCTCTGTGGCCCAGCCAGATCCGGATGCACAGAGGGAGTTGCGATTCTGACCCTGGGAGGCACATCTAGCCCATGGGTTCAGAATCGTGAACAGGCTTGTACATGCAGGCTGGGACTGCGATTCAGCCTAACCTGCACATATAGGCCTTGCCCGACTAACTCAGTCTGGGCTTCACAATGGAGCCATGGCACCTTGGCATCCGCTTGCCATGACACTGCGGTTCCATTGTAAAGTTGCGATCCCCAGCCGCTGGCTCCTGCAATGCTTTCCCCGCAGCCCAATCCCCGATCTGGCCCCCTTCTGTGCCATGGGCCCACCATCCCCCGGCAACTAAGGAACTTATTCCACCTCCGAGGTAGAATAAGTTCCTTGTTCAAGTCGCCGGCCCCGAACGTACAGGGCCGACATTAGAATCCGCCCACTGCCCGTCCTAATGTCACCCCCGATCTTCCTCTTTCCTGCTCCATCTTCCTTCCCTGGACGGGGCTGGGAAAGCGCACAAATAGAGTGACGTCCATCCCCGCTATTCGTTGCTCAGAATGACCCCCATACTTTTTTGTTACAGTATGGGGAGAGAGAGATTTTTGCATCACACTTGTGCTGGGAAACCATGCCCTAAGCTTTATTGCATGGTTCTAATGCACGATTTCTTTATTGGCCTGATGGTGCGATGGCTCCTTGCCCATCTCCAGAGGTCAGCACTTTACAAAAAGAACTGGGCCCAGGGCAATGCAAAGGTCACCCCGGCTTAGTTCTGGCCTGTGCCTTAAGGACTTGTGTTTATTTTTTTTTTAATTTTCTTCATTACCAACATGCAAGCAGAGTGGTAAGCATCTCATATATGCGACACAGCATGATTCACGTCTGCTTGGCCTGAATTTTGTTATTCCATAGTTTTGCAGACTTCTAGAACTCCATTTTAAATTGGATGCAGGGCTAATGCAAAGAGATGAGGCACCCTAGGTGAACCTCATCCCTTGCCACCCCCCCCCCCCCCAGCTTCTGCTTCTGCTCCTGCCCCTTCCCCACTCCCATTGCTGCTGCTACCCCTTTCCTGGACCTACAGCGGCAGCAATGGTCACAAACAGCCCTGCAGTGCTTACTTCAACCCTCAGCATTGCGAGGCTCTTTGATTTCCGTCCCTGCTGAGTACCGATATTGATTTTCTGTTTGCAAACAGGAAGCATCATCGGGCCTCGACAAGGGCAGAATGGAAACAGTCTCGCAACTCAGAGGTTGAAGGTAAGCACTGTGGGGCTGTTTGTGACCATTGCTGCTGCTGCAGGTCCTTGAGATGGGGTACCCCCAGACCATTGGTGCTCTAGGCAGCTGCCTAGTTTGCCTGATGGTCACACCGACCCTGATTGGATGTCTCATGGCAGCAGGCTGTAGGTACAGCACTGCTTTTGGAAACTGTAATTTTATACCTTTCTTTTGAAAGGTAGCTTTGTTCTTGTCATCACTTGCTCCATGGGAGACATAATCTCTCTCTTTCTAAAAGAGGAAAAACATGATATGTTCTCTTTTCTTCCTTCCAGGCTATTTGGGGGACTGATCCTTGACATCAAAAGAAAAGCCCCCTTTTTCTGGAGCGACTTCACGGATGCCATCAGCTTGCAGTGTCTGGCATCGTTTTTGTTTCTCTACTGTGCTTGTATGTCCCCTGTCATCACGTTTGGAGGCCTGCTTGGAGAAGCAACTGAAGGTCGTATAGTATGTGCTTAATTGTGACTTTTAGAAGACTTTTATTTTTTTAGCCATACACTTTGTAGCCATCAATAATGTCTACAATCATTTCTAGTAAATTATTCTTATTTAAAATTAGCATAAATGTCTGAATTCAAATATGCTTGTAACATGTTTTTTTTCTTCAGAGTGCAATAGAATCTCTCTTTGGCGCTTCTATGACTGGAATAGCTTATTCACTCTTTGGTGGCCAACCCTTAACCATACTGGGCAGCACTGGGCCTGTTTTGGTTTTTGAAAAGATATTATATAAGTTTTGCAAGTAAGTTTAAATAATTTTATGATTTTAGACTTTATATTAAGCATATCTAATTCAGAAGCATGTTTATGAAAAGTTAACAGATGTTAACACCTGTTAACATGCGGATAAGTTATACTATGGCCATAGGAATAAAATGAGTCACAGCAGCATTTAGCACACGTTAATCTTTAGTAAACAAGCCCCTTAATAGAGAAGTTTCTTGTAGTGAGAATATGTTTATATTTATTTCATTGGCTTATCCACCTTTCATAAATACAAAGCAGAGAACAATATATTAAAATAAGGAAGGCAAAGAATGGGAGAAATCGAAATCCATTATCAGATAGGAAAGTGAAAGTATAGGTAAATAGATAAAGAAGACACGAGAAAGTTACTCCAGGTCTGCAGGCACGCCTAATGCCAATTC
This sequence comes from Ichthyophis bannanicus, assembly GCA_033557465.1. Lineage (NCBI taxonomy): Eukaryota > Metazoa > Chordata > Amphibia > Gymnophiona > Ichthyophiidae > Ichthyophis > Ichthyophis bannanicus. Next base: position 651,347,177 of record CM066036.1, on the reverse strand, counting down.
TAAAAAGTATGTTTTTATGCCTGTACTGACATTTCATCTCTCAGGTAGTGGAGGAGGAGGGCATTCCCAAAAGAGGGTGCAGAACAAAATAATGCCGATTGATGGGTAGATTTGTGGCAGATCTAAGAAGAGGTGGGAATAGATAGTAAGCTTCCATGTGCAGAAGGAAGGGATCTGGTTGGGACATAAGGGATAAGTAGATGTGCTAGATAGTCTGGAACACCCTTTATTAAAACTTTAAAGAAGAGCATTAAGATTTTAAATGTGATTCGGTAAGAAATTGGTAGCCACTGTTCGGCCATCAGTAACAGGGTAATGTGATTAAATTTACACTTATTGTGGAATATCTTGATTGCAGTATTTGATAAGAGTTGAAGTCCTCTTTGAAGAAGAAATGTTAATACCATTGTACAATGAATTACAGTAATCTATGCAACTCAATACAAGTGCGTGTTTGAGAGTATGCTGGTCTTTAGTATCAAGAATGGAACGAATACTGTGAATCTGCCACAAAGCAAAATAGCTGGAACAAATAACTAAGGAAATATTGGCAGAGATGTTTGGAGTAATATATCCTGGAAGCTACATGAGGGGTGTCTGCTGTGCCTGTGAGCCTTATCGCTAGGGTTTTTTGAAGGTTCATTTTCAATTTGTTGGAGGTAACCAAGCAACAGGAACTCAAAGCAGGCCTCCAAAGCAGAAAGATCAAGTGTGAGAGGATCAATGTTAACCATTAGTTGAATGCTGTATATCTAATAGTACCCTAGGATACCATTAGATTGTATTAATGTGGTTAGTGGACTAATGAAAATATTGAAAAGAGTTGGAGCTAGAATCGAGCTTTCGGGCACTCCACAATCCAGGGTGTGGATGAGGATGAATGAGAAGTCGTTACAACATGATATAGACGGCACTGAAGAAAGGAACTCAACCACTTCAGAATAGTACCTCTAATACTGAGTGAAACAAGTCTTGAGATTAGGAACTGATGATTCACAAGGTCAGATACCACTGCTAAGTCCAGCAATATGACAATTACATTTTCCCTGGTCAAGGATTTGTCTAGTGTCATTAAGTAAGAAAAGGAGTAGGGTTTCTGTGCTATGCCCATTTAAAATCCAGCCTGTTTAGGTGTAGTGCTGGTGATTTCTTAATGAAGTTAACTGCATAAACATGAGAGAGTGAAAATGGAACAATGGAGGGATCCAGGGAGAGCTTCTCAAGCAGAGGTCTAACAATAGCTTGTTTCCAAATTGGTAGAGCTTCTCCAGAGGAAAAAATAAAAATACATACAAACTCTCAATGAGTAGAATGGAAAGCATTCAAGTTTAGATGTCAAAATCTGTATGAGCATTGATTGCTAACTTCATCTATTTAAATATAGGAGGAGATAGGGGTTCTGGTGTGGGACCAGATTATGCAGATATTGGCAATATTCAGCCATAATTCAGATGTGTTTATTACTGTAAATAGATTGCTTAAATAGTCATCCTAACTTTAAAACAAAAACCTATCCATTTTAGTATAGAACACCTGAATAAAAAAATCCAGGAAAATTATCTAGCTCTCTTTTTGTGTTGTGGCCATCCTACTAAATATTGTCCCTCTAAATGTATTAATTTCTATTAGCATATAAATTACCAAGTATAAGCCTGGTATAATGGGTTGAATGTATCTTTTTTCCTTGGAAAAAGTCGAATGTAGCCAATAAAAGAATTCTTCCAGAGCAAATTGAGGTGAGGAAGAGTTAGAGAGAGCAGTAGGTTTTGTTGCAAATAGCCTTCATTTACATATAGGGGAGCTCTGGCAGATGAATCTTCAAAGAGGGGGTGGGCGGAGACTCCTGACTTAATAAGCAGATGAGTGTGTTGGCTCAAGAAGGCAGAGAATGCTTCTCTGGAGGGAAGGCAGAAGAAAGGTGCCCAACAGTTTCTAAGGTGAAATCTTTTCATATTGTTTGTTTATAAAGTACTGCCAGGGCAAGAGTAGACTGCAGCAAAGTTTGTTCAGAGTCTAGTTAAGAGAAGACTGAAAAGTGAGTGTGCAAACTAAAATCCACAAGGGAGTTAGAGGCAACCAGATCTAGGCCCCATAGGATTACCAACTGTCTCAAGATTTGTCCAGTATGGTTGATCGAGTTCTGATTTTACCAGAGCTTCCAAGTTTCTGAATTTCAAGAAAGAGATTTTAGGCTGTCATATGGCCAGCCCTCCGCCTAGGGCTAAGAGGGTTGGCGCTGCCATTATGTCGTCTGATAAAGAGTAGTTGTGAGTCGAGTAGTAAGGCAAAAATGACAAGGAATTTATTCCCAACACAAAAGAATTCAGTGCAGAACAAAATAGGACAATCTTCAGGTGTTTGCTCAGAGTTATTTACAGAAAATTAAAGCAAGTGCATTTCTCACAGTCTCTGCTCCAAACATGTGCAGTGCACATCCCCTGTAATCAAAACAGCTTAACAAAAACAGCTTCTGTTTCCAAAGAAAAATACCTCTTTTCCTTTGCTGTCACTCAGCTCCTTTATACGGGTTTTTAGCACAGAGACTCAATATCATCTGCTACACAAAACGTGCAATCCATAGGAACTTCCCCTAGGTCAATATCATTACTGTCCCATTGCATTTCCTCAAACTCAGGGCTTACTGAGTTTGGCTTTAAATTATTATAGCAGGGTTTCTGGAAATCTCCCTCTGCTAACTCTGGTATTTCCCTTGGACACAATTCTGCGCAGAAAGGTTTAGAAATACCTTGGGCTGTGGAGATTCCTCTCTGGCTTTCAGCTAGCTCTCTCCAGCTGTAAGGAATTACTTTCTGCTCTTCTGTTTGCACTGCCTGTCGAGAGCACTGCCCTGGCCCTCTGCTCCTGGTTGAGTTTTCCAAACTCCTGGCTGTTGAGCTGGGTTCACCCCTGGGCAAACTCTGAAGCCTTTCAGCCAGTATTGAGGACTGAAGGGTTCTCTGCTCTTTCTCCCTAAGCAGGTTCCTGACAACAGGCTGTACCTTCTCTCCTTCTGTTCTGCTGGCTTCAATTTCAGACCTGCAGTTAGGTTCCTTACAAGGTCTCCAACTCTGGGAAGTTTCTGAGCCTCTCCAACCACGTCTCCTCCAATCTAGAGCACTTGGCCTTTTCTCAGAAGCTTTTTCTCTCTTCCTCCCATTGGAAGCTCTGCCTCTTCCCCTCCTCTCCTCCCAAGCTTCTAGCTGGGGTTTAAATTTCTGTTCCCTGAGGCTTGGCTCTGCCTTCCTGCACAGGTGTGAGTAATCAAGATCCAAGCTTGCTGCTACATCAGAGCTTGGGTGTGTCAGCTCAGCTCCTGTCTCCCTCTGCTTGCCTCTCTCTTGAGACGTGTGTGCTGGCTGACTATCAGTATCTTTAAAGGTAAAATCCTTCTTTCCTTCTATTTCCATAGGCTCTGCATGGGCTTCTACATCACAAGGCCAAACACTATCCTAATGCATCATGGGACCTGCAGTACGGATTTCGTTGGGTGACATGAGGGACTAGAAATACCACAGCGCTTGAGGCTGGAAGTACAAAACCAAGACTGACAAGGGTTGTAATGAAAACATTGGAGTGGAGGAGAGGCCTAGAGGTTAGGACACTGGTACCTGAGGGCTGGGGTTTCAAGTCCCACTGGGGACAGCAATCTCAGGCTGGAGGGACTGAGGTTTCTAGTCCTATAGATGCTCCTTGTGGCCTTGGGCAAGCCACTTAACCTCTGTTGCCTCAGGTACACATAGATTATGAGCCCTTTGGGGACAATGGAATGTATCCAGTACCTGTTTGAGGTGAATACATAATCTAAACAGCTTTGATTGAAGGATAAAGTAGTATAGAAAACTACCTTGGAAGCTCTGGTTAAATTTAAAAAAAATTAAAATAAAGAGCAACAGCCCAACACATAGGAAATAAGTGTTTGATTCCCACTACTTAACACACTTGCTAGAGGGAAAGTCTTTTGTAAAATATAATCTTACAGAAGCCTACCAGCAACCAATTGAGAATGAAGCTTGTGATAAGGAAGCTTATCATAGCTCAGGAAGGAGCTATAGAAAAGGTGAAGTGACTCTGAACAAGCAACCTGTCAGTTCTGGTAGAAATAAGAAAACAGAATTTTCCCATAAAAGACTACCAGTCCCAGAATGCACCAGGTTTCCAACAGCCATTAGAGGAGCTGAAGTGGGGAAACGTGTGTTCAATCAGGAGGGCTATGAGGTAATCCCTAAGCACTCATCTCAAAGGGCAGGGCCTGATTCAGCACAGCTGCGCTGTGTTAGGGAGGATCACTCATCTAAGCAGAATAAGAGTAGAGTTTATTCTACAGATGACCATCTTCATGATCACCTTGGATATCCAGAGAATTGTCCTCAGTATCCTGAGAATCAACTTGAGTTTGATCATCAGTTTCATCTGAAGGATCATCAGAAGCAGAAGCCAAACCAGATGGACAGAGAGAGAAAGAGACCCTTTGGAAGAAGGAAGAGAAAAGCCTTTGAGAGGTCTAGAAGAGTCCAAAGCAGTACGTATACTGGGAGGTATTCCAAGGGCCAGCATACACCATTGGACTGGGGAAAAGCCAGAGGAATGGTGCTGCAGAGCTAGGAATCACCAGAGGCTACCTGTGAGGGAGACGGCTGCACGTGGAAGGGACCCTAAGACCTGTGCCAGAAGGTATGTGAAGAGAGATCCAGTGTCCAGGGATCTGGATTGGAAGGCTGGACATAAGAACTGGACTACATACTGGCCAGGCTATATAGAGAGGAACTCTAGCAGCAATGGATGCTCAGGTATGAACACTGATCTATGCCCTAGCTATAACCTTGAAAGACAGCAGAGAAACAAGTATTCTCCTGAAAATGCTCCATTGAGAGATTCATCTGTGCCAATCCATGATATTGAACCCATGCTTGTTGAACAAGGGGGAATAATAGCAGATGAGGATCCTGTTTATATGGACTGCTCTCTATCTAAACTCCGTTGGTAACTTTCTGTTATAAAGTACAGCAACCATCACAAAGAAATACAAATTTGTTCTTTAATCTACTCAGAAAAGCTCCTGAAGCAGGATTTGACCCACACAGTGGAAGGCAAGCCAGCTAAGGGGTTTCAGCTGGATAACTGCTAGCAATTAAGCCTTACCTAATTGCTTGTGAGCTAGGAGAGAATCACTTCTGTATCTATGTGGGAAGTAATCAGAAGTTAACCTGAAAAGAACAGTTTGTTTCTTGCTTTGTGGCTTTTCATTTGTTGTTTTCCTGATTTTGACTTTGTTTTTCCAAGTTAACACTGAAAGCAAGTAACCTAATTTATGTGCTACCAAGCATATCTGTGTTGGGAGAAATAATCCCATAAATAAATATCTTATTGGCTTTACCCAAGAGCACAACTAAATTATTGTCAGCAGCTGTGTCTGGTGTGAATGAACTACATTGCCCACAATACCTTGCAAATCATATAGATATATGCACTTGACAAGACTGTGAAGATTCTCACCCAGGCAGCCGTCTGACAAGCTACAGATGCCCAGAAAATCATTACACATTGAGGAACTTTCTGCATTAAAGTTCAAGGCCAAGATTCTTCATATGGTCATCTGGATGTGTGATACCAAGGACTGTACCAAGCCAGCAATGCACCCTGTGTAACTTGTAAACCTGGTGCCAACCTACCCATCCAGCTATGTGTAGGAACTCACTTTTTTCAGGCTTCCTAGGCTAAATGTGAACATTGGACTATCAGTGTCATAAATGTGGGGTATTGCATTGAGGCTAAGAAGTCCATCCAGTGAAGGACAATTCAGGATGCCCCTGAACTACTTCTAAAGATGAACTTTGCTCATTTTTTGGAATGCTCAACTACTAGAATATGTTCTACACAGTCTTCTTCATGCTAGTGTGCCATGGAAATGGATCTTGTACAAAAACAAACAAATTTTTCCATCACAAAATGCAACTATTCTCTAGCTAGCTCAAAATTACTAATGTAAATACTGTAGGAGAAAATAGAACAATTCTGTGGAACAGTATCACTTTCACTTGCCTTATTGTTCTTTGATCATCATTCTGATAAAAACTCTTTTATTTAATAATTCTCAAAATAATCTTCCTTTAACACAAACAAATTACAGCACTTAGAGCCTGATTCTGAAAGGGGCATGTCCGGGCTATCTGGATGGCCCTGAGCAGAATGGGCCCATTAGAACCCGATTCTGTACCATGGCCACAAAACGTTCCCATGGCATACAGAATCAGGCCTGACGATGGCCCGGCATGCCCCTGCATGCTTGCAGGGACGTCCTCCCCACAGACTCCCCTGGCTTCCGTGGCACTGACCCTCTTCTTCCCAACTGCCTGACCCACAGCTGGGCAGCCGGGGCCTGGATTGTGCGGCGGGGACTTACCCACACGAGGCCCCAGCCCTTGGTGGTAGGGTATCGAGCCCCAATCGACCAGTTTGTGCTGCCTATTTCACCTTTGAGATGGAATAAGCAGCACATTCCCCCTGACCCTGCAAGACATGCATCCTACGCATCAGCCCACCCTCACTCCGCCCAGACTCCGACCCCCCCCTCCCCAGCTCTCCATGCACTGCTGCTCTAGCCATGCAGGGAGGGCCTGAGAGGGAATAGTGGCAGGACGGCTTGCGGGGCTGCACTTCCCACTTCAAAGGTGATATTTAGTGTCAATATTATTATGAACTGATGATGGTCATCATGACAACAAATCAGCTGCAAGTCTTCAGATCTACTTTGTACCTACAGCAAAGTCCACACCAAATGTGCAGTTAAACAATTGCTCCAAGCATGATTATCTCAGTGGCCGAACCTAATGCTTTTCTTGTTCTGGTGATAGTTAACCTAGGGGTATGTTTACTAAACAGTGGTAGTGGCTTCCATGTGATATCGGAGCCGCGGCCCCAATGAATTCAATGGGGCTGCAGCTCCAATATCGCACAGAAGCCGCTACCCTTGTTTAATAAACATTCCCCCTAGCCTCTGACAGCTTCTGTGTTCATTGTGCCACATAAGAACATAAGAAATGCCATATTGGGTCAGACCAAGGTCTATCCAGCCCAGTAACTCTGGTAACCCGGAAGCCCTCCTCGCCTCCGACCACATCAATACACAGCCCCTCGAGTACCTCACCCCCCCCCCCCCAACAAATCACAAACAACTGTATTTGGTACAAACATTTTGGTCGCAGCTTTATTTACAACTTGTAAACCGCCCAAAGGGCCTGAATAACAATTAAACATAACCCAGCCCCGCACCCCTTTACCGGAGGATGCCCCCCCACCCGCCATCTTAGTAGCAAGGCGGAGCATCCTCCTCCCACCAAACCCCGCCGCCTGCCTCGCCATCCTAGTAGCAAAGGCCGGCTCCCACCCCCCCACTACCGGGTCGAGACCCCCAACCGGGCTGTCTCGCCCCACCCCCAAGGAGCATTTCGCCCCCCACTGCTCATAACCAGGTCAAGCCTGCGCCGCTCCTGCGAGCGCAGACTCTGTACCCCGCCACCGGTGCGAGGTATAAACTATCCTCGCACCGCCCCCCCCATAAAGCTGCGACCAATCAGTTCCAAAGCTTCTTGCCAATCATTGAGCAATAAGTCCTGGCCAACCGGGGACAAGTGTACCCCGTCGGTACGATACAGTCCAGCGCACCGGGGGTCCGCCCAAGGGTGCTGGACCTGCCACCCGCCAGCCTGCTGCAACCACCGGCCGATCTGCCTGTTGATCTTGGCCAGCCCTCTCGACCACCGCCGCTGCGACAAGCAGGCCGGCCGCGAGATGATGTCCGACCACACAATCGCCAAGTCCGGCCACTGCTCCTGCATCGCCCGCAGATCCCGTTGTACAGCACGAATAAGTTGCCGGCACGTCCAACCGGAAAGATCATTGCCTCCTAGGTGTATCAGAAGTCCCAACGGCAGCCGCCGCCTCTCCGCGTGCTCTCGAACCACTGGAAGTAGCTGCCACCAACGCATGCCCCGCTGGCCGAGCCACACCAGCCGGAAATTACAGGACTCCAAGCCCAGGTGTAGACCCAGCGGACGAGTTGATGCTCTGCGTTCCGCCCAATAGACGAAGGAATGTCCCAGAAGCCACCATACGCCTGGCGGGCCCCGTGCAGCACTCCCGGTCGGCACGCTTGACTGAACACCTGGAAAAGAAACACAGCATTAATACCCCCCCCCCACACCCCCCCCCGACGCCCCTGCAGTTCACAACTGTTCGGGGCGCACATAACCCATGTAAGCCCTGGAGCTCCAACGCCCGATGCGTTGAATCACCTCACCCCCGAGGCCCGCGGCCGCAGCACTGGTCGCCGCACCAATCCGAAAGGAATGAGAAGCGTACCCGCGCTCGTCGACGCCCAACCGCCTCAAGGCCATGCGGAAGACCGCAGTGAATTGAAACTGGGTGACGGCAGAACCGTCCTCATGACAAAAGAAACAGCCAGCCCCCACCCGACGCTGACGCCGGTACATCAACAAGTTCTGCACCGGACAAGATTCCAGACCAGGGATGGCCCGCAACAGCACCCACCGCCCCCGCCCCTGCGGGTCAGTTTTCGAGCGATCCAGAAATATCCGAACCAACTGCCCCTGCAGGTCCACCTGGTGCTCCTGCAACCCTCCCCGACCCCCCGCCCACCCGCCTGGGGGACCAGTTCGCTAACTCGAAAGGCCCCAAAGAATGCTGTGACAAACAGCGCCCGGAACAGGACGGCCTCCAACGCGGAAGCCGCAACCTCGGGCAAGACGCCCCAAATACGCAGCAGCAAGTCATGCGACACGGGACGACGCCAATCCGATGCAGGGGGCTGCACTCGAGCCCAACCGGCTAAGAGCCGCTTCACTACGTACGAAGTGCCCGGATTGCCCCAACCCGCCACCCTGCAAAAGAAGGAGAAACCGACCAAAGCCGCCCGTGCCGCTGACCGGGACCAACCAGACTCCTTCGCCCAGACTATGAAAGACCCTGCCAGAAGGTCCCCGACGCTGCCACCACCCCTCCAGCCCCTTCCCCACAGAAACTCACGAACCCGTGCATACCCCCGCAGATAGGCTTTCCACGTACCTGGAGCCAGGGAAGAACGCAGCAACGAGATCATTCCGGCGTCCCAAGCTGCCAAAGGTGCTCCGGCACCACCGCCGCGGTCCCGTCCGCCCCCGGTGCCAATTCCCGAAACCGCTCCCACTGGAAACGAGACAAAGCATCAGCAATCCCATTCTGAACGCCCGGCACATGACGAGCCCGAGCCATGATATTAAGACGAAGACAAGCCAGCACAAACACCCGCATCAACGCTGCTACCCGTGGACACTTGGGAGAATGGCGATTAATGACTTGCACCACTGCAGCATTATCACACCAAAAAACAACCCGCCTGTCCCGTAACCGCTCCGGCCACAGCCATAAGGCCACCACGATCGGAAATAATTCGAGGAACGTCACGTTGCACGTCAAACCACCCGAAAGCCACGATGCGGGCCACGGCACAGCACACCACGCGCCCTGGAAATACAATCCCATGCCCGAACCACCGGCTGCATCTGAAAACAATTCCAGATCCCGGTTGGAAATCTCCCCGGACTGTAACAACGAGCAACCATTGTAGTCTGCCAGAAACGCATCCCAAACGCGCAGATCGGCTCGCATCCCCGCAGTGACTCGGATGCGATGATGCCCACATCGGACCCCGGCCATCGCCAAAGATAATCTTCGCGCAAAGGGCCGCCCCATAGCAATGACCCGACATGCAAAATTCAGGTGACCAACTAAACTTTGAAGCTCGGTCAAAGTCACCTTTGCAGCGGAACCGACCGCCGCCACCAAGAGCCGCAGCCGCTCTACCTTATCCACAGGCAACCGGACCACAAACTCAATCGAATCAATCTCTATCCCCAGAAAGGAGATACGAGTCACCGGTCCGACCGTCTTACCCTCTGCCAACGGGATGCCAAAATCCGCCGCCAAGCCTTGGAAAAGCCCCAGCAAAGATCCACACACGTCGGACTGGGCCGGCCCGACAAACAAGAAGTCATCAAGATAATGCACTATAGTCCGCCGCCCAGACATCCGCACCAGCACCCAGTGCAAGAAAGAGCTAAAGGCCTCAAAGTAGGCACACGAAATCGCACAGCCCATGGGCATGCATTTGTCATAGTAGTACTGATTGTCAAAACGAAATCCGAGCAAGGGGAAAGCGGACGGGTGCACCGGCAGAAGACGAAAGGCGGACTCAATGTCCACCTTCGCCAACAGGGCCCCTGTTCCACATTGTCGCACCAGCTCCAATGCCTCATCAAAGGACGCATATCGCACCGAGCACAGCTCACGCGGGATATGGTCGTTCACCGAAGCACCGAGGGGGCAAGAAAGATTATGGATCAGCCGATACCGCCCCGGCTCCTTCTTCGGGATGACCCCCAGCGGCGATACGATAAAAGGCGAGAAGGGGGGCCGTTCAAACGGCCCAGCCACTCTGCCTAGAGCACGCTCCGCCGCAATCTTTCCCCGGGCCACCTCCCCCAACCGCCTCACCGATACCGCATTCCCCCGTTCCAACCCCTGAACCGCCCCCCGCACTGGGATACGAAAGCCCTCGGAAAACCCCGCCCATAACATCGACCCCGCCCTGCCATGTCTGGTAGCCGCGTAAAGCTCTAGCCACGGCTGCAGCGCCCGCCTCTTAATGGGGGTAGGCGCTAGCCCCTCTGCATTCCCGTCACTTACTGGCCGCAGCCGTCCCAGGCACCGCTCGGCGGCTGCACTTGACGGCCGAGTGACCGGCGCCGCAAAGCGAACAGGCGTGCCGGAACTTACAGTCCGGGAAGGGGCAGGACGTTTTATTGAAGTGCCAGCACAGGTCCCCGCCAGGACCGCTCGCTCCCGTTCTGCTCGTCTCGGGCCCCGGGCCCGCTGACCGAAAGGGCCGCTGGCCGAGCGGAGCCGCCGTCCCTACCGCCTTACCCGGACCCGTACCCCCCCCGCACCGCCCCTTTTTGCCGACATTTGCGTGAGCCAAAGGTTGATATCCTTCATTCCCCACGTCAACTGCCTGTTCTCCTCCATCCTGTCGCGGAACTCCTCATCATAGTTGAGCCAGGCCCAACCTTCGTGCACCTGAGAAGCCGACAAGATGGCATCAGCGTAAGCCAGAAGCTCGCCGTAACAACTCGGGTCCCCATGGCCCCATACACTCGCCAGCCGCAAAAAAGCCCGCGTCCAATTCAACGTGTTCCGTGACACCTTCCGTACCCTCCCCGCTTTCTCGTCCTCTTTACGCTTCTTGCGGCTCTCCCCTGAACGTTTTCTCCCCTCCAACAACCGGAAAATATCCAGGTAACGCCGCTTTACGATCCGCCTCCGCAACTTGCGCGGAACACTCTCCCACAATTCCGCGCAACGGACCACCGCGGACCCCGCCCCCTCGCACCCCGCCCCCACCTGCGGGACAACCGTGGAGTCAGCTGAGGAAGAGGCTGAGGACCCGGACGACGAAGAGGACGACGACGTGCTCCTCCGCCGACGCCGTCGGTGCTTCCGCTTCGCCTTGGCTTTTCGTGCCGGCGGAGCACACTCGCTCGGCCCCACCACCACCCCACCGCCCCCCATCGCAACCCCCGAGCACTCACCTGCTGTCAACTGCGCCGCCGTCGCCTGCGCCTCCGAAGTGGACTCCGTCTGCTCCACCGAAGACTGGCCCAGCTGGCCAGCGGTCGAAGACATCACCGTGGTTCCGACAGCCGCCGCTGAGGACCCACTCGGAGGCACCGGAGCAGACCCCGACACCTGCAACGAGAGAGGAGAGCCAACACACGGGGAGCCAGCACCCGGGGAAGGCGGAAAGCCCGTCCCCGGAGGCGCCCACCCATACGGCCCCATCCCCCACCCAACACCCCGTCCCTGCGCCCCGCCAGAGGACCCCTAACCCCCAGCCGCCCAGTCTGCCGCCCCCCAGGGGGATTGCCCAACAGCCGGAAGCCCGGCACCCCAATGGTTCCCCCCCCAGCCCGCCCCCCAGGCCGGAGCTTGCCCAGGTACCGGGGACCAAGCCGGCCACCCCCCCCTTGCAAAACCGGCCCCCCCCAACCCATAGAAAGGGGCCCATAAGCCCCAGCCACTGCCTGCCCCCACCCAGGTCCCCCCCCTCCTGTACCATCCACCCCATCACCAACACCCCCGTGAGACAAGCTCGCCGCAACCACCCCCCCTTCCGCCCCCCTCCCCCCCGACAGCCCATCCACCTCCCCCGTTCCTGGGCCTGCGCCCACCCCCAGGGGGCTCCTCACCTCCCCAGGAGCATGAATACCACCTGCAGAGGCAGGGGGAGCCCCCCGCTTCCCGGCCCCACCCTGCCGCTTAGCCGCCTTCCTACAGCCCCCCCCCGCACTACTCCGCGACCCGCTCCGGCGCCTGGCGCCGCCCCTGCCCCGCGGGATCCCCGCGGAGTACCCCCAGCCCGAGCCCCCGACGACCTCCTGGCTCTGCTGGAGCCAGCCATGATAGGGCTGCCCTACCCTGTGCCACCCCCCCCACTGGTACCCTTACTGGCTTTAGCTTGTAGCTTGCAGTAATTGTATTGTATTGCAGTGTATTTTTTGGGTTTTTTTTTTTTTTTGTTTTTTTTTGTAACAGCCCCCTCCCTCGAAGCACTCCCCCTCAACGCGATCGCCTACCCCGCGACCCCAAAATCCCCCCCCAACGCACCCAACTCACCGGACCCTCGCCGCCGAAAGAAAAAACACGTCCGGTTTCCCGAGGAGCCGCGGCCAGACAAGGACGGCCACGCGGCTCCTCACCGGCACAGCACCGCCCCCCCCGCCGACCGCCGGCCAATGAAATCGCTCCGACGTTATGACGGAGCGATTTCAAAAGCCGCGCTCGCCGTTCCCTCTCAACCCTCCCCCTCCCCCCCCCCCCAGCAACCCAGCACGCTGGAGGCCGAGGCCGGGCCCGGGCCCAGGTTACTGACGGCCGCGGGACCCGGCCCGCGGCCTCGAGCATTATCCTGTTTCCAACAGTGGCCAATCCAGGTCACAAGTACCTGCCAGGTTCTCAAAAAGGTACATAGATTCCACGTTGCTGATCCTGGGGTAAGCAGTTGGATTTCTCTGATCCTCTTTAATAATGGTTAATGGACTTTTCCTCAAGGAACTTGTCCAACACTTTTTTAAACTCTGCTACACTAACAGGTTTTACTACATCCTCCGTTAACAAATTCTAGAGTTTGATTATGCGTTGAGTGAACTTGCTGAACATGGCCCCCAAGAGCACACAATGATTGCACTTACTGCACATTCGTTTTGCTGCTAATTGCACAGTAAGTGCACACCTTTAGTAAAAAGGCCTCTACAGTAATTTTGTGGCTTATTACTACCACAGTAGAAGTCAAATTCACATATTCTTTTTCTGCTGCTTATTTTCTAAGAGGTCTTCTGTAAAGTACTGTTATTTTTTGTTGTTGTTGTTGATAACTACATACAGAGTAAGATATCAAGTTATAGACTACTTCACCTCTCATTTGTGAAAACAATATTGTCATCCCTGCTGCTTATTTCTTTACCTCCACTTGTGCTGCACAATATTTCCAGTAATGATATTCCAGAATGCTGGATCTCATGTGTCCCCGGGTAATGGTTTTGCCTAGTTTGATATAGAGAAAACCCGTGATCCCTTTAATCTTACATTCTTCTAATTTGTTTACACAATTGCTTTTAATCTTGTGCTAAGATAAATGGTTTTGTTTTGCTAAGATTTTACAAGCTTTCTTCTAATATTGTATTTTTCTCATTCTTGCTTTAGAGACTATGAATTGTCTTACCTTTCTTTACGAGCGAGCATAGGGCTTTGGACTGCTACACTATGCATCATTCTTGTTGCCACGGATGCAAGTTCCCTTGTCTGCTACATTACAAGGTTTACTGAAGAAGCTTTTGCTGCTCTTATCTGCATCATTTTCATTTATGAGGCCTTAGAAAAGTTGTTTCATCTGGGTGAGAAATATCCAATCGACATGCATAATGATTTGGAAATGCTGACACAATACTCGTAAGTAAAGCATGTCTTTCATTACTAAGAGAATAAGAAATTTTCACAACAAAGACACTTGTACACTACAGTCGTAGACTGGAACGATATTCATAATCTACAGATTTCAAAATTATTCTCAATTAGCACAATTTTTAAACTCCGTGGATAGTGTATTTCTTTAAACACCAGCAACAATGCTTATATAAAATATGTACATTCGGCACCACTACCTGTTCCAAATATACATATAACATAAAGGGGGTAATCTTAAAAAAAGGTCCTATATTTAGGCCCTGACAATGTGCACAAATATTGCTATTTCAGTTATTTGCATGTGTAAGTGCTAGGGCTAAATTTTAGTCCAGTTAATGAGACCATAGTCACCTTCAGCCCCCGCTGTCCTCCTCTTCTCCAAAGAACACTGCAGTGCAACATAGTAAAATGGATAATATGCCCTTCACTAACCACAAATGGCAATTAGTCACTTTTCCTATAATACCCTACTGTATGATATTCAACTAATAAGTTCTAGGACCACTTTACAATTTAGGGAAGTTACTAAACTGCAGTAAAAATATCGCATTTTACCACAACTTAATTTACAGCAGGAGTCTCTAGTTTGTGGTAACTCAGTACTGCAGGTTAGTAACTCCCATGATAAATCAATAATGCAACTGGTGATCAATCTTACAAACTCTATTATTCTTCTCCCAGCAAGAATCAGGCTTGGATTATGAGCAGCTCAGGGCAGGACTCAGCCACAGTAGCTGAAAGAAGAGGCCAGTATAGGGCCAGCTGGGGGAGAGACTGAGTGAGTCTTTGCTGGGATCAGAAGGACCTGATGCAGAATCAAGACCATGGGCAGCCTGTGGCTGCAGCAGCAGCAAGAGGGAAAGCTTGGGATTGAGAAAATCCAGTGCAGGGGGGCCAGGAACACTCTGGATAGAGAGAGCACACTGGGTGATTGGGTATGCCATTGGAGAGTTGGTGAACCCAGAAATCTGGGGAAGACATCTCCCCCTGTGCATTGCAGCCCACCTGCATGTGAATGGAATGCATGTTGTGGTAGGTTGCTTCCCTCCCTTGTGGGGACCTGAAGGCCACATGGGTGCAATCAATGAGCCGCGGTACTGATAAGTGGGCCACCTCGTGGAATTGGATCATGGTTTGCTACCTCTACTGCATGGTCTGAGGAAAGGCTACATAGTATGTACTATGGGTTAGAAAGGCCCTGAGGAACTGTGAGACAGATGACTGGCTAAGACCCACAGTGGCAGCCAACAGAGACTGGAAATTACTAGTGGCTAGGAAGGGGAAGGTCATGAAGTAGATGGGCATGGATAGTGGATGGACTAAAATTTTTGTTTTGTATACTTTCCCAAGTTATTTACGTGATTTTTTGTTTTGTTTAGTTTTTTTAAATTTTATTTCAAGGGAAATGTCATTAGTAGCTCACACTATCACCCAATAGTGTGCACCTTTGAACAGCAGAGCATGCTATGCCTCGATAATACATGCTATTCACCAATAAAACACACTAATTATGACAGCAACAATATCTTTTTTAATTTTTCTCATGCCTTTCCAGAAATAATTCAAAGCAAGTTACATTCAGGTACAGTAGGTATTTTCTTGTCTCCAGAGGGCTTACAATCTAAGTATTAGATTTATATTAAAGCTTTGGAACTACAGAGCTTAAAAGGGAGAGAGGAGGCACTGTGGGTTAAACTAGAAAGAGGGAAAGAGAAATCTATTTGCATTTGTGTGATGTACAGACTTCCCTCACAGGAGGAAGAAGTAGACAGAGGGTTAATTGAAGATATAAGCAGCATTACCAGGAAAGGGGAAGTGCTAGTAACAGGGGATTTCAGATGTTGATTGGCACATAACTGCTGCAGTATCATCTAGAAGTAAGGAGATTCTGGCTTCTCTACAGGGAAAACTATTCAGGCAACTGGTAATAGAACCCACATGTGAAGGGGTCATACTGGACTTGGTGCTTACCAATGGTAAAAGTGTTTCTGATGTTATAGTGGGAGATCAGTTTGCCTTCAGTGATCACCAGATGTTGTGGTTCAGTATTAGGACTAGGGCTGTTAAAATCCATTCAAAAGCAAGTGTCTTAGACTTTAGGAAAACTAATTTTGTCAAGATAGGCCAATACCTCAGGGAATCGTTAGCGGAATGGGAACAGCTGGTGGATGTAGAAAAACAGTGGGCAAAACTGAAAGGGGATATTCTAAGGGCAACCAACCTTTTTGTTAAAAAAGTAAATAAAAGGAAAAGGAAAAGGAGACCACTATGGCTTTCGAAAGAAGTAGCTGAAAAGGTGAAGAAAAAGAGGAAGACCTTCAGGAAATACAAGAGATCACAGAAAGAGGAAGACAGGCATCTATATTTAGAAAAACTTATAGAAGCTAGAAAAGTAGTCAGGAAAGCAAAGATTTAAAAAGAGGAGGAAATAGCCAATGCAATAAAATGGGGGGATAAGACATTTTTCAGATATGTTAGTGAGAAGAGGAAGGGCAAAAGTGTTATTGTCAGACTCGAGCATGAAGGGGAGGAATATGTAGAAGCTGATGAAGATAAAGTGGAATTGCTTACCAAATATTTATGTTCTGTGTTCACAGATGAAGAACCAGGAGCAGGACCTCAGAAAACACCCACAAATAGGAACAGAAATGAGGGGCATCTTGAACAATTTTCAGAAGACTGTGTTCGTGAGAAACTATCTAATCTTAAAGTAGACAAAGTGTTGGGACCAAATGGGATACATCCCAGAATACTGAGGGAACTTCGGGACGTTCTAGCAGCTCCACTGACTGACCTTTTCAATGCCTCGTTGGAGTCGGGAGTGGTGCCAAAGGACTGGAAAGAGGCACATGTGGTCCCTTTACACAAAAGCGGAAGTAAGGATGTGTTTGAAAACTACAGGCCAGTTAGTTTAACTTCCGTGGTGTGTAAATTATTGGAAGCACTACTAAAAGAGAAAATAGTTAGGTTTCTGGAGTCCAGCAGATTGCAAGATCTGAGGCAGCATGGATTCACCAGAGGCAGGTCTTGTCAGACAAATCTGACTGATTTCTTTGACTGGGTGACAGGGGAGTTGGATGAGGGAGAGCCCTAGATGTGGTGTATTTAGATTTCAGTAAAGCCTTTGACACTGTTCTGCACAGGCGACTTATAAACAAACTGAGCACCCTAGGGATGGACCCTAAAGTTATTGCTTGGGTTAGAAATTGGTTGAGTGGGAGGTGACAAAGGGTACAGGTAAATGGAGCTCACTCTGAGGAGAAGGAGGTTACCAGCGATGTGCCCCAGGGATCTGTCCTTGGTCCGATTCTTTTTAACATCTTTGTTTGTGATATAGCGGAAGGGCTGTCGGGTACGCTTTGCCTCTTTGCAGATGATACCAAAATCTGCAATAGACACCCAGGAAGGTGTAGATAGCATGAGGAAGGATCTAGTTAAGCTTGAAGAATGGTCTAGAATTTGGCAGCTGAGATTTAATGTTAAAAAATGCAATGTCATGCATTTGGTCTGCAGCAATCCAAGGGAGGGATATAGTATAGGGGGTGAAGTACTTTTGTCCACTAAAGAAGAGCGAGACCTAGGCGTGATTCTGTCTGATGATCTTAAAGTAGCTAAACAGGTAGAAAAGGTGACAGCAAAAGCTAGAAGGATGCTTGGGTGCATAGGAAGAGGAATGGCCAGCAGAAGAAAGGAGGTGATAATGCCTTTGTATAAGTCTTTGGTGCGACCTCATTTGGAGTATTGTGTGCAGTTCTGGAGACTACACCTTCTAAAGGATATAAATAGGCTGGAGCCAGTACAGAGGGTGGCTACTAAAATGGTTAGTGGTCTTCATTATAAAGCATATGAGGACAGACTTAAGGATTTTAATATGTACACCTTAGAAGAAAGGCGGGATAGAAGTGATATGACTGAGACGTTTAAATATCTCTGTGGCATAAATGCACAGGAGGAGAGCCTCTTTCGTAAAGCAAGCGCTGCTACAAGGGGACATGGGATGAGGGTGAAAGGGGATAAATTCAGGAATGATATGCGGAAATATTTCTTTACTGAAAGAGTGGTGGATCCACTGTTCCCTCTAAGCTGTGTGTGTGTGCGCGCGCTCACACCTCACCGAGCAAGCGCACAAACTTTACAACAGAGCGCACAAAAATTACGGTTCTGATTCTGATAGAAAACAACACAGACGTCTTAAAATTTAAAAGTTCTTATGTATTTACGGTTTTCACAAGTTCTACAATGTTTTCTAGTGCAATCAATGTGGTGTACATACTGTGTTCTGATGTGTAGTCAAATTTTAAAGTATATAACTCCGAGTGTCGTTATGTGGCGCACAAAAATTTAACCTTCCTTCAAAAGCTGCACAGCTGATATTTTATGCGCACACAGCCTACAGAAAATTAGAGGGAACACTGGGTGGATCCATGGAATAGTCTCCGAGTGGAGATGGTAGAGATGAGGACAGCACAGGTAGTCGTCAACTTACGACCTATGCGACTTACGACTGATCGACTTTACGACCGGTTTTCCGGCAGCGGCGTTTCCGCTCCGCCTTCTAATGCTCCCTCTTCTAAACCTTCTAATTCTATTTCATAATGCAGAGGTCACTCAAAGATCCAACCCCCAAGATGTCTACCAAGAGGAAATTGCCTTCTTCTCCTCATCAGCCAGCCATTAAGAAGGAAAGAAAGGCCATAGATCTCAACACAAAAATGATGGTGATTAAACAGCACAAAGGAGGAAAAAAAGTTCATGTTATCGCACGTGATATGAAGTTATCCCATTCTACTGTGTCAACAATTTTAAAAGACAAGGAAAGAATTTGTGAAGCTGTGAAAGGTTCTGCACCCATGCGATCAACAGTAATTACGAAGCAACGGACTGGACCCATCCATGAAATGGAGAAATTGTTGCACACCCAGTAGGAATCGTGGATAGCAAGGAAGGAATGTTCTTTATTGATAACTGAAAAGCCTATGGCCCGACACAGGCCGTGTTTCGTTGCCTTCTTCAGGGGCAGGCTACATGGATAAATAAAAACAGTTAAATTTACTACAAACATATGCACATCACATATAATCACATAATACCCAAAGATAATTATAAAGCACATATATATGTATGTAGGTATTAGAATAAATTAATTAATTATTGTTAATACATCATAGTTAAAAACAATAAATAATATAAAACCATTCATAAACAATTAGATAAAAGATCAGCACAGCAACACAAGTCAGATAATAGAACATAAGATAATAAATAGAACGTAAGGGAGGAGTGGCCTAGTGGTTAGGACGAGTGGCCTAGTGGTTAGGACAAGGTACTTCAGGCTGGAGGGCTGGAGGTTCAAGTCCCACCTGGGGACAGCAATCTCAGGCCGGAGGGACTGGGATTTCTAGTCCTATAGGTACTCCTTGTGATCTTGGGCAAGCCACTTAACCCTCCATTGCCCATGTTCCCTGTAAGTATTAGTGTATGTGTGTCATATCCCCTTGTGTTAAATGTATCTCCCAATTGACCGCTTTGACCCAGTGAAAAGCAGGATATAAATACAGCTAAATAAATAAAGTAAATAAAAACAAAAATAAAAACAAAAGCATCTGTAAAAGGAAACCACATAAAAAGCATAATGGTAAAAGAACCAAATAGTTTTAAAGACATTTGTTTTAAAACTGTTACACTCAGTATGATCTCATAACATGATAATATAATAAATAAAGGATAAAAGATAAAACAAAATCATTAGTAGTACATAACATACCTCTAAAAAGCTATTTAAGCCTCTATGTTGTTATATTCACCATCAGGGGATAGAGAAATTGGTTCACTATTGAAGACAAAGAAACCATCCTACTTAGATAAGTGTATCCATGTGTAGGTTTTGCAAATATTTTAATAATTGACTCTTCCAAGGAAAACATAGACGGGAGATTGAATCAGTGAAATGTCGGATCTCAAAAAAACTTATGACCATCATGTTTTCAAAATTTTTTTTAAAAAAGTTGAGCGCATTAGTTCTCTATCTCACCATTTGCTCTTAAAAGGCAGCATCAAAACTACCCTTAAAAAACCTTTTGAAACGCCGGAGAAAAAAAGGCGCGGGACTTTACCATTAGCTATAATCTCTTCAACAATTGTAGTCTAAAATCATATATAATTTTAACAGAAGGCTAATAAATATTTGCCTTTACCTATAAGTACAGGAATTTTAACAGATCAGCGCCAAACACTAGAAAACCTTGAAAAGCTGTGGGGCAAAGGTACAACGGGACTGCACCATGACTATAAACTCTTCAACAATTACAGTCTAAAATCATGTATAATTTCACAGAAGGCTAATAAATATTTACCTTTACCGATAGGTACGCTAAGTTTCTATCCGGCTATTATTTACACGGATCAGCGCCGAACACTAGAAAATAGAGACCATGATGGGAAAGGATAAGAAAAAGAACTCATCATTTAACTATAACAATTCTACCTTTATGATTAAAAAGTTAAACATCCCATATTTCATCCATTCTGTCTTTTCTTTATACAATAACTCACGTATATTCCCGTAAGGATTACTCTCCATATTACAGAACCCTGCCAGCTTTAAAATTGTCAATGTATAGCACGCCGGCGTCTGCACGCTAGATAAAGAACTTTCCTGCGAAATGCAAATAGGTGACGTCTGTGTAGGGGGAGGGTCAGAAAGCAAGTACTCGATTGTAAACCCTTATGGAGGGGGGGAAGGGTATAAATCCTGCAATCGGAACAATCAAAACAACGTCTACCAAAAAGTAGTTGCTCTCTCTATTAGTCCATATATTTCACGTATACACACTTTTGATGTATTAACAATAATTAATTAACTTATTCTAATACCTACATACATACATATATATGTGCTTTATAATTATCTTTGGGTATTATGTGATTATATGTGATGTGCATATGTTTGTAGTAAATTTAACTGTTTTTATTTATCCATGTAGCCTGCCCCTGAAGAAGGCAACGAAACACGGCCTGTGTCGGGCCATAGGCGTTTCAGTTATCAATAAAGAACATTCCTTCCTTGCTATCCACGATTCCTACTGGGTGTGCATCTAGCACGTGGTGTTGTGCTTGTTTGTTGGTACCATGGAGAAATTGTTGTCCATTTGGATAGAAGATAACATTCAAAAACGGACACCGTTAAGCCTTTATATCGTCCAGACAAAGGCTAGAAGTCTGTTTAAGACTTTGAAGGAACGCGCCGGAGAAGACTACAGTCAAGAATTTTCGGCAAATACTGGCTGGTTCAAGAGGTTCAAGGCAAGATTCCAACTGCATAATGTTCGAGGTTTATCTCTACTTAATAAAGTTCTTGCACATTTTGAAGCAATGGACCCAAACATTGAACGATATGCAAGGATTGAACGGATGGCACATGAAACGTTTCGGTACCAAAAAGGAGCAAAGGATCCGCACAACACAAAGGAACAAAAAGAGCGGAGCCTGGACTGCCAAAAAATGAACTTTATTAATTGCGCCCCAACGCGTTTCGGCCACTGGCCTTCCTCAGGGGGTCTAAAGAACACACCTCAAAAACAATAAACATAAACATATAGATTAAATAAACACAATCTAAATTTCATTGTAAAACAACTATAAAAATATATGAATTATGAAAAACTAATTAAAACATAATATTAAAAACTAATATTAAAAACATAATTACAACATGTAAAGGACAATATATTAATTCACGATATTAATTGAATAAACAATGAAAATTACTAAAACCATAATAAAATGATAATAATATATTAAAACATTAAAAAAGGAAAAAGGAAAAAAGAGAGACGAGGACATGCAGAAAATGATTAATTAATAGGTACCTTATTGTGATCAAGTTGAGTGCTATCCCGGCTTGAGTATATGGGATACTAATTACTTATTGTAATCAAGTTGAGTGCTATCCCGGCTTGAGCATATGGGATACTAATTACTAACAATGAATAAATAAATAAGAAATATATAGTCATAGAACAACGCAAAGAATACCAATGCATATTAATAAATACAATTAATAATGAATAAATAATTAATATACATAAATAAATATACATATAAATGAAAAAACACTTTTAAAATTAAAAGTATGTACATATGTAATATTTCAAATAAAATCATATTAAAGGTACTTCAAGGGACACAAAGACAATGCATGTAAAGAAACGCCCAATTGAGAAGGGAGGAGGAACAACTAATTCTAACTTGTCAAAAATATATAGTATATTGCATAAATCAATAAAAATAGACTAAAAAAATAATTAAATAAAGAATAATTAAAAAGGTGGAGACGCTTTTAGATAAAAGAACAAATAATCCAAGGGCCATTGAAGAATAAATGTAGGTGAAATGTATTGTGCACGAGGCAGCAATGAACATATTACATCAATGAGGGAGAGTAAAAACAAGATGAGTCAATCTTTCATGGAAATGACGTTAAAACAATCAAAGGAAGATCGTATCTTAGGCCCCAGTATCCTTTAGGTGGAGGAACGGTGTTTAGTAAAAATCTAAAGTATCCACAATGAGTGCTCTATCAGGGTCACATAAAAATAGAGTTACCCACTTCTCTTGGATAAAACGACTGCTGCATAATTATATAAACATAAACTTTGTCTATACATTAAAGTGTAGCTAAAAAAGGGGCAATGTTGGTATATGTGAGAGACGCTTAAGCCAAGGATACAGTGTGCAAGGCCCGTCTTTTCTAAAGGAACTAAAACTGCACTGTTTGTGTATGCGAGAGGCGCTTAAGCCAAAGTTGTGGTGTGAAATGCCCGTTCTTTCTCAAAGCAACTAAAAAACGCTTACATAGGAAACAAAAAAATAGACATTAAACCGCAACTGCAGTGCCCTACGGCTTGATAACGTCAAGAATGATAACACACTAACGTTAACAGAACTAAAATTGTAAATTTATATTACGCAAAGTTTATACATATATTTGCAAAGCCCGTCTTTTTATAGACAAATCAACAAATATGGTACCCTGCTACTGTCGCCGTCAGAAAAATGAAGTACTTACAAGATTATAAATTTGTATTGCCCGAAAAAAAAGTTAAGCTTACCAAACAGCAGCATCCTGCTTTGCTACGCTGCTGAACAACTAATGGAATGTGCTGAAGTCGGTTATTCAAATGTTGGCGGTGTTTAGTAAAAATCTAAAGTATCCACAATGAGTGCTCTATCAGGGTCACATAAAAATAGAGTTACCCACTTCTCTTGGACAAAACGACTACTGCATAATTATATAAACATGAACTTTGTCTATACATTAAAGTGTAGCTAAAAAAGGGGGGCAATGTTGGTATATGTAAGAGACGCTTAAGCCAGGGATACAGTGTGCAAAGCCCGTCTTTTTCAAAGGAACTAAAACTGCACTGTTTGTGTATGCGAGAGGCGTTTAAGCCAAAGTAGTGGTGTGAAATGCCCATTCTTTCTCAAAGCAACTAAAAAAACGCTTACATAGGAAACAAAATAATAGACATTAAACCGCAACTGCAGTGCCCTACGGCTTGATAACCAAACTACCTACCGTCTAGAATGATAACACACTAACGTTAACAGAGCTAAGATTGTACATTTATATTGCGCAAAGCTTATACATATATTTGCAAAGCCCGTCTTTTTATAGACAAATCAACAAATATGGTACCCTGCTACTGTCGCTGTCAGAAAAATGAAGTACTTGCAAGATTATAAATTTGTATTGCCCGAAGAAAAGTTAAGCTTACCAAACAGCAGCGTATTGCTTTGCTACGCTGCTGAACAACTAATGGGATGTGCTGAAGTCGGTTATTCAAATGTTGGCGGATTTCCCGCCTGTGCAGGTTAAAGGGCGAAAATTATGTAAGGATATGAATTAGAAATAAAGATACTTATTTAATTAAAATATATATGTGTTTATTAAGAAAGCTGAAAATTAAAACTAGAGTGATAAAATTAAAAATGAACTGAATGAAAACGAATAGCATGCATAAACTATTCTTATAAGTAAATGACGTCATATTCCGCCTATGATGGTAAGTGCAAATGCTTTGAAAAGCCAAATGAATGTTTCCCTACCAATGTTAATTAAAAGGCATTACCTCAAGATAACCAAAGAATAATAGAAGTGGCTCGCCAAACAGAATTGAATAAATGAATAGTAAAAAATGATAAATTGAATGAAACCCAGAGGGGGGGGGGGAGGAAGGGGAGAGGGGGGAGAGGGAGGGGGAGAGGGGGGGGGAAAAAAAGGGGGAGGAAGGGGAGAGGGGGGGGGGAGGGGGGGGGAGGGGGGAGGGGGGAGGGGGGAGGGGGGAGGGGGGGGGGGGGGGGAGGGGGGAGGGGGGAGGGGGGGAAGGAGGGGGGAGGGGGGGAGGGGGGGGAAGAAGATGGGGGGGAGGGAGAGGAGGAGGAGGGGGGGGAAGGGAGAGGGAGGAGGGGGGGAGGGGAAGGGGAGGGGGGGGGGAGGGAGGGGGAAGGGGGAGGGGGGGGAAGGGGGGGGGGAGGGAGGGAAGGGGGAGGGGAAGGGGGAGGAGGGGAAGGGGGGGGGGGGAGGGGGGGAGGGGGGGAGAGGGGAGGGAGAGGGGGGAGGGAAGGGGGGGGGGGGAGGGGGGGGAGGGGGGGGAAGGGGGGGGGAAAGGGGGGGGGGAGAAGGGGGAGGAGAAGAAAGGGAAGGGGGGAGGGGGGGGAGGGGGGGGGAGGGGGAAGGGGGGAAAGGGGGAGGGGAAGGAAGGGGGAGGGGGGAGGGGGGGGAGGGGAAGGGGGGGAGGGGGAGGGGGGGAGGGGGGAGGGGGGGGGGAGGGGGGAGGAGAGGGGAGAGAGGGGGGGGGAGAGAGGGAGAGGGGGAAGGGGGGAGGGGGGGGAAGGAGAGGGGGGGGGAGGGGGAGGGGGGAAGGGAAGGGGGGGAGGGGTGAGGGAAGGGGGGGGAAGAGGGGAAGGGGGAGGGAGGGGGAGAGGGAGGGGGGAGGAGGGGAGGAAGGGGGGGGGGGGGGGAGGGGAGGAGGGGGAGGGGGGGGGAAGGGGGAGGGGAGAGGGGGAGGGGAGGGGGAGGGGGAGGAGGAGGAGGGGGGGAAAGGGGGGGGGAGAGGAAGGAGGGGGGGGAGGGGAGGGTGAGGAAAAGGATCATGTAAAGAACTTACAAAAAGACAGACAGATCAACTTCTTGATTTAACCCTAAAGGATGTAAAGTACGTAGTTCATAAATGAATCTCTGTTCAAGACGTAGGAGAAGTTTATCTAGATCACCTCCCCGCCAATGAGGCCGCACCACTTTCAATACAAGAAACTTCAAATCTGAAAGAGTGTGATGGGCGGCTACCCAATGGTCAACTAGGGGTTTTTTAGTTGCTTTGAGAAAGAATGGGCATTTCACACCACTACTTTGGCTTAAACGCCTCTCGCATACACAAACAGTGCAGTTTTAGTTCCTTTGAAAAAGACGGGCTTTGCACACTGTATCCCTGGCTTAAGCGTCTTTACATATACCAACATTGCCCCCCTTTTTTAGCTACACTTTAATGTATAGACAAAGTTCATGTTTATATAATTATGCAGTAGTCGTTTTGTCCAAGAGAAGTGGGTAACTCTATTTTTATGTGACCTGATAGAGCACTCATTGTGGATACTTTAGATTTTTACTAAAACACCGCCAACATTTGAATAACCGACTTCAGCACATTCCATTAGTTGTTCAGCAGCGTAGCAAAGCAGGATGCTGCTGTTTGGTAAGCTTAACTTTTTTTCGGGCAATACAAATTTATAATCTTGTAAGTACTTCATTTTTCTGACGGCGACAGTAGCAGGGTACCATATTTGTTGATTTGTCTATAAAAAGACGGGCTTTGCAAATATATGTATAAACTTTGCGTAATATAAATTTACAATTTTAGTTCTGTTAACGTTAGTGTGTTATCATTCTTGACGTTATCAAGCCGTAGGGCACTGCAGTTGCGGTTTAATGTCTATTTTTTTGTTTCCTATGTAAGCGTTTTTTAGTTGCTTTGAGAAAGAACGGGCATTTCACACCACAACTTTGGCTTAAGCGCCTCTCGCATACACAAACAGTGCAGTTTTAGTTCCTTTAGAAAAGACGGGCCTTGCACACTGTATCCTTGGCTTAAGCGTCTCTCACATATACCAACATTGCCCCTTTTTTAGCTACACTTTAATGTATAGACAAAGTTTATGTTTATATAATTATGCAGCAGTCGTTTTATCCAAGAGAAGTGGGTAACTCTATTTTTATGTGACCCTGATAGAGCACTCATTGTGGATACTTTAGATTTTTACTAAACACCGTTCCTCCACCTAAAGGATACTGGGGCCTAAGATACGATCTTCCTTTGATTGTTTTAACGTCATTTCCATGAAAGATTGACTCATCTTGTTTTTACTCTCCCTCATTGATGTAATATGTTCATTGCTGCCTCGTGCACAATACATTTCACCTACATTTATTCTTCAATGGCCCTTGGATTATTTGTTCTTTTATCTAAAAGCGTCTCCACCTTTTTAATTATTCTTTATTTAATTATTTTTTTTAGTCTATTTTTATTGATTTATGCAATACACTTTTACAATATATTTTTGACAAGTTAGAATTAGTTGTTCCTCCTCCCTTCTCAATTGGGCGTTTCTTTACATGCATTGTCTTTGTGTCCCTTGAAGTACCTTTAATATGATTTTATTTGAAATATTACATATGTACATACTTTTAATTTTAAAAGTGTTTTTTCATTTATATGTATATTTATTTATGTATATTAATTATTTATTCATTATTAATTGTATTTATTAATATGCATTGGTATTCTTTGCGTTGTTCTATGACTATATATTTCTTATTTATTTATTCATTGTTAGTAATTAGTATCCCATATGCTCAAGCCGGGATAGCACTCAACTTGATTACAATAAGTAATTAGTATCCCATATACTCAAGCCGGGATAGCACTCAACTTGATCACAATAAGGTACCTATTAATTAATCATTTTCTGCATGTCCTCGTCTCTCTTTTTTCCTTTTTCCTTTTTTAATGTTTTAATATATTATTATCATTTTATTATGGTTTTAGTAATTTTCATTGTTTATTCAATTAATATCGTGAATTAATATATTGTCCTTTACATGTTGTAATTATGTTTTTAATATTAGTTTTTAATATTATGTTTTAATTAGTTTTTCATAATTCATATATTTTTATAGTTGTTTTACAATGAAATTTAGATTGTGTTTATTTAATCTATATGTTTATGTTTATTGTTTTTGAGGTGTGTTCTTTAGACCCCCTGAGGAAGGCCAGTGGCCGAAACGCGTTGGGGCGCAATTAATAAAGTTCATTTTTTGGCAGTCCAGGCTCCGCTCTTTTTGTTCCTCACATGAAACGTTTCGTCCATATCGTGAAATTTATGAGGAGAAGAAGAAACACACAATTCAGTCAAAGCTCACGATGTTCATGAGAAGAAAAACTCCTCCCCCACCCCGAGCGCTCCCCCGGCTGATGATCTCGACAACCCACTGCCGAGCACGAGTGATGGCCCGTGCGGACACCCAGCTGATGACGTTGATGACCCACAAGCAAACACCAGTGATGCCAGCAGTGATTAAGAAATGGCATGATATGATGAGATGTTACATATGGTATAAAATTGTAAAGAAATCTATACAGTCCCTTAATAAAGCAAAATGCCTTTATTTTATTGTATTAGTGTTTTCCTTTATTTTCTTTAATGTCTAACAGTAACAGTACAATAATACATTACACTACTAAGACAGTGATGATACAATGGTTATAACAGTAATGAACAAAGAAAATGGTGATAAAATATGACTAAGATAATTACAATACCATTACATGGCATAATATACTTACGGTAATTTAACATAGGCCGACTTACGACCAAATCGACTTACGACCGGTCTGTCGGAACCAAACGCGGTCGTAAGTCGACGACTACCTGTATCTGAATTCGAAGAAGCATGGGGCAAACGCAGGGGATCTCGAAAGGAAAAAATGGGACTGTTGTAGTGGTTGATATGGATGGGCAGACTAGATAGGCCATGTGGTCTTTTTCTGCTGTCTTGTTTCTATGTTTCTATAATAAATCAGGAATACACTTGCAGCTTTTGGTGCTGCCATGTCCCCAACACACCCCCGATATCCCTCCGTCCAACATAGATGTGATATGGACATCTATGTGTAAAATAGCCCTTTCTAAAATGGCCATGTGGTCTTTTTCTGTCGTCATGTTTTTATGTTTCTAAGTTTGTACCTGAGATAATAGAGGGTTAAGTGACTTGTCCAAGGCCACAAGGAGCATCAGTGGGACTTTATCCTGACTTTGTTGGTTCCCAATACAGTGTTCTAACTACTAGATTACTCCTCTAATCCAAGCTTTTTACTTTCATTTCAGATCAACATTTCTTATGTCTATTAAAATGAATTCACATCCTTAGGAAGTAGCTACATACATGTGGTATACAGGGCCAGCGCAACCATTGGGTGAACTAGACATTCACCTAGAGTGCCGGCTTCCAGGAGTGCCCATTACCACCACTGTCACCCCTCTTGGGACCTACAACAGCAGCAATGGCCGCAAAGAGCCCTGTGGCGCTTATCTTACAACTTCGGCACCATGAGGCTGCTTGTTTCTGCCTCCTCTGATGCACAATGCTGACTTCCTGTTTGCAAACAGGAAGTCAGCATCAGGCGATCTGAGGGGGTGGAAGCAAACAGCCCTACAGCTCTGACATTGCAAAGTAAGTGCTGTGGGACTATTTGCGGCCTTTACCACTGCTGCAGGTCTCGGAGATGGACGGTGGTGGCAATGGGTGTGGAGACTCAAGAGATGAGGTTCACCTAGGGTATCTCATCTTCTTGTGCTAGCTCTGGCAGTATAAAATATCAAACAGTGTAAAATATACACATTGTTTGCTTGGCATGCACTTTCAACATGGGCGTGCAAAGTTTGGATAAAGTGTGGGCAGTGAAAACAGGTATGTGTGTTGATCCAAAACAACAATTTACCCATGTACTTGAAAAATGTTATTGTTGTTACTTTTGTATCAATCCATCACATTACTGGCCTTCCTCTTTTGCCTTGGCCTTCTACCTTGCCAAGCATCATGTCTTTCTCTAATGATCTCTCTCTTTGCATGATGTGTCTAAAGTTTGACAGTCAAAGTTTTGTTATCTGAGCTTCTAAAGAAAGCTTAGGTTTTGTCTACTCTAGTATCGACTGGTTTGTTCTTCAAGCAGTCCATGGTATACGCAGTATTCTTGACCGGCATCAAAATTCAAAGGCATCAATTTTATTCCTGTCTATCTTTTTCACTGTCCAGTTTTCACATCCACATGACATTATTTAAAATACCAAGACTTGGACAAGTCAAGTCTTTGTATAGCGCTACAAGACATACGCTGTGTATATCTTGTAGCGCTGTACAAATGCTCAATATTAGTAGTAGTAGTTGTAGTAGAGATACATCTCTGCTCTTGAGAATCTTGTCTAGGTCCTTCATAGCCATTTTGCCAAGAGCAGTGTGTCATCAGATTTATTGATTGCTTGTCGTTTCTTTATTGGTTATTGATGAAAGCAGGCTAAAGTTGACCACCATTTCTATTTCTTCTCCATCAGTGATGAGCTTATTGATTTTGCCAGTTGTCAGGATCTTTGTTTTCTTCATGTTAAGGTGCAGGCCCATTTCAAAATTGTATTCTTTGATCTTTAAAAGCAAATGTTTCAGATCGGCATTACTTTCAGCCATTAATTGGTATCATCAGCATAGCAAAGATTGTTGATGGGTCTTTCACCAATCTTCACACCTCAGTTGTCTTCGTACAGTCCTGCTTATGCACATTAATGGTCTATTTTAAAATACTGACCACTAAAAAAGTATGCATATTCATTTGATGCTGCTTTCTTTGCTGGTAGGCGTAGCAGGGACATTGGTCTTGGCGGCATGCAGGCAGAGTTTAGAATTGTGCATTGATTATAAAATACATTAAACTATGAGTGTACTTGAGAATTTTATGCATATTTATTTATTTGTGGAGCACTTTATACCAGTTTATCAGCATAATCAAGGTGGTTTACAGAGAACTTAAATTTACAGAGAACTCAAAGTTTACAAAGAACTTAAAATTACATTTTACAAAGATAAGTTGTTAAATTACATATTAAAGTAATAATAATAAACTGAAAACTTACTAACTTATGTACATTGGCAGTACAGCTATACATAGTGGGTGGATCTTAGTTGTGTGTCTTAGAAAATGGAGAATTTTTAGGTGTTGTGTAAGTAACTACAAGAACAGGAGAGGAATATTATTTTGATTATGTAGTGTATACCTTTTGTCCATCTATCTGCTATAGAGCAGATGTAAATATTCACAGCTGAATTTAAGTTGCGATCTCTGCCCACTTAAGCTAGCATTTTATGAAGACAAGTAGGTGCCTACTTCTCTTTATATAATAGGCTTAAAATAGATGCCAGGGTGATCAGTAATGATTTTCATTGGCACTCTTAGTATGAATAAGACCACTGAAAATCATCAGCTACACCTGGCAAGTGGAACTTATCTGAATAGCAGGTGCTGTTCTCTAGAAAAGTGCTCTTGAATATCAGGCCATTAACTTTTTATGTGATCCCTCTGAGGTACAAGGGTACCTAGAATTGTGGTCCTAGTCCCCAAAGTCCATCTCCCTCTTCTCCCCACCCCCAGATAAAGGAGTACACATAGCCATATACTGGAATAAAGCCAATTGGCCGTAGATTTATTACAGACCAATTCTTAAACAAATCCAAAACAGTCCCCAAGCCAATCTAATTAAGTTAGCTTGGGTACCCACCACAGACATGGCTCCTGTGCCCCCACCCCTCCCCACCCAACAAAGCTGCGACCAATAGGCTTCACCACTAAAGCTCCTGGCCTACTTCAAAAAGATGCACACCATCCTTGCATAAAGCTATGGATAAGTGGCATTCACCTAATTGCAAGTAATCTGCAGACCACCCCTCAGTGCACCGATCTGCCTGGTTATCTTAACTAGGCTCCTGGATCACTTTTCTTGTTCTTTATAAGAAGTCACAGATGCCCTCAAGCACAGAAGTAATTTGGTATCACTGCTCCCTCCATGTCTGCTCTGGGAGCCAATTACTTGAAGACAGCCCATTTAAAATGAGAAGAATCAGTAATGGCATTGTCAATACCAGGGACATGCTTAGCTTGAGCAAAAATGTTTAAGTGCAAACAGCACAACACACCACAAATTACTGCATAAGTGAAGCAACTAACACATATTTAGCAGAATGCCTATTAATCACATCAACCACAGCACAACTGTCACACCAGAATATCACCCTCTTGTCTCTAAATTGTGAGGGCCAAATTTTGAAGGCCACAACTATCAAAAACAATTCTAAGAAAGCGATATTCCATGTGACTCCCTCTACCTAAACTGTAGGCCACAGCATAACACACCATGCACCCTGGCAAAACAAGCCAAACCTCAACCCCCCTACTGCATCAGAATATAATTATAAACCAGAACTGGAATTTTCTTAGAATGCAAGACAGACAATCCATTAAACTCTTCTAGGAACCACTCCAAAATCAGCAAATCAGCTCTCATAGCTGCAGACATTCTTATAAAACGATGAGGCCATTTGGTCACCTTCTTTGCCTAACAAACCGATTGAACCTGGGATCTTAATTTCTCCACCTTATTCACTGGCAAGGGTGCAGTCATGGCAACAGTATCAATCTCGATTTCAAGGAAGGTTAATACAGTCATAGAGATCTCCATCTTATCTACTGCCAATGGAGTCCCAAAAGAAGAAGCCAAAGATAAAAACCATCTCCAGGAATAGCTGGTGAGTATGAGCCACAGGGTCCCCCACAAAATAAGAAGTCCTTTAAATAATGAATACTAGTATCTGCACCTGTGGATAACCAATGCAAGTAACTGCTAAACATTGCAAAATAAGAACAGGGTATAGAGTAACTCTCCCACTTCTAATTTTATCCATCTTCTTACACTTTTTAGTCTCCTTCTTAGACCCTTCACCTGCACCTTGCAACTCACCTGACCTGGCCTGACCCCCTGTCAAGACACCGTGACCCAATGAAGATGACTTACCAGTCATGGTCCCAGAAGCAATAGCAGCCATAATGTCCACAGCTGTTGAATGAAGGTGAGATGGTCCCCTTGAGATGAACTGGATACCAAGGATGGATCTCTTTGCACAGGTGCATCAGATACTGACACATTGCCCAGGATGGTAATGACTGATTGAGCAGGCTACATCGGAGGCTGGAAGGAAGAAGGCTGTAAAAGAGAAGAAGAAGAGACAGCAGAACTCACTGCACCAGGAGGAAAACACAAGACAGGAGCACCCACCATCCCATCTTGCCAGTTAGCCAAACCAGGTCAACCACTAGGCCACAGGGTCCCATATGCGAATGAGAAATCCCAAGTTCAAGGCCAATGTGATTGTGTGCCAGCCCCATACATGACACTTGAGTGACAGGGTGCCACAGCTGAAGACCTCCTCAGAGATTGCCCCATGCTAGATTGGATGGGACTCACCTGTGCCAATTCACAGGCCTGATTGCCACTGGAGGAAATTGCAGATGTCTCCTGCCCTGAAACAAAGGGAAACAGGTCCTGGAAGCCCAGCCCACTGAGCCAATAGGGGAAGCCAGGAGCCTCATCTAGTGCAGGCACATTCTGAGCCACATGCATCGCTTCCACCTTCACCCCCTTCTGTGAACTGAGACTCTCACTACAGGAGGTCTACCAAGCCACCCCGAATGTTGAGGTTTTATTCCCCAGACTGGTCTGTTCAAGAAATCCCACCCCATGCCTGATAGAAAGCTGTGAGGCATCTGTGCAAAAGCTCCCCCTCCCCCCCAACTGCCAAGACCTGGCCAACTGAATCTGCCCCCAGCCCATTGATATCACCGGTGTGATAACCATGCCCCTTGACTGCCCCCTCTGTAATGTTTCTCCCTACTCTGCAAAGATCTGCTCTTACCCTTGCCTGGACCAGCCACCCTGCCCTTACCACCCCAAACCAACAGAGCCACCACGCACAACTCCTCTTGAGCCAGTGCCGAGTTTCCAAAGTGACAATAAGCCTAATTGCCAAGTCATGCTGGCCCTGAGCCTCAGACTGCACCCTTCCCCACGGCCCCCTCGATTCTGCCTAGCCCCTGCAGGGAACAGGTTGCACTGGCCTAACATGATTGGTGCCATAATGGCTTCAGCAGGAGCACTTAGAGGACAGCCCAACCACAGTCTCCACTATCCTGGACCCCCCCCCCCTCCTCCCTGGCTACCCTGCTTACTGAAACCACATCTGGAGGAGCACTGCGCCAACAAGATGGCATATTGGCCCAGGCAACTGTGCCAAATTCAGGAAACAAAATTAAAATTTCTACCACCAACTGTGTTAAACCCCAGCATAGCAATGTGTGTGAAAAGAGGTGTAAATATATTTTGGGGGTGGGGGGAGGGGTAGTAAAAGAGGTGTTTGTTCCTAAGATAGAGAAATCCAAAGGCCCAAATAGCTACCCCTCCTTCCACCAGGAAAGCCTAACTAAAATGAATAGGCTCAATAGCAGCCTAAATTTATCTGGATAGTGCCGAGGTAGTCATTGCTTAATATGTATATTTAGTGCTGCTATTTATATGGTGCCAGGGCTTAATTTAATACCGGAGAGTGAAACAGCTGAAAATCAGGCCCACAATTTGCAGTTTGGTATATTGCATAGTTTTATGCCATTCTCTTCTTTTGGAGTTTCTGTTAGAAGGATATCCATTTATATTCTTTTTGTTTTTGTTGAAGAGCCCTAACATTTTAAACCTTTCTTCATAGGGATATCCTTCCATCCTCGTTACCATTTTTGTCTATATTCTCTGTACCTTTTCTGCTATATCCTTTCTAATATTCAAGGTGTGGTGGCAAAATGAAGTGATACCGAGGCATTATAATATCCTTTGTTTTATTCTCCATTCCTTTCTTTATGATTCGTAGCATTCTATATGCTTTCTTGACTACGGCTGCACACTGGTCAGGGAGTTTCAATGTATTATCCACGATGACACCTAAATCCTTTTCCTGGGTGGTGGTTCCTAATGTGGAACCTTGCATCGTGTAACCATAGTTTGGGTTGTTCTTCCCTAAGTGCATAACTTTGCACTTGTCCACATTAAATTTCATCTGCCGTTTGGGCGCCCAGTTCCCAGTTTATCAATTTTCTACAATCCTCTTGTGTATTAACAACTTTGAATAATTTTGTGTTATCTGCAAATTTGATCAGCTCACTTGTTATTCCCATTTTCAGGCACTTACCCAGAGAAGCATACAAAGAAGAGTCCATTTAGTTGAAGAACCCCAGCTTTAAGAATTAAAAATTGCTTCCTCCTTTTCTGTGTGGCACT
This sequence comes from Ichthyophis bannanicus, assembly GCA_033557465.1. Classification (NCBI taxonomy): domain Eukaryota; kingdom Metazoa; phylum Chordata; class Amphibia; order Gymnophiona; family Ichthyophiidae; genus Ichthyophis; species Ichthyophis bannanicus. The sequence continues at coordinate 651,312,626 of CM066036.1, read as the reverse complement.
GGATACACTGGGAAAGATCCGAATATGGCAGTCCAAAAATAACTTAGTCGAGGAACGAAAATACAATTTTAATAGCCAATTGTGACCCCATCTAAAGCTGAGGTCACCACTAAAGTGTCAGTCACCCTTGGTTCAGACTCAGACCGCTCTAAAAACCCAGTCAACTCAAGGCTATCACAAGAAAGGGCAGAAGATCGGTTCTGCCCCTGACCCTCATCCAGCCTAACCATAGCAGCCGGTAGGAAAAAAAGCTCAAGAAAATGGAGGCACCGATTCCACAGGAATTTTCAACACTATATAATCAAAAATTTCTTAAACGGTTCCATAGGAGAGATAGAAGGAACCTTAGGAAAGTTCAAAACTCTCAAATTCCTACTTCAAGATTAATTTTCCAAGGCTTCCATCTTCCGATTCAACACCTCAGAGTCCTTCATAACAGCAACCACTGAGTCCTGATATTGGTCCAAATGAGTCTCAAGTGAAGAATCGTTTGTCTGAAAAGAACTAGACAAAGTTTCATGTGCCTCAATTTTCTGACCTTATTGGGCATACTGGGAAGTCCAAGCAGAGAGCAACGATCCCCGAGGGTACACAAAAGAACAAAAGAGGCAGGTGGACCAAACAGTGTGGTCAGGTTACCAACTTTATTTCAGCCCCAATGCTTTTCAGCAATGCCTTCCATAGGTGGCATATACCTCAAAGATAAAAACAAGAAAACAATATTGCATAAAAACATACAAAGAAACAAGTAAAACTGTATCATAACGATGACCATATAAATATATCAATGAACAATAATAATGATGCAAACGCAGAAATGGCATCCCCTGGCCAAAGCTCCCCGCACATACATAGGAGATGTACGGGGAGCTCTGAATGGAGGCGGGAGGGGGCAGGCTGAGGGAGGAGTGAAGGTGGGCGGTGGGTGGGGATGCATCCCCAGACATACAGGGCTAATCCTGAGGTCAGCCCTGTACGTCCGGCGTCACCAACATGGACAGGGGAATTATTCCACCTCAGAGGTGGAATGAGTCCCCCTGGATGTCCTGGGACGGTGGCGCAGGGCCAGATCAGTGGGGCGAGAGGGTGCAAGAGCTTCCCATCAGCCACACCGAGGCTCAGGCTGTGGGGAATGAACTTTGTGGCAACAGCCGGGTATCGCGCCTCCTTAATGGAACCATGGTGTCATGGTAACAGGACGCCATGGCAAGAGCTAGGGCAGGCCTGTGCGGGAAAACTACTGGACAGCCTGCCCATCCAGGCATGGACCGGCCATCTAGACCCAATTCTGATCCCGCGGGAATGTCTAGCTCCTGTGGGCTCAGAATCAGGGACTAGACCGGCCTGTCCAGATCATGGACGTCTGGTGGGCAGGACGTTCTGACTTTGGAATCGAGTCCTAGCTGACTTAATAAAACATTGAATTTTAAAATAAGAACATAAGATATGCCATACTGGGTCAGACCAAGGTCCATCAAGCCCAGTATCCTGTTTCCAACAGTGGCCAATCTAGGTCATACGCACCTAGCAGTTTCCCCAAAAGACACAGGTTCCACAATGCTTGTACTGGGTCAAGCATTGATATCCTGGGTCCCTTCTTAATAATGGTTTATGGACCTTTCCTCCAGGAACTTGTCCAAACCTTTTTTAAACCCAGTTACACTAACAGCCTTTACTACATCCTCCGGTAACAAATTCCAGAGTTTGATTACAGGTTGAGTGAAAAAACATTTTCTTTTATTAGTCTTAAATAGTTTACCCTGTATCTTCATTGCATGTCTCCTAGTCTTTCTATATTCTGATAACGTAAACGATCGATTTACGTTTACCCATTCCACTCCGTTCATTAATTTATAGACTTCTATCATATCTCCCCTCAGCCGTCTCTTTTCCAGGTTAAAGAGCCCTAACCTTTTTAGCCTTTCTTCATAGGAGTATCCTTCCATCCCCTTTACCATTTTGGTGGCTCTTCTCTGAACCTTTTCTAACAACGCTATATCCTTTTTAAGATACGGCGACCAGAATTGCACACAATATTCAAGGTGCGGTCTCACCATGGAACAATATAGAGGCATTATAATATCTTTTGTTTTATTTTCCATTCCTTTCCTTATGATACCTAGCATTTTGTTTGCTCTCTGGCTGCTGCTGCACACTGGGCCCAGGGTTTTAACATATTATCCACAATGATGCCTAAATCTTTTTCCTGGGTGGTGGTTCCTAATGTGGAACCTTGCATCTTGTAAACATAGTTTGGGTTGTTCTTCCCTGGGTGCATAACTTTGCACTTGTCCACATTAAATTTCATCTGCCATTTTGATGCCCAGTCTTCCAATTTATCAAGATCCTCTTGCAATTTTCCACAATCCTCTTGGGTTTTAACAACTTTAAATAGTTTTGTTTCATCTGCAAATTTGATAACCTCACTCGTTATTCCCTTTTCCAGGTCATTTATGAATATGTCAAAAAGCAGCGGACCCAGCACAGATCCCTGGGGTACACCACTATTCACCTTTCTCCATTGGGAAAATTGGCCATTTAGCCCTAACCTCTGCTTTCTATCTTTTAACCAGTTCCTGATTCACAATAGTACACTGCCTCCTATCCCATGACTCTTTAGTTTTGCCAAAAGTCTCTGATTGATGAGGGACCTTGTCAGAGGCTTTCTGAAAGTCCAGATACACTATATCAACCGACTCACCTTTGTCCACTTGTTTATTCACACCTTCAAAAAAACATAACAGATTAGTAAGACAAGATCTTCCTTGTCTAAAGCCATGTTGGCTGTCTCACATTAGGCCATGACTATCTACATGCTGAGTAATTTTTTTCTTTATGATGGTTTCTACCATTTTCCCCGGTACTGACGTCAGGCTCACCGGTCTGTAGTTTCCCGGATCACCCCTGGAACCTTTTTAAAAATTGCGTTACATTGGCGATCCTCCAATTTTCAGGTATTAGAGATGATTTTAATGATAGATCACAGATTACTAATAGCAGGTCTGCAATCTCATATTTCAGTTCTTTCAACACCCTTGGATGTATACCATCCAGCCCAGGTGATTTGCTACTCTTCAGTTTATCTAATAGTTGTAATACATCTTCCCGATGTATCGATATTTCCTTCAATTCTTCTGCACCTTTAAATACCACTTCAGTCATGGGTAACATCCCTACATCTTCCTCAGTAAAGACCGAAGTAAAGAATTCATTCCGTCTCTCTGCTATCGCCTTGTCGCCTCTTAGTGCCCCTTTAACCCCTCTATCATCTAATGGACCAACTGACTCTCTCATGGGCTTTTTGCTATGATTTTATCAGATTTTATCAGTTTTAACTCAAGGAATTCACTTTTCCCCAAGATTTAAAGAATTTCTCAGGAGATAAGTACTTACAAGTGCAGATTCCTTTCCAGCAGCAACAGACATCTTGGTAGTCCTAAATCCAAATAAAATTAAAAAGCAGTCTGAGGCAGTCTGAATATCTATTTTGCAGCTTGAGAAAAATACTGTAGGTGAAATATGTTGAGATAATTTTCCATTTACTGAGTTCAGCTATTTTGCTGAATTGAATCCTTTTTCATTATTTGTTTTACCCATAGAACTGAATATCTTTATCTTTATCTTTATTTAAGCATTTGATATACCGCCCAGGTTATTGCATTAGAGCGGTGTACATACAATGTGGCTGCAGAGAGAGACAAAGGATGAAAATACAGTATTATATGTATGAAGTGTTGAATTTTTAGATAGACCAGCATGTTTTAGTTTTAGTTATTTGCAGCTTTTCCCATGGACGTTCTTGGGGAGGCTCTCCATTACTACTTTATCAACACTGAATTCCAATTATTACCCAAATTAGATGTGCGGACAGATGTGTTAAATATGTTGGCATGTGAAGAGTTTTCCCCCTTTCGTTCATTCCATTACAGGCAGTCCATAGTGAATTGATTGAAGGAAATGAGTTGCTGGACTGATTCTAATTACTTTCATAATGTCAGATCCAATTAATCAGAGCAGTGTTTACTTCATTTTCATGAAATGCATTTGCGTTATCTTCACACATGTCTGCTGACAACAGGCTAGAAATTCTGGGATGGTGGAAAGCAACACAAATGACACCTGTGTCCCCATACCAAGACGTGTCATTGAAAAGGCTAATTATAGATTTAAAAAGCCAGGAACTAATAGAACAAAACCACTTAGCGATCATGAATACAGGTCCATGGCACTCTCCTCTGCCTGAAAAGCAGCAGAAGGCAGAATGTAGCAAACTGAACTAAACTAGGAAATGTGGGTACACAGGAAATTGGGCTAGATCAAAAAGGAATTGTACTAGTGAGTTTTTAAAATGTTTGACTCTGCCACTAACGTAGCAGTTATGATATTTTACTAAACAGAAAGAGTCAAAGTAGTACTTAAGGAGACTGATATTCAAACGATTTATCCAGATAACTTCAGGTCTTACCCAGAAAAATCTTTATATTTTAAAATTTCCAATGTAGCCATCACCAGAGAAGGTACTCTATGCATCCCATGGACATCATTCAGGTTTATCTGGACAATGAGTATAAACAGGAAAAATTAGAAATAATACTCTCACAGTAATATAGTCAGCTGCTCCTGGTCTCCTGTGATAATGTGAGCACAGAAAGGGTTCCAAAATTCAGCCTTTCCTCTTGAAAAGACCAGTCCCCCTGCAATCAGTATGGGAAACCAGGGACCAATATGGCAGAGAGAGAGAGAGAGAGAGAGAGAGAGAGATTATCTAGCAGCAGTGGCACTTTGTAAATCCCTCCCCCTCTCCACCATTGATTGGGCAGCAGAAAAGAGCAGAACAGCAGCATGTTAAGCAATATCTTCTTCTTTTGCTGCCTGCAGCCTCACTTTGGCATTCAATGTGCTGGCATTATGGAGTCCCACACATTCAAACTAATCCCAGGCAGAAGAGGAGTAAGGATACAGCCCATGGTACTGCTACACGAATCTTCCTCCTGTTGCCACATAAGCAGTGTTGAGGAGAGGTAATGCAGATTGGTGAGCTAAAGCAAAATGGGGAGGGCGGAGGTGGTATGGAATGTATGAAATGGGATTAGGAGAACCATGACTGGGATATAATTATGCCAGTTATAATCTATATGGAAGAAGCGGCTAGGGGCTATATATATATATATATATATATATATATATATATAAATATTAAGGCAACAGAACGGCTGGGATTATGAGGTAAAGAGGTGGCAGAAGACACTGTGGATTAATCTGAAAAGTGAAAATGGGCATCTATTTATATTGGTGTGATATACAGATCTCCTTTGCAGACAGAAGAAGCATCCTTGAAGATATTCACAAAATTGTTACAAAAAGAGAAGTGTTATTATAAAATGATTTCAATATGCTGGATGTTGCTTGGGGGATCTTGGAAGTGGTGTCATGTAGAAGCAATGATATCCTGGATTTTCTGCTTGAAAAACCATTCCAACAAACTGTAAAAGAATGTAAAAGAACCCATAGAGGACAGAGATGTCCTATATGAGTTCTATTACAATTTGTTGGACAGTTTGTCATGCTGTGAGGGCTTGTATGAATCAGTGATGCTGACAGCTAAGCTATTGGTAGCTTAACTACTAGCAGGGTCTCCCAAGATGGACAGGTCTCAGTTGAGATGCCAGACCAAGAAAACCACCCATCTGGGCAGCAACAGAAAGGGATGGTGTTGGCGGCGGAGGATCACATTTCTGTGACAATGGCAACAACACTAAAATTATCTGCACGGAAGAAAGGCCTGGCAATCTACTTCTGTATCTTGCCATGAAAACCCAATGAATAGTCACAACAAAACAAATTGCACTATAGTGCTGGAATATGAGACCCCCAGGTCAGAAGGCACTCAACTGGGGATGAGCTGAAGACTTTTCAAAGTAAAGCCAGAATTTATGATGTGGTTGGATCAAAACCCTCAGGACATCTGACTGCTGATGTAGCTATGCATGAAATCAGAGTCAGAAGCTGCAAAGATGTCTTACATACTGGGACATGGAACGTACAAGGCATGAACCAAAGGAAGTTGTAAGTGGTCAAGAATGAATGGAATGTGTACAACTTGATCTGTTGGGTATCAGTGAACCGAAATGGACTAGCATCGGGCACTCTGCATCTGATGATCACATGGTCTACTTTGCTGGTAATGAAAGACAAAAGAAATCATGTTGCATTTATAATCAAGAAGAAACTAGCAAGAACCGTAATGAAGTACGATGCAATCAGTGAACACTTAATTTATATTCATCTATGAGGAATGCCCATCAAGACAACTACAATTCAGGTATATGCCCAACAACAGCTGCAGAAGAGGATGAAGTTGAATTCTATGAACAAGTACATAGAACATGCAAGCAGGATATACTGGTAGTCATGGGTGACTGTAACACAAAAGTTGGAAACAAAGAAGGCAAAATGATTGGAAAATATGGACTTGGCAACAGAAATTAAACTGGAGAAAGACTGATAGAATTCTGCAAGACCAATGATCTATTCATGTCAATCACCTTCTTCCAGCAACTGTACACATGGACTTCATCCAATGAATTGTACAAAAATCAAATTGACTACATCAGTGGAAGTCAACAATGGAAAAGTTCTATAACATCAACAAAGACAAAACCTGGAGCTGACTGTGGTACTGATCACCAACTACTATTATGCAAACTCAAGCTAAAGTTGAAAAAGAGCAAGACACTCATGAATGTAGCAAAATATGACCTTGAGACTATATCACAGGGATTTAAAGACTGCCTGAAAAATCAGTTTGCTACTTTAGATACAAATGAGAAAGCTACAGCAGAGTTATGGGATGGCATTAAGAGGGATGTGTTGGAAGAAAATGCAAAAACAGCCAAAATGGATGACCGAGGAAACTCTGAAAATTGCCCAGGAAAACAGAGAAGCTAGAGCCAGAAGAGAAAGAGGGGTAATCACGGATTTCCAATGTGCAGCAATACAAGATAAGAAGAAGTGCTACAATGACGCATGCCAGGAAATAGAATCAGAAATTATTGGAGGAAGAACAAGATTGGCTTTACTAAAGTGATGAGAGTTAAAGAAAAAATTCCAGCCTAGAATTGGAATGCTACAAGATGCTCAAAGATCCATGTTGTATAATGCTATGAAGATCAAGGAAAGGTGGAAAGAATATGCAGAGTCATTATACCATAAAGATCAAGTGAACAAACAGCCGTTTCAACCTGTACCTTATGATCAGGAGCCATTGGTGATGAAAGAAGAAGTCAAAACAGCATTGAAAGCCTTATCAAAGAAGAAAGCATTGGGCATTGATGGCATTCCCATTGAAATATTATAGCAATCAAATACAGCTGTTACTATATTTACAAGGCTCTGTCAGGAAATTGGGATGCCAACATTATGGCCAACTGATTGGAAAAGATCTGCGTTTATACCAATGCTAAAGAAAGGTGATCCAATTGACTATGGAAATTATTGCACAATCGCTCTGATCCCACATACCAGTGAGATTCTACTCAAGATTATTCAGCAGAGACTACACCATACCTGGAATGAGAACTGCCTGAAGTATAAGCAGGGTTCAGGAAAGGACGAGGGACGACAGACATCATCATGGATGTGAGATGGATCCTTGACAAAACAATACCAAAAGGATATCTATATGTGTTTTATCGACTACAGCAAGGCTTTTGACTGTCTAAACCATGAGAAACTCTGGGCCACATTAAGAAGCATGGGTATACCAGAACAGCTGCTAGTTCTCTTGCACAACCTTTACATTGAACAAGAAACAACTTTTAACATAAGAACATAACATAAGAACACAAGCAATGCCATACTGGGTCAGACCAAGGTCCAAAAAGCCCAGTATCCTGTTTCCAACAGTGACCAAGCCAGGTCACAAGTACCTGGCAGTTTCCAAAAAAGACACACAGGTTCCATAATGTTTGTATTGGAGCAGTGGATTTGCGATCCTCTTTAATAATGGTTTATGGACCTTTCCTCCAGGAACTTGTCCAAACCTTTTTTAAACTCAGCTACACCAACAGCTTTTACTACACCCTCTGGTAACAAATTCCAGAGTTTGATTACATGCTGAGTGAAAAAATATTTTCTCACATTAGTCTTAAACGGGTTACAATGTAACTTGCACCATGGAACGATACAGAGGCATTATAATATCTTTTGTTTTATTCTGCATTCCTTTCCTTATGATTCCTAACTTCTATTTGCCTTCTTGGCTTCCGCTGCACACTGGGCAGAGGGTTTCAATGTGTTATCCATGATGACACCTAAACCTTTTTCCTGGGTGATGGTTCCTAATGTGGAATCTTGCATCCTGCAACCTTAGTTTGGGTTGTTATTTTCTAGGTGTATAACTTTGCACGTGTCCATATTAAATTCCATCTGCCATTTGAAGGTCCATTCTTCCAATTTATCAAGGTCCTCTTGCAATTTTTTACAATCCTGTTGGGTTTTAACAACTTTGAATAATTTTGTGTCATCTGCAAATTTGATTACCTCATTCATAATTCCCATTTCAGGTTATTACAAATATGTTAAAAGCAGCAGACCCAGCACAGATCCCTGGGGCACTCCACTATTCACCTTTATCCATTAGGAAAATTGGCCATTTAGCCCTACCCTTTTAACCAATTCCTGATCCACAATAGTACACTGCCTCTTATCCCGTAACTTTTTTAATTTCACCAAGAGTCTCTCATGAAGAATCTTGTCAAAGGCTTTCTGAAAATGCAGATACACTACATCAACCGGCTCACGTTTTTCTATCTGTTTGTTCACACCTTCAAAACATATAACAGATTAGTAAGACAAGACCTTCCTTGGCTAAAGCCGTGTTGACTTTCTCCCATTAAACCATTAATATCTAAATGTTCAGTGATTTTGTTCTTTATAATGTTTCTACCATTTTGTCTGTACTGATGTCAGGCTCACTGATCTGTAGTTTCCCAGATTACCCTTGGAACCCTTTTTAAAAATTGGCGTTACAATGGCTATTCGCCAATCTTTGGGTATTACAGATGATTTTAATGATATCGGTAGTTCACAGATTACTAATAGTAGCTCTGAAATCTCATATTTCAGTTCTTTCAACACCCTTGGATGTATACCATCTGGTCCAGGTGATTTACTACTCTTTAATCTATCAAATAGTTGTAATACATCTTTCCAGTTTATCGATATTTCTTTCAATTCTTCCGATGCATCACCTTTAAATACCATTTCTGTCATGGGTAACTGCCCTACATCTTCTTCAGTAAAGACTGAAGCAAAGAATTTCAGTCTCTCTGCTATGGTCTTGTCCCCTCTATCATCTAATGGTCCAACTGACTCACGGATTTTTTGCTACAAATGTACTTGAAAAAGTTTTTATTATGTATTTTTGCTTCCACAGCAAGCTTCTTTGCAAATTCACTCTTTGCCTGCCTTATCAATGCCTTGCAGCTAACTTGCCAGTGCTTATATTTTTTCCAGTTTTCGTCATTTGGCTCCTTTTTCCATTCCCAGCTCAAATTCAAACCTCAAGAATGCTATCTGGGGATCATCCTTGATCAACACCTCACACTTTCTCCTCATATAAGCAACATCACAAGAACCATCTACCACAAACAAGATAGTGCAACACCTGAAACCACTCCTAGAGCCAAGTGATTTCTGCACATTTTTTCAAGTAGTCATATTTCCTCATTTCGACTACTGCAATATCATCCTGCAAGGCTTGCCTAAATCCACCCCAACTAGCCATGAATATTGCTGCACGCATCCTCTGCAGTGCCCAAAGACTGTACATATGACCACAATACTCAAACAACTGCACTGGCTGTCCATCAGTCAAAGAATCAAACACAAGGCCATCCACACAATCTTCAAGCTATTCCATGGACTGTGTACTACCTACCTACAAACATTAATACAGAAAATCCCTAATAACAGATCCAGAATAACAAACTCTACCAACATAAGAACATAAGATATGCCATACTGGGTCAGACCAAGGTCCATCAAGCCCAGTATTCTGTTTCCAACAGTGGCCAATCTAGGTCATATGTACCTAGCAGTTTCCCCAAGGGACACAGGTTCCACAATGCTTGTATTGTTTCAAGCATTGATATCCTGGGTCCCTTCTTAATAATGGTTTATGGACCTTTCCTCCAGGAACTTGTCCAAACCTTTTTTAAACCCAGTTACACTAACAGCCTTTACTACATCCTCCGGTAACAAATTCCAGAGTTTGATTACACGTTGAGTGAAAAAATATTTTCTTTTATTAGTCTTAAATAGTTTACCCTGTAGCTTCATTGCATGTCCCCTAGTCTTTCTATATTCTGATAAGGTAAACAATCGATCTACGTTTACCCGTTACACTCCATTCATTAATTTATAGACTTCTATCATATCTCCCCTCAGCCGTCTCTTTTCCAGGTTAAAGAGCCCTAACCTTTTTAGCCTTTCTTCATAGGAGTATCCTTCCATCCCCTTTACCATTTAGGTGGCTCTTCTCTGAACCTTTTCTAAAATCGCTATATCCTTTTTAAGGTATCTCTAAACTACAACTCTCTCGACTCCAACGTATCCAAAACACTGCTGCCCGTCTCATCACACATTCCTCTTCTCGGGTTCATGTTACTCCCCTCCTTTTCCAACTTCACTGGCTCCCCATTTCCTTCCGTATCAAGTTTAAGCTTCTTACACTGGTTCATAAAGCGCTCCACACCTCTACCCCCCAATACCTGTCTGATCTTCTCCGCTTTCACACCCCCCGTCATACCCCTCGCTCCTTCCACCTCAACCGCCTAGTACTACCATCCCCTTCCAGTGCCCATTTACAGTCCACACGATCCTCAGCTTTTTTCTTTATCGGCCCTGCTCTATGGAACTCCCTTCCCCCACCCCTCCGCCTCGAGCCTCACTACCCCACCTTCAAGCGTTCCCTTAAAACTCATTTCTTCTCCCTTGCCTTTGACCTTTCCCCCCGACCCTTAATTCTCTCACCCCTTCCTATATCCTTCTATTTCTTCTCTCGCTCCTCTTTCCTATCTAATATGTAACTTCCTTTCCGTCTCCTGGCTTTGTGCCTTCCTCTGTAATTTTATTGTAAACCGCTCTGCCTACCAATGAAGGGCGGTCTATCAAATAAATGAATATGAATATGAATAAGATACAGCGACCAGAATTGCACACAATATTCAAGGTGCGGTCTCACCATGGAAAGATATAGAGGCATTATAATATCTTTTGTTTTATTTTCCATTCCTTTCCTTATCATACCTAGCATTCTATTTGCTCTCTTGGCCGCTGCTGCACACTGGGCCGAGGGTTTTAACATGGTATCCACAATGACGCCTAAATCTTTTCCCTGGGTGGTAGTACCTAATGTGGAACCTTGCATCGTGTAACCATAGTTTGGGTTGTTCTTCCCTAGGTGCATAACCTTGCACTTGTCCACATTAAATTTCATCTGCCATTTTGATGCCCAGTCTTCCAATTTATCAAGATCCTCTTGCAATTTTCCACAATCCCCTTGGGTTTTAACAACTTTAAATAGTTTTGTGTCATCTGCAAATTTGATAACCTCACTCGTTATTCCACTTTCCAGGTCATTTATGAATATGTCAAAAAGCAGCTGACCCAGCACAGATCCCTGGGGTACACCACTATTCACCTTTCTCCATTGGGAAAATTGGCCATTTAGCCCTACCCTCTGCTTTCTATCTTTTAACCAGTTCCTGATCCACAATAGTACACTGCCTCCAATCCCATGACTCTTTAGTTTTGCCAAAAGTCTCTGATGAGGGACCTTGTCAAAGGCTTTCTGAAAGTCCAGATACACAATATCAACCGACTCACCTTTGTCCACCTGATTATTCACTCCTTCAAAAAAAACATAACAGATTAGTAAGACAAGATCTTCCTTGTCTAAAGCCATGTTGGCTGTCTCCCATTAGGTCATGACTATCTACATGCTGAGTAATTTTATTCTTTATGATGGTTTCTACCATTTTTCCCGGTACTGACGTCAGGCTCACCGGTCTGTAGTTTCCCGGATCATCCCTGGAACCCTTTTTAAAAATTGGTGTTACATTGGCGATCCTCCAATCTTCAGGTATTAGAGATGATTTGAATGATAGTTCACAGATTACTAATAGCAGGTCTGCAATCTCATATTTCAGTTCTTTCAACACCCTTGGATGTATACCATCCAGCCCAGGTGATTTGCTACTCTTCGGTTTATCTAATAGTTGTAATACATCTTCCCGATGTATCGATATTTCCTTCAATTCTTCCGCACCTTTAAATACCACTTCAGTCATGGGTAACATCCCTACATCTTCCTCAGTATAGACAGAAGCAAAGAATTCATTCAGTCTCTCCGCTATCGCCTTGTCACCTCTTAGTGCTCCTTTAACCCCTTTATCATCTAATGGACCAACTGACTCTCTCACAGGTTTTTTGCTACGAATGTACTTGAAAAGGTCTTTACTTGCATTTTTGCTTCCACAACAAGCTTCATCTCAAATTCTCCCTTTGCCTGCCTTATCAATGCCTTGCATTTGACTTGCCAGTGCTTGTGCTGTTTCCAGGTTTCGTCGTTTGGCTCTTTTTTCCATTTCCTGAAAGATGCTTTTTTGGCAACAACAGCCTCTCTGACCTCACCTTTAAACCATGCTGGCAGTTTTTTGGACTTCCTTCCACTTTTCTTAAAGCGTGGAATACAGCTGGTCTGGGCTTCCAAGATAGTATTTTTCAACAACAGCCAAGCCTGATGTACGTCTTTAACCTTTGCAACTGCTCCTTTTATTTTTTCTTAACTGTTTTCCTCATTTTATCATAGTCTCCCTTTCAAAAGTTAAAAGGTTGTACTGTGGATTTCCTTACTATCCCTCCTCCACTAATTAAATCAAAGGCAATCATGCTATGATCACTATTGCCAAGTGGTCCCAACAACCTTATCTCTTGCACTAGATCTGCTGTTCCACATACCATCCTTAAACATGAAAACCAACTCCACAACATCTAAAAGAGCCTTCTCACTCTTCGCTCCGACATTATGGAATGTACTACCAGACCATCTCCACATGACGAATGACCACAAAGATTTCAAGAAAAATCTAAAAATTCATTTGTTCCTTGAACATTTCACCAATGCAAATAAATAACCACTGTACTGCCAGCGTAACCATTCCATCTCCCTCCCCAGCCTTCCACACCCCCTCCTTCAACAGACCCCCTCCCCATCCCACAACCATATAACAACACACACCCATTGGATGTCCTTGTCTTTATTTATTACATACCAGCTACTGTTCAATGTAATGTATATAGTTCAATGTTTCTACTAAGTTATCACTGCTACATATAAGCTAGTTCTACTTACCTCATTAAGTTATGTATGTTCCATGTAAGCCCACTTAGCCAAGTTGTTATCTGTAAACCGCTTAGACTCATAGATCAGCGGTATATAAACACAGTTAAATAAAATGAAATAAATAAATACATTTCCCGAAAGATGCTTTTTTGGCTACAACAGCCTCTCTGACCTCACCTTTAAACCATGTTGGCAGTTTTTTTGACTGCCTTCCACTTTTCTTAAAGTGTGGAATACAGCTGGTTTGGGCTTCTAAGCCAGTATTTTTAAACAACAGCCATGCTTGATGTAAATCTTTAACCTTTGCAGCTGCTCCTTTTAGATGTTTTTTTTAACTGTTTTTTACATTTTATCATAGTCACCCTTTTGAAATTTAAAAAGTAGTACTATAGATTTTCTTGCCGTTCTTCCTCCATTTATCAAATCAAATGTGATCATGCTATAATTATTATTGCCAAGTGGGTCCGACACCCTTATTTCTTGCACCAGATCTTGTGTTCCACTGAGGACTACATCCAAAATGACTTCCCCTCTTCTCAGTTCATGAACCAGCTGCTCCTAGAAGCAGTAATTTATTTCATCTAGAAACTTTATCTCCCTAGCATGTCCTGCCATGACACTGACCCAGTCAATACCAGGGTACTTGAAATCACCTATTATTACTGTGTTATAACTTTTATTAGCTTTCCTGATTTCTTTGAGCATTTCATCATCCAATTAACCTTTCTGCTCTGAAAAAACTGATTGTGTCCTCGAGGAAGTCATTTTGTGCCTTGGAATCCATTCCCCCCGATTGACTGACAGAGCCCTCTCTCGATCTCAGTGCTTTCACCCACTCCATTCTAAACTCCAGCCTATCGTCCAGCTTCGCCTTCTCACTTAGAAAAAAAGCTTTGATCCTCCCTGGCTGAAGGGTCCTAAATTTGACCCTTCTAACCCTAGACATTACAGACCAATCTTCAACCTTCAGTTTTTTGCCAAACTCATCGAGCATATAATTTTATCACTGTTAACCAACCATCTTGAACATATACTAGTTCTGCATCCCCGTCAGTCAGGATTCTGGTCGTTCCATAGCACCAAGACAATTGTCAGCTCTGTCCTCAACAACATTCATTGCATCCTAGATTAGGGTTCTCTAGCATTGACAATTTCCCTCAACTTCACTGCTGCTTTTGAATTTCTCAATCACAATCTCCTTCTCGCATGTCTATATATTAGTTATCGTGGTGCCACTTTCTCCTGGTTCACCTCCTTCCTTAACGATAGGTCAGGTTAGTATGTGCCAAGTCCTTCCACCTTCTACTCCCTACCTTGTGGTGTTCCACAAGTCTCGGCTCTTTCTCCCATTCTGTTTGATATTTCTCTCAGCCCCTTGGCCCCCCTAGGTCTACTCTTCTACATCTATGTGGATGACATCCTGCTCATTGCACGCATTGACAGTTCAGCTCCTGACCTCTCCATGATTAATTCTGCTCTTGACATTATTCCTCTTAGCTTCACAATGTCTTGAAGCTCAATCACTCAAAATCCATGGCCACCTGGATTGCAGGTTCTAAAACAGCATTGTCCTTGGCCCGTTCCCTCGGCTCTATTCCAATTGACTTACATCTGTCCTTTAAATACTTTGAAGTTCATATTGACACCAAGCTCTCTTTCACATCTCACATCAGCCATTTTACCCATATGGCCTTTACGGCATTAGGTATTGGACTTTACGCCCTCTTTTTGATCATGCAGCTCAGACCACCTTCCTTCTTAGTACAGTCATCACACGCCTTGATTATTGTAATGCTATTTTTTCAGGCCTTCCTTTTCATCAGCTGAAATGACTTCAAACTATACTGAACACAGCCACCCGTGACCTTGCGCATGCTAAGAAATTTGACCATTTAACACCTCTCTTCATCCAACATCACTGGCTCCCTGTCCTTCAGCATATTCAATATAAGATTCTTACTCTCTCCCGCAAGAACCTGCACAACAACCCCCACAGTACCTCTCTTCACTTACAATTCCCTACTCCCTACTTCCCTTACAATTCCCCCCTCGCTACTTGCAGTCTCTCCAGGATAATCAACTGGTCCTCCCTTATCCATCTCACGCTAAATACAAATCTACAAGACACTCAACTTTCTTCTTTGTTGCTCCTACCCTCTGGAAATGTCTCCCTTTCAACATTCACCTTGAACCTTGAATTGCTGAAATAACAATAGCACTATTTACAGTATAGTAACCTTAATGTTACATTAACCATGGAATGTTTGTAGATTCTCCCTGTTGAATACCTGCTTCCTATCTGTGTTCTAGTCTCCTCTTTCCTCTTTCCTGTCATGCATTGCAGTTCCTTTCCTTTTCCTTTGTTTCCTTTTGTAAATTGCTCTGTATGCTCTGCCAAGGGTGGTATATCAAGCCTAAATAAATGATAAACGATAGTATGGGCGGTCAAAATTGAGACATCGAGATTGGGGCATACTCAGTTTCGACAGTATTTTAGAAATGGCTCTGTTAAACGTAGGGCTATTTTCAAAATATATAGAAGGAAGTGCAGGAACAGATGTGAACTGACATCTGCATGCAGCAGCAGGTGCCATTTTAGAAAATGACATTTGCAAAAAATCAGTGGAGATGACCCAGCAACTTACATGGTTAAGTCCTGGCATTTTACAATTTACACGTGTAAGTGCTGCATGCGAGCCATTTTGTAAGCTTAGATGTGTAGCTGCTGCCAGCTAACTGAAGAGGATATTATCTTGAACTAATTTCAATATGGAGGAGGGAATGAACTAGGAGGATTAAGAATAATAATCTTCTTAATCCCTCCTGTTAAGGGCAGGCTGAAATGCACACTTTTTAAAAACCTACTTGAGCCAGGCAATAGGTGTAAATTCAAATATGAAGAATATTAGCCATACACAGGCATTCCCTATATGAAATGGGGAATACATGAGTATCATCCCCCAGCGACACCCAGCCTGACCCCGACATGCCCTCTTGGAATTTCCATGGACTAAGGACGTCTACATGTAAATTGGATCCTGTCTAAAATGGCTGTTTACAAATGGATCTATTTGCACATATATATGCCTGATTATAGACCTGTAGATTGTGAATAGGGCTTCTAAAATAATCTCCTTTACCATCTTAGTATAAGAACATAAGATATGCCATACTGGGTCAGACCAAGGTCCATCAAGTCCAGTATCCTGTTTCCAACAGTGGCTAATCTAGGTCATACGTACCTAGTAGTTTCCCCAAAAGACACAGGTTCCACAATGCTTGTATAGGGTCAAGCAGTGATTTCCTGGGTCCTTTTTTAATAATGGTTTATGGACCTTTCCTCCAGGAACTTGTCCAAATCTTTTTTAAACCCAGCTACACTAACAGCCTTTACTACATCCTCCGTTAATAAATTCTAGAGTTTGATTACACGTTGAGTGAAAAAATATTTTCTTTTATTAGTCTTAAAGAATTTACCCTGTAGTTTCATTGCATGCCCCCTAGTCTTTCTATACTCTGATAATGTAAACAATCAATCTACGTTTACATTTATGAATATGTCAAAAAGCAGTAATAGTTCAAGCCAAGTTACATGCAAGCATAGTAGGTATTTCTGTCTCCTATAGCTGGTGTACAGTCTAAGTTTGTACCCCAGACAATGGAGGGTAAGGAGACTTCCCAAGGCCATAAGGAGCATCAGTGGGATTTGATCTATGGTTTCTCTGGGCCCTAGGGCACTGCTCCAACTACTAGACTATGGCTATACTCCTTCTTTGTAATTGGTTACATATTACTTATAGCAGGTCTGTTGTGTCATAGCAAGATCCATCAAGTCCAGCATCCCGTCTCTGACAGTAGTCAGTCCAGGTCCCAAAAAGTGGATCTGTTTCTCCTAGTTCATTTCTAAGAATGAGAAATGATTCTCCCAAGCCTAAATTTTTTATTGACTTTTCCTCTTTTGAATCACACACAATGTTGGTTGCATGACCACATTTTCCAACAACAGATTCCACCGCTCAGTTGTGTGCTGCATGAAAGAAAAGTTTTCTACAATTTGTTTTTATTCTGCTGGTCATTAGTTTCATAGAGTTACCTCTTGTTTTTGTGTTCTTTGACAGTTTAAACAACCATTCTAAAATTCTATCATATCCCCTCTCAGTTGTTTTTTCTTCAGGATGAAAAGTCCTAACCTGTTTAGCATCCCATATAAAAAAGGTTTTCTGTCCCCTTTATCCTATTTGTCACCTTTCTCAGAATCTTTCCTAGTTGCACTATATCATATGCGAGGAAACCTGGCATAGTGGTAAAGGAGATAACCAGTAGAACGGCATTGATAATAGAGGTGTTGGTTCCAAATGATTATTCTGTGAATCGTGTGGAGAGGCAGAAGATCCTGAAGTACCAAGAAATACAGTTAGAGACCAAGAAAATGTGGCAGAAAGATACAGAAATATTTCCCACTGTATTGGGAGCCGCAAGCTTGATAAAGAAGAATTTCCAAGCACATCTAGACAAACTACCCATACATGTTACATCTTACGAACTCCAGAAGGAAGCTCTCTTTGGCATTATTCAAGTACTATGCCGAGCATTAGCAGTAAATTTGGGAGGCTGAGATCATATTCCACGTAATCTGGCTTAAGAGTGAGGTTCATGACTATCATGACGCGCACAAAAATAACCCATTTGGAGAAACTGCCACAAGACTAATCATGGGACCTATACAGGGGCATAATGATATTCTTAATTTTGTTCTTCATCCCTTTTTGAATAATCCCTAATGTTCTATTTTCTTTTTAGCAGCCTCAGCATACTGGATTGAAAATTTCAATGTATTATCCACAATGAATCTAATATATTTTTTTGAGTGGTGACTCCTAACTCAGAATTCAGCATTTTGTTTCTGCAGTAGGATTATTTTACCCTATGTGCATCACTTTGCACGTCCACATTACATTTCATCAGCCCTTTAGATGTCCAGTCTCATGAAGGCACATTTTACAAAGGATGTCCAGTGCAATCTGGGTTGTCCAAGTCAGAATGTCCCTAAAAACTGCAAGCGCATTGATGTTTGGGCAAGACTTTTCACAAGCGTGGATGTGCTTGATATGGATATCTGCAGGAACATCTACATAAACATCCCCGACATAGTATTTAATACCAGGGACATCTACGAGATATGCAACAATGGTCCTAACCCACAACAAGTGTCACAAATACTATAGGAGTATTTGGAAGATTTAATGGTATCAGCAAATGAGATTGGGGGGTTAGGATTCCCCCTCCCGTTTTATTTTTATTTTCTTATTTCTTTGATTGTTAATTCAGATTAGTATCCTTGATGTGGACCAAAGTTGCTCATATTCTTTTGTTTAGGAATTCCCACAATTTTGTGGGTTTATTCTTTGGAATTCTGTACTTTTCTTATTGTATTGTAGAAATGTATTATGCTGAAAATTTCCAATTAAAAAAAAAGTTTCATGAACACACACAACATATTGTGAGTGTGAAGAGTACCCATGAAAGTGAAGTGCCAACTTCTCTACAAACCTCAGAGGTTTTATTGCTGAAACAAGCACCTTTCCAATGCCTATTCGTGCATAGAGTAGGTCTAGGTTTGGACGTGGGCACAAACATCCCTGAGGGTTCTAAGACTGATCGAGGATGTCTATATCCATTGTTCCACCCTTGGCATGCTTCTGTCACAACCCCTGCCTAATGAGATGTCCCTATAGTGGAGACATCTGAAAAAATCCTCCGGGAGTGTCTCCGTAACTTTGATATCTGCATGCACATTTTCTGACATCCAAATCACATCTAAGCGATTTTTAAATTATTCTCTTAGTCTCATAAGATCCTTCTGCTAATCCTTGCAATCCTCTGTCATTTTAATGACTGAATAATTTTGTGTCATCTACAAATTTGATCACGTCACTCATAACTTCTGTCTCCATAATATTTATGGATATGTTAAACAGCATACTACAGGCCCTTGGGGCACTCCACTAGTGACTATTTCCATGTGGATGACTAAGTATTTCATCTTACTCTCTGCTCTCTTTCAGCCAGTTTGCAATTCACAAAAGGGCATGTCTATCTCATGACTCTTAATTTACTAAGGGGTTTCTCATGAGGGACATGGTCAAATCACTTCTAAAAATACACCGCTATCCATTTGTTTGCTTATTCTTTAAAAATGTCTCATAAATTGGTAAAGCAAGGCTTGTCTTTGCTGAACCCATTGTTTGAGTTATTTCACAACTTTTGTGTGTATACCATTTGTTCCAGGTGATTGCTACTCTTTATTTTGCCAGTTTGCCCTATTTCATCTTCCAGGTTCATCATAATTTGTTTAGCTCCTCCAAATAATCCCCATTAAATACACTTTGGGGTATGTTCACTAAACTGCGGTAATATCATTCGCGTTAGTTTCCACGGTAAAGGTACAGATGCCCATATAAAGGTGTGGGCGGGGCATCAGTATGGCAAGCCATCAGGTAACGTGCCTTATAAGGCGCGTTATAAGGTACATTATAAGGCACCTTACAAGGCACCTTTATTAGGCACAGTACAAGGCACGTTATAAGGCACCTTATTAGTCACAGTACAAGGCACGTTGTAAGGCACGTTACAAGGCACTGTTATTAGGCACAGTACAAGGCATGTTATAAGGCACGTTACAAGGCACTGTTATTAGGAACAGTACAAGGTGCGTTATAAGGCACCTTATTAGGCACAGTACAAGGCACATTATAAGGCACTGTTATTAGGCACAGTACAAGGCACGTTATAAGGCACCTTATTAGGCACAGTACAAGGCACGTGCCTTAACGCGCCTTGTACTGTGCTAATAAAGGTGCCTTGTAACGTGCCTTATAACGTGCCTTGTACTGTGCCCAATAAGGTGCCTTGTAATGTGCCTAATTAGGAGCCTTATAACATAGAAACATTGAAACATAGAAATATGTTGACAGAAAAAGACCACATGGCCTATCTAGTCTGTCCTACCATATCAACAACTACAACAGTCCCCTTTTTACCTTTAGAGATCCTCTGTGTTTGTCCCATGCTTTTTTGAATTCAGTTACTGTCCTCATCTCTACCACCTCCACTGGGAGACTATTCCATGGATCCACTACTCTTTCCATCTTATAAGGATTGCTGGCAACTGTGGTGAGGGTACTATGGGCTGGCAGCACAGATCTGCAAAGATATGACTGTCACAGGCAAGCAAAATATCTGCCTTGGACAGGAGGGAACACTGAGGAATCAAACCCATGACCTACACCTAGAACGTCAGCATACTAACCAGTAGGCTATACCTCTATTTATTTATTTATTTATTTAACAGTATTTTTAAACCGCCTTATCTTATTAATCAAGGTGGTATCACAGCAAACAATCGGGTAAAGTGAGTGTGTTAATCATGCAGTGAGGGTGCAATTTAGTTGAGTGTGTGTTGTATCGTGTGCTAGATTGGGGTGAGCTATGTACAAGGTGTGGTGTGTTGCGTGCTAGAATGGTTTGAGCTATGTACAGTGTGGGCTATATACAGTGGTGCTGTAAAACATTATCTGTACAGGCAGCAATATGTGCTGTTATAGATTCTCTTAGGTTATGTGATGTGTCCATAGTGTTCTATGAACAGCATGGTTTTTAGCTGTTTTCTAAAGTCTTTGAGGTCTGTAGTTGTCCTCAAGTCGTCTGGTAGTTTGTTCCATATAGTTGGAGCAGCCATGGAGAGAGCTCTGTCTGTTGTGTCCTTGCGTGTGTGTTTGAATTCACCTGGGGTGCTGACTCGGTTGCGTGTTTGTTTTCTTCTAGGACGAGTGCTGTTGTCTGGTTGAATGAGGGTGTGTAGGCTGTTGGCTGATGTGTGCTGATTTATCTTAAATAGGTTTATGATAGTTTTGTATCTGATGCGTGCACCGATTGGGAGCCAGTGTAAGTCTTTTAAGGTGGGTGTGATGTGGTCCTGTCTTGCAGTACCGGATATTATTCGTGCTGCAGTGTTTTGTGCTAGCTGGAGTGGTTTGAGGGCTTGTTTCGGTAGTCCCAAGTATATCGGATTGCAGAAGTCCAGTATTGGGGTTATCAGTGCTTGGAGGACGGTACGAAAGTGTTCTGGGGCAAGGAGTGGTTTCAGTCTCCTGATGATTCGCATCTTGTAGTAGACTTTTTGTATTGTTTTGTCTATGTGTGGCTTGAGGTTTAGCTTGTTGTCCAGAGTAACTCCAAGGTATCTCACTTCTGATTTTATTGGAATAGTGGTGTTTTGTATCTTGATGTTTGGCGGGTGTATGAAGCTTTGGTTCCGAGTGATTATTAGAGCTTCAGTCTTGTTGTAGTTTATTGCGAGGTTGTTGTTTTGACACCAGCTGGTCATTTGGGTAAGGCAGTCTGTTATCTTGGAGAAATCCGGGTTGTCGATTTCTATCGGGGTGTATATCATGATGTCGTCTGCATATATTGTGTATTGAATGTTGTTCTCTTTCATGATGTCGCATATCGGTTGGATGTAGATGTTAAATAGGAGGGCTGAAAGTGCGGATCCTTGAGGTACTCCTTGGCTGACATTTATGGGTCGGGAGGTGTTGTGTCCCACCTTGACCTGTAGCTGTCTTTCGGTTAGGTATGAGTGGAACCATTTCAAAGTGATACCGTGTATACCAGTGTTCTTTAGTCTTTCCAGGAGTGTGTTGTGGTCCACTGTGTCGAAGGCTGAGGAGATGTCGATGAAGATCATTATGATTCCCTTCCTGTTGTTGTCAATTATTCTTAGGATGCTGTCGAAGAGGTAGATCAGTAGCGTTTCGACTCCGTGGTTGGGACGAAAGCCGTGTTGGTTGTCGTCGAGTGTTTCATGTTTGTCGATGTGTTCCTGGAGTTGTAGTTGTACCGTTTTTTCGATGATTTTTGCCAGGAAGGGTATGCTGGAGATCGGTCGGTATGCTGCTGGATCCTTTTTGTCGAGTGTTGTTTTCTTTGTTATTGGTCTTACTGAGGCAAGCTTTAGTTGCTTTGGCATGAGTCCTTGAGTGAGTGAGTTGTGTACTATTTTGTGTATGGTGTGAATGAAGTTTGATTTGGTGGCTTTGACCCATGATACTGGGCATGGGTCTGTAGGAGCAGTGCTTGTGCTGATTGTAGAGATGATGTGGGATATCTGCTCTGTTGAGGGTGAGTAGAATGTGCCCCAGGTTTTGGTGTGTATGTCTGTCCTGGTGGTCCCACTGGGTGTTGTACGCTCTGTGGAGTGGAATTTGTCTTTGATGTAGTCGGCGAATTCCTGTGGGTCCACTTGTACTTCCCCTTCTGTTGTTTGCTCTTTTGTGAGGATCTTGACTATTTCAAAGAGCTCTCTGGGCTTGTTGATGGAAGTATTTATCAAGTTTGTGTGGAATTCCCTTTTTGATTGGTTGATGCATTCATTGTATTGTTTTTGTTTTGTTAGGTAGAGATGTTGGTCGGCTGCTGTTTTGTTTTTTCTCCATCTCCGTTCAATCTTCCTGAGCTCCCTCTTTTCCTGACGTATTTTTGCTGAGTACCAAGGTTTGTTTTGTCTCCTGTTGTGTTGGTGTTTCTCGTGCCCTCCACCGGATGGTTTGGCGGCGTTAGCTAAGATGCTGTTCCATCTGGAAACTTGTTCCTCCAGGTCATCTGTAGGAATGTTCAGGTGTTGTGTTGTGTTCTGTATGAATTCGTCCCTGTCGAAATTCTTGAATCGTCTTTGTGTGTGTGAGTTGTTTGTTCTTTCGTTTGTCTGGTCCTCTTGAGAGTGGCCCTCTCTGAAACGCCGGAAAACAGTCAGGCACACATCTCCTCCATCTACCAGCTGCTTGAGCTCCCCTAGGGTCGAGCTCGCTATCGGTACCAGCAAGAACATCCCTGACAACAGTATCGCTCCCAGAAGTCAACATCTACCTTCACGGTAACCAGCAGCTGAGTCCAAATGGCCACTTGTACTGTATCCAACGCCTGAACTCCTCCTTATTGTTGCCAGTAACTTGCAATCCTACAAGTACCGCCAGCTAGCATTAATTAAATAGCCAGCAATCTACGTTTATTTGTTTGTTCACCTTACAAATCACTAATGTCAGTAAATTCTTGCTAGTATCTTTACTGCTTACCTACCTTACAGTATACCTTGATCAATTAGCTTGTTGCCAGTAACGTCACCGTTGTCCGCAGTTCACTAACTTTACTGTAACTTGTAATTTGCATTTTAGTCATTGTACCACTACACCGTACCACTGTATTGTACCACTTATACTGTGAATTAGCCTTTACTAACTTTACTGTAACTTGTAATTTGCATCCCAAGACTCTGAGACTCCCATACACATTCCATACCAAGAAACCAAAATGTCTCTCCATCTCATCACCTTTCTCAGTTTTTACCTTCTCACAGACTGGCTCGGGACCTCTCTTGCCTACTCTCCCTCCACCAACCATATACCGATCCTCAAGAACCACGGAAAACAATGGTCAGGCAACCCTTACCATCATCCAGATAGGGAAGCCCGTATACGACACTCCCACCTCATCCACATTGCAATACACCAAACCAGCAATCTTAAGCAACACAAATCCCAAACAACACAAAGATTAAAATGTGCCCTCATAAATGCACGTTCAATTCGAAAAAAATGGCCTGTAATCCTTGATATTATCACCCTTCATGATCTTGATGCACTCATGATCACCGAAACCTGGTTATCCAAAGAGGACAATGTCCTCATCAACCAACTTATTCCACCTAACTTCTCCATACACACAACCCATAGAGAAAACAAGAAGGGAGGAGGAGCACTCATACTCACCAAGACGGAACACCTTTTCTACATGACCAACTCGCATAGCACAAGCAACCTAGATATAATCACCATAGTGAACAAACAATGCTCCATCAACCTGGTCTACAGAGCCCCCTCGAGCTCACCGGATGAACTTCCCACCATATTGGACCTGGCCGCCAATACCAGCAACCCCAACACTCCTAATTGGATATTGGGAGACCTCAATCTCCCATCATTACAGCAAAACCAATCATCTTCACTCCTCAATGCCATTGAAGATCTTGGATATCAACAACTGATCACGGAGCCCACTCACACCAAAGGAAACATTCTTGATATGGTCTTTGCTCCACACTCTATATCCGAACAGAGCTGCAACATTGTAAAATCGATCACCAATGTACCATGGTCGGACCATAAACTTATAAACTTACAAATTCCTCTGAGCAACAATCAGCTTCGCAACAACAGAAAACTGGACAACACATCTAGAGCTACAAGAGGCTTTCGACCATTCAACAGGGAACTTATACTATCAAGCACCCAATCACTCCTTGACAACACAGCACTCAATCTTGATGAGTCTATCACCGCCTGGAACAGCAACCTTAACACCATTGCTCAACTCCCACACAAAAAGAACATGTCCAGGAAAAAATCCTCTGCTCCATGGTTTTCCCCCGAGTTACGGTCCTCCCTTACCCACCTACGAAGACTCGAAAAACGCTGGCGCCGCTCACTTTCCATCGACGATCATGCAGCCTACAATCTCCACCTTGCATCTCACCGTGAAGCAATCACAACCTTAAAGAAGCAATACCACACCGATTTGCTCAAAAGATCTTTGAACAAACCTCGCGACCTCTTCAATCTTGTCAAATCACTGTCAAAGGAACCATCCTCTGAACAAAATGAAGATATCCACCCACAGGAATTTGCTGATTACCTACAATCAAAACTTCTTCAAACAGATGAGCTCTCAAAAACCACTGTACAAGCAACAACCTGTCTAACATCCCTGTCTGTACTTACCACACCCTCTGCTAAACACATTGAAGACACAATCGCCTCACTCAACACCACAACTGCACAAACCGACCCTTGCCCAGCCTTTTGGATAAAGGATCTTCGAAGTGCATTTAGCCCCTTCATTGCAAGAATCATTAACCTCTCCTTTACATCTGGATCCTTCCCATCTGCATTAAAGTTCACATCCATTAGACCTCTGCTAAAGAACGTGAAACTAGACCCTAAACGGCCCGACTCCTACAGGCCTATAGCCAGCATCCCCCTTCTAGCAAAGATTTTTGAGAAAGAGGCACAACGGCAAATCCAAGACCATATAGATTCCGCAGCCCCCCTTGACCATTCTCAACACGGCTTCAGAGAATTCCACGGGGTTGAGACACTGCTCACCACCCTATTCAATGATGTTCTCACCACTATAGACAACTTACAGCAAGGCGTTGTGCTAATCTTCCTGGATATAGCAGCAGCGTTTGATTCGGTAAACCATGAGATTCTCCTCGTTCGACTGAAAGAAAAAGGCGTCCATAACTCAGCACTTGAATGGTGCAGATCATACCTTGATACCAGAATGCAATATGTAAAAACTGCAACAGGAGAATCCGAACTCTTCCATCAAAAACAAGGGGTTCCGCAAGGGTCCTCTCTCTCATCCCTCATGTTCAACATCTATATGCAGCCGATCTGCAATATCATCAGGTCATTCAATGTGAAATGTATGGTATACGCAGACGATATCCTACTCTACATGCCGTTTTCCACAAAGCAAATGGATTTACTACCTATAACAAACTGCTTCGATGCAGTCTCAGAATGGCTCCTGTCACAGAACCTCCGCATTCAACACAAGAAAACCGAGGTTCTCTTTATCACCAGAGACACCAACTTCACCCCACCTTCACATTTAAAAGTCAAAGGAGCTGAACTATGCACTAAGGAAGCAATAAAATACCTTGGAGTCACACTGGACCACCGGCTCAACATGAAACCACACATAAATAATATCGTAAAAGCTGTCTACTTCAAGATACGCACGCTCAAGCACCTACGCTCCCTACTTGACCCAGAAGACTTCAGAACCATTTACCAAGCCCTAATCCTACCACATTTTGATTTCGCCAACTCAATTCTTCAAGGACTCCCACAATCCACCTTGAGCCCATTACAGCTCGCTATGAACACTGCCGCAAGGGTTCTTCAAGGAGCGTCCAAGAGTGAACATATTACACCAATCCTCAAACAGCTCCACTGGCTCCCCATACACGGAAGGCTGATGTTCAAAATCCTGATTCTAACATTCAAGGCCATAAAGGGACTATCTTCCAACTCCCTTTCTGAGCTCATCCAAACTGTACCACGAAACAGAAACAGAAGACAGGCAACATTAAACTCCTTATCAACACCAAAGGCCATTACAACATATAATCTATCAACAGCTAACAGAACCTTCTTGTGTTGCGCACCAAAATGCTGGAACTCGCTCCCTGCCGACATCCGTACCATAACCGACTTAACCCAGTTCAGAAAGGCCCTTAAATTCACCCTATTCACCAGATACTACCCCATATGAAGATAACATCTAGTCCCACTACATATCCAACTTCGGTTTTTTTTTTTTTTTTTTTCCCTTGCTCCCAACAATCGTGCTAATTCATGTACATAGTTCGAGCATGTGATCTAGTTAATAGATTACATTTTCCATGTAAATAGTTCTCCCTTGTTTTCCAAGTTGATAATCCTGTTATATGTAACTCCGAACAGCCTGTTGTTCTGGTTTTTGTTTTGTTCTCTGTAAACCACGCTGATGTCGAAGAGTGCGGTATAAAAGAAATTAAAATAAATAAATAAATAAAATAAATCTTTGCCTCAATTAAGTAATGGTCAGACCATGGCACTGGGGTAATGGTGGGTGGAGAGATTAGGTCTCTTGAAGTTATGTAATTGGATGCGAAGATGAGGTCTGGAGAAGATCCATGTCTGTGCGTTGGAGCGTTGATTATCTGTGTGAATTGAAGTGAGGTCATTGCTTGCAGGAAGGCCTCTGCGTCTTTGGCATTGGTGGACTTGAGGTTGAAGTCTCCAATCAGTAGTGCTGGTTTGTTGTTTGTTGTTATGGCACAGGCTTCTTCGAGTATGAAGGCTAATTCGTCGGGTGGAGCTCTGGGTGCTCTGTAGGTTAGGCAGATTGCAATGTTTTTGTTTTTGATGCTGATTGTGTTACATTGCTGAGGCTCCCAATCGGTATCTCTATGGCCTGTTGCACAGCAATGGCTGGGTACAGAAGGACTGCAGGTCACTGCACAAACCGTCTACTCTGTGTGCCAGGATAGGGTAACCTCACAAGCACCCATGATGCATTGCATATGCAGAACAGCAGCCTACAGCTGACCACCAAATGGGGTCTGCACCTCTCCAGTACTGCAGCATGGTAAGACGGCCTGACAGTGCGTGATACTGGCACAGAGTAGCTACAGACCATGCCATTGTGCAGGTTCCGTGTTCACCCTGAGGGATAGTATGGGCTCCCAGCACTAGGTCCACAGTACATGTGGTGCTAGAGATAGGTCTTGCTGCACATCCCCAGCATTGCCAGTGTGTGACAGGTATTCCCAACAGTGCAACCGAAGGTACATCTGTTCCAGCTGTGGTCTGCAGTCACATGTGGGTCTGGACACCACCTAGATTAGTGTGTACCTGTTATCAGGGCAGTGGGGTGTCTAGACTCGCATGAGGGCGATGTAGCACTGCCACTATGGTCTAAGTGGTATGTGCTATATACCCCCAAGGGGCCTCAATCACCCCTTTTGTAGATGAGGGTATGGTGGGACAGGTGCCTGCACCCTGCAGAATGGCTGCAGTACCAGCAACCACAGTCCTGCTGGCAGCTGACAGCCCTCAAGGGCTACTGGGCCAGTGCCATACTTGTGACCATTGCAGACCAGCAGTGATGCTTGGGGTAGGCAGTGGAAGGCTCAAATGCCCCATGCCATGGTCTGCCATTCATCAACAGACAGCACAGTCAAACTGCACCTGCAGCATCCTACAAGGTGTTCCCACCATGCACAGGCGAACTGCAGACAACCCACTAACCAGTCCATAGTGCAAGCTCACATGGGAACCCTGTGCACCCAAAGGTGGGATGCACAGCACAGACACCAAGCAGGTATCTCTGTGATTAGGCCCCAGAACTGGGAACACACAGGTATCACAAGAAACACATAATGTGTGGCACTATGTGAGAACATAGACATGGCATGGTCACTGCTCGGTCAGAGTGAGAGTGACACCCCCCCCCCCCACGTGACATGCTGTGGCCACCCTGTGCATGCAGGTGGTGGTTGAGCACTACAGTGTCCCAGCCATTGCCCTCCACCCTGTGCAGATGCATCCTGGCCAAACCCCCCTGTCTGGGCCATACCCTTGCTCCTCATTATGCACATGTGCAGGCTAACGCTGGAAGCAGTATGAGCAATGTGGGCTCAGTGAGGTGTTGGCAGACACAAAACAATGGAGAGACATACGCACACTCCCACACCTATCTGCACCATTGTGCAGAGATGGAGGTGGTTGACAACCCTACCCGCTGCACTGGTCCTGATAACAGTGCCGACATTGCTAATCTGTGCAAGGGGTAGTAGTAGTGCTCTGGTGATAACTGTGGCTCTGACATTCCATGAAGTTGTGGATAGTGGACCCCTTGTGAGGGGGTGTCTGTATCCTGTGCAACACTGCTTTGGGGGTTGCCCATGTTGTTGTTATGGCTGCATTGTGGGCTAAAACTATGGGGAGATGCTCTGCAGGATCCACAGATGGGACCTGAACCTCTGACCCTCTGCTCTTGGACATGCTGGCTGAGTGTACTGCACCACACTGTTGCCACAGCAACATAGTGGTCCCTGGGGCTATCTTTATGTACCTCGGCCAGACCTCTTCTTTTGCACTGCACACCACATTCTGGCACAGGGCATGGCCTAGGACCACTGCAGGCAGGTGCCACTGCTCCCTCCAGCACAATCACCCACCCCCTCTGCCATGCTGCCATGACCATATGCTGTCGGTGCCGGTGGTGTGCCACCCCAGGCCATCCAGGAGGCAGGTAGGTGACTGCCTAAGGTGTGGGTTCTGGGGTAGGGGTGCCTACATAGATGTCCACACATCCCCAGGCACCACCTGTCAATGTTATGCGCCCCTTAGGGTGCCTGCTGGGTAATGTCTCCTGTATGCAACACTGTGGGCCACAGACTCATGGGCATTTCAGACCCTGGTCAGTTACTGTCTTGCTGGTTTCCATTTTCTGCGTTCCTATGTGCCACCTCAGGAACCGCATAGTCCACCCTGTGCCCCAGAAGCCCCCACTGCATGTTCCGCCTGCAGCCCCCATGCCCCATTTGCGCCATCACCATAGTGGCCTTTCATACCAGGGCACTATGCTGTTGGTGCAAATGTATCACTACTATCACTTTTTAGGGCTCCCTGGCTATGCTGTACATTGCCGACACAGAACTGGTATCTCTCTCTTGTAAATGTGTGCTAACGCCAGGTTTTCAGTTGCGTTAGGATTCAGCCCTTAATTTCTCCGCATTAGTGTGAAAGGGGCCTCTCCCCACCCACTCCCCACCCATTGACCCCCTTCTCTCCGCCCTCTCTCCACCCTTTTCTGGACTTACCGCGGCCGGGAACGTTAAGGCGCATTATGTAAAATTAAGGCACCTTAACGTTACAGAATGTAACGTTAAGGCACCTTAACGTTACATAACGCGCCTTAATGTAGATGTTGCTACGCTACCGCAGTTTAGTAAACATACCCCTTTATATCATGAGTATCTTCCCCATATCCTCCATAGTAAAAAAACAAAGCAAAGAATTCATTTAGAGGCCTTTTTTACTAAATCCCCGAAAGACTGTGCCATTTAATGTTAAGCGCAAAGCCTCCATGGTAACTGTCAGGGACATGATCAGCATATTCCTGGCAGTTAATGCATGACTGCGTGTGCTAACATGAGGTGCATGGGGATCAGGTGCTAATGTGCCTCGTAACCACCCACTCTCTTCATTAGCATGTGAGTGCCATTTAGCATGCATTTTCGCAGCCAAGAAGTGGAATGCCCTTGTGTTAGCATTCACTGTGGCCAGTTACTGCATGTTGTAGCTCACATTAACTGATTAATGGTGCATAATAAAAGGGCCCCTTAATGTTTTTACCATCCTCTATGAATGCCCCTTTTACCCTTTTATTATCTAATTGTCCAGTCAACTGTCTGTTCTTGCAAAAAATGTACCTGAACATTTTCATTTATGAGTTTTAACCTCTATGATGCTCCCGACATGATATAAACTCTTAGAGGCCCATTCTGAAGGTGCACGTCTGGACCGTCCAGACATCCAGAAATCTGGATGGCCCAGAGATGCACCTGATTCAGGTCCCAGGGGGGAGCAGAATCGCAGCACAGTGGCGAGATGTCTGGGGGTGCCCTGATTCTGGCACTCCAGACGTCCAGCCACTTGTCCAGCTAACTCAGCCAGACTCCTTAATGGAGCCACGGTGCCATGGCGTCATGATGCCATGGCACCATGGCTCCATTAAGGAAACGCGATCCCCAACCACCACAACAAAGCTCTTTCCCCGCAGCCCAACCCCCTGATGCGGCCTTCCAAAGGCAGGTTTGGGCTGCGGGGAAGCTTCTGCACCCCCTCACCTTACTGACCTGGCCCTGTGCTGCCATCCCCCTACATCCAGGGGGACTTATTCCACCTCTGAGGACTGGCCCTGTACATCCGGATTGTATCCCCGCCTGCCCTCACTCCTCCCTTGGCCTGCCCCCTCACGCCCCCGTCCAGAGCTCCCCACACATCTCCTATGCATGTTTGGGGAGTTTTGGGCAGGGGATATGGTCCTGGGCATTTAGCAAGGGATGGACATCTGACCCAGACATCCATCCCCGCTAAATGTGGCTCAGAATGACACCCTTAGTGTTTGCAGCTGCTCCCATCATAGTGGTTCTCCACCATTGTTCCCATCTTGACATGCTGTATTTTAACAAAACAACCAACTTGCATGAAAGATCTGCCTTTTTAGTTATGAAAAGGGCTAAAGTATCTCTAATTATTATCACAAAAAAGGCTTCTTTTCATATATTAAAATTTCTGGTTGTTTTGTTCTTTAGTTTGACCATTTTATGTTCCACTAGTAGTTCTTTTCTGAAATGGTGCCCACGTGTTGTTTATCACTGAATATTTCTTTATAAACTTGATACAAAATAATTACTGTGCTGAGGAGACTCACTGTGTAGACTCCTTAAGAGCTTTTTTGGCATAATACGCTTTTTATATTCTGTCACATTATTGAAACACTCAGTAGCTAAGATTAGAACTGTTATGCATCAGGAGAGAACGTCTGAGGTAAATGGTAACATTTAATCTAAAGGAAAGACATAGCACCCCCTCCCCCCCCCCCTATGACTCAGCCCACAAGGGTAGCCATATAATTAACATAGCTCTGCCGAAAATGCATATAATGAGCTGACTGGCTGCTGTGGAATCAATCAAAGGACAATTTTGAGTACTCTGTGTTCTTACAAATCACCCAGGTATTTGGCCACTTATACTTTGTAGCAAATTTTCAAAGAAAAGCTGCCTGGTTATTTCCTCTTTGACAATTAGCTATACAGGTACATGCGCCAAAAGCATTCTGATACATCACACCTGCAATTTGTATGGCCTGCAGAGGAGTGATTAATGAATTGTGAACTTTTTAAAAATTGAATGCATGCATACAATTTTCCTGCTCTGATCTAGACACCAACATCCCTGGAATGCCTCTTTTTTAACCTAGCAAAAGGTGCATATTCTGTATAAGCCCATGCATGCTTTTAGTTGAATACAAGAAGCACATTTCTAGGCTGACTTACTTATCCAGGTAATTACCTTAGAAAATATGTGTGTACATTATATATAGGCATGTATGTATGCATGTATTTATTTATGTATTGTTTATATACCAAGTTCATTAAAAATGGTTTACAATTCATTTAGAAGACAGTTTTCATTTAGAGAAGAAGTGCAGGATTTATGTATGTCTCTTATTAAATTTAGGGGCATAGTCAGGAGCCCAAAGCTTAAAAGAATTTATCCAGATAAACCACGCTGAGAGGGATATTCAGAGAAATGTAGAAACATATGTTTCTATGAATATCCCTCTCAGAGTGATTTATGTGGTTAGCAGGACCTGTTAATCTCCTCTGAGAGGGATATTCAGAGGCACTAACCAGATAGTACTGCTGAATATCCCTTCTAATCACCATGGCACTGTCCAGATAGTTCTGGGACAGTCCATGAGCAGGGCAAGGGATGTCCCCGCACTTAGCCAGTTTTACAGTGATTTTTAGTCTGCAATCCTGATAAATGACTGCAAAAGGCTAGGACATCAGAAAGGCCATCCTAACTCTGGAGCATGTTTACTAAAATGCACTAAGTTAGCCAGCGATTGAGCTGTGAATCTAGTGTGGAGGCCTGCTCTGACCTCAGGGGGCATGTGTGTCTGTCCCCAAGCCGTTAGCACGTTGCAACCACATGGCACCACGTTGACACATAGGTGTATTTAATGCACCCATTGAGGGGCGTGGAGTACACCTATAGTAATGGCAATAGCCATAGTTAGCGCATCTCCAAGATTCCCTTGCTAATTGTGATGTTCCGCCAATGCCCACGTTCTACCCATAACCCACCCAGTTGCCACCCAATCACACGCTAAGCGGCTAGCATGGAGTTTTAGCGTGGAGTCCCATGCTGACTGTTAGTGCACTGTATTAAATATGCCTCTTTATGCGGTTTTGCCATCCAGATAACAGCTATCGATGCTATTCAGATAGCAATGGTGTTTGGCACTGAAACTGGATACGATTCAGCATTGAAAGCTATCCAGATTCTGATGGTGAATATCCGGTTTCAATTTTAAACGCCACTGCCGGTGCTTAGGGCATTCCATGAGCATTGTATTTCTAAAAAGGAAATGATTTTTTTTAAAGTAACATCCCCTTGTATACCGAAGTTCTATCTCTTACCGAAAGTGCATAAAAGTTTACATCAGCCCCCAGGGAGACCTATTGTTTTGACGCGCGGGTCCATGTTAGAACCATTATCGATGTTAATCGATTCATTTTTGCGCTCACTATTAACTACCATCCCCTCTTATATACGAGACACAATGCATTTCCTAAATATACTGATGGAAGCTTCAGAATGGGCATCTAATGCTTCAATTCTGTTAGTGACCTTGGATGTACAGGCTCTGTATACGAGCATTCCCCAACCACCAGCCTTAGATGCGATTAGATTGGGATTGTTACAACGTGGGGATGTTGGAGAGTTACAGTTGAATTTTCTAATGCAATGTGCAAAATTAGTGTTGGGTAGAAACTACTTTAGTTTCAATGATTGTTTGTTCCAACAAATAGGAGGGATTGCGATGGGGGCATTGTTTGCCCCCTCAGTGGCA
Organism: Ichthyophis bannanicus; assembly: GCA_033557465.1. Taxonomy (NCBI): domain Eukaryota; kingdom Metazoa; phylum Chordata; class Amphibia; order Gymnophiona; family Ichthyophiidae; genus Ichthyophis; species Ichthyophis bannanicus. Next base: position 651,278,899 of record CM066036.1, on the reverse strand, counting down.
AATCTCTTTATGGCGCTGTATGAACAGTGCTGGCTACAAGATTCACCATATTCTTTACAGGATAAAATGTGGCGGAGATATATTGATGACCTATTCATGTTATGGGAGGGCTCAGTAACTTCCTATTTGTCATTTCATGAGTGGTTAAACTTATTAGATCCAAATATTCAATTCACTATCAGTTATGACTCTATGGAGATTGTGTTCCTTGATGTAACTATACGTAGAGAGTTAGATTCATGGCGCACGTTGGTGCATAAAAAAGTACAGACAGGAACACATTTTTACATTTTTCAAGTGCCCATCCGGCAAATCTCCTGAAAGGGTTGCCATTCTCCCAGTTTATTAGGTATAGACCTAACTGTTCTATGTTATTAGATTTCAAAATTCAATCTAAATCTCATAAGATCATAAGATATGCCATACTGGGTCAGACAAAGGTCCATCAAGCCCAGTATTCTGTTTCCAGCAGAGGCCAATCTAGGTCATATATACCAAGCAGTTTCCCCAAGGGACACAGGTTCCACAATGCTTGTATTGGTTCAAGCATTGATATCCTGGGTCCCTTCTTAATAATGATTTATGGACCTTTCCTCCAGGAACTTGTCCAAACCTTTTTTAAACCCAGCTACACTAACAGCCTTTACTACAACCTCTGGTAACAAATTCCAGAGTTTGATTACACGTTGAGTGAAAAAATATTTTCTTTTATTAGTCTTAAATAGTTTACCCTGTAGCTTCATTGCATGTCCCCTAGTCTTTCTATATTCTGATAAGGTAAACAATCGATCTACGTTTACCCGTTCCACTCCATTCATTAATTTATAGACTTCTATCATATCTCCCCTCAGCCGTCTCTTTTCCAGGTTAAAGAGCCCTAACCTTTTTAGACTTTCTTCATAGGAGTATTCTTCCATCCCCTTTACCATTTTGGTGGCTCTTCTCTGAACCTTTTCTAAAATCGCTATATCCTTTTTAAGATACGGCGACCAGAATTGCACACAATATTCAAGGTGCGGTCTCACCATGGAACGATATAGAGGCATTATAATATCTTTTGTTTTATTTTCCATTCCTTTCCCTATCATACATAGCATTCTATTTGCTCTCTTGGCAGCTGCTGCACATTGGGCCGAGGGTTTTAACATGGTATCCACAATGACGCCTAAATCTTTTTCCTGGGTGGTAGTTCCTAATGTGGAACCTTGCATCGTGTAACCATAGTTTGGGTTGGTCTTCCCTAGGTGCATAACCTTGCACTTGTCCACATTAAATTTCATCTGCCATTTTGATGCCCAGTCTTCCAATTTATCAAGATCCTCTTGCAACTTTCCACAATCCTCTTGGGTTTTAACAACTTTAAATAGTTTTGTGTCATCTGCAAATTTGATAACCTCACTCGTTATTCCACTTTCCAGGTCATTTATGAATATGTCAAAAAGCAGCGGACCCAGCACAGATCCCTGGGGTACACCACTATTCACCTTTCTCCATTGGGAAAATTGGCCATTTAGCCCTACCCTCTGCTTTCTATCTTTTAACCAGTTCCTGATCCACAATAGTACACTGCCTCCTATCCCATGACTCTTTAGTTTTGCCAAAAGTCTCTTATGAGGGACCTTGTCAAAGGCTTTCTGAAAGTCCAGATACACAATATCAACCGACTCACCTTTGTCCACCTGATTATTCACTCCCATGTCTAAAGCCATGTTGGCTGTCTCCCATTAGGTCATGACTATCTACATGCTGAGTAATTTTATTCTTTATGATGGTCTCTACCATTTTTCCTGGTACTGATGTCAGGCTAACCGGTCTGTAGTTTCCCTGATCACCCCTGGAACACTTTTTAAAAATTGGTGTTACATTGGCAATCCTCCAATCTTCAGGTATTAGAGATGATTTTAATGATAGTTCACAGATTACTAATAGCAGATCTGCAATTTCATATTTCAGTTCTTTCAACACCCTTGGATGTATACTATCCGGCCCAGGTGATTTGCTACTCTTCAGTTTATCTAATAGTTGTAATACATCTTCCCGATGTATCAATATTTCCTTCAATTCTTCCGCACCTTTAAATACCACTTCAGTCATGGGTAACATCCCTACATCTTCCTCAGTAATGACTGAAGCAAAGAATTCATTCAGTCTCTTCGCTATTGCCTTGTCACCTCTTAGTGCTCCTTTAACCCCTTTATCATCTAATGGACCAACTAACTCTCTCACAGGTTTTTTGCTACGAATGTACTTGAAAAGGTCTTTACTTCGCATTTTTGCTTCCGCAGAAAGCTTCTTCTCAAATTCTCCCTTTGCCTGCCTTATCAATGCCTTGCATTTGACTTGCCAGTGCTTGTGCTGTTTCCAGGTTTCATCGTTTGGCTCTTTTTTCCATTTCCTGAAAGATGCTTTTTTGGCAACAACAGCCTCTCTAACCTCACCTTTAAACCATGCTGGCAGTTTTTTGGACATCCTTCCACTTTTCTTAAAGCGTGGAATACAGCTGGTCTGGGCTTCCAAGATAGTATTTTTCAACAACAGCCAAGCCTGATGTACGTCTTTAAACTTTGCAACTGCTTCTTTTAGTTTTTTCTTAACTGTTTTCCTCATTTTATCATAGTCTCCCTTTCGAAAGTTAAAAGGTAGTACTGTGGATTTCCTTACTATCCCTCCTCCACTAATTAAATCAAAGGCGATCATGCTATGATCACTATTGCCAAGTGGCCCCAACAACCTTATCTCTTGCACTAGATCTGGTGTTCCACTAAGGACTAGGTCTAATATGGCTTCCCCTCTGGTTGGTTCATGAACCAGCTGCTCCAAGAAGCAGTCATTTATTTCATCTAGGAACTTTATCTCCCTAGCATGTCCTGACGTGACACTGACCCAGTCGATACCGGGGTAGTTGAAATCAACCATTATTATTACTGCGCTGTAACGTTTGTTAGCTTCCTTGATTTCTTTGAGCATTTCATCATCCATTTGGTCATTCTGGCCAGGCGCTCGATAGTACACCCCCACTGCCATTGCCTTCCCCCTTTTACAAGGAATTTCAGTCCATATAGATTCTACAGCAGATTTTGTTTCCTGCAAAACTTTAATCCTTTCTGACTCAATGCACTCTCTAACATAGAGAGCAACCCCTCCACCAATTTGATCAGCTCTATCATTACGATATAGTTTGTACCCAGGTATCACAATGTCCCACTGGTTGTCCTCCTTCCACCATGTCTCTGATATTCCAATCATATCTAACCTTTCATTTAGTGCTATATATCTAACTCTCCCATCTTATTTTTTAGACTTCTAGCATTTGCATACAAGCATTTTAGAGAATGTATTTTATTCATATTAATTTGGCTATTGTTAGACATGGGTAATTTGGGATCTTTAAGCTCTGTCTGCTCCATACTTGAGGGCATTTGGGTTACTTTACTCTTTTGTGGAACCTCTCTGCTTTTGGTAGTATCCTTCAAAGATACAGTCTTCCGAACCATCTGCTCTTGGGCGACTGTCTGCTTTCCCCTAATATCTAGTTTAAAAGCTGCTCTATCTCCTTTTTAAAGGTTAATGCCAGCAGCCTGGTTCCATCCCGGTTAAGGTGAAGCCCATCCCTTCGGAAGAGCCCCTCCTTTCCCCAGAATGTTCCCCAGTTCCTAACAAATCCAAAACCCTCATCTCTGCACCATTGTCTCATCCACGCATTGAGTCTCTGGAGCTCTGCCTGCCTTTTGGGTCCTGCGCATGGAACAGGAAGCATTTCGGAGAATGCTACCCTGGAAGTTCTGGATTTCAACTTCCTACCTAAAAGTCTAAATTTAGCCTCCAGAACCTCCCTACCACATTTTCCTATGTCATTGGTACCGACATGTACCAAGACAGCAGACTCCTCCCCATCACTATCTAAGACCTTATCTAGGTGGCGCGTGAGGTCCGCTACCTTCGCACCAGGCAGGCATGTTACCAGGTGATCCTCACGTCCACCAGCCATCCAGCTATCTACATGCCTAATGAGCGAATCACCAACTATAACGGCTGTCCTAACCCTTCCCTCATGGGCACATGGCCCTGGAGAAACTTCCTCGGTGCGAGAGGGTTTTACATCACCTGGAGGACAGGTCCTAGTTACAGGATCACTTCCTGCCACACCAGGGTGATGCTCTCCTATCACGTGACCTCTCTCCTCCATGGCAACAGGGATGCTGCCAGACTGGAGGTGGGACTTCAGGACTATATCCCTGTAGGTCTTGTCTATGTACCTCTCTGTCTGTCTTATGCTTTCCAAGTCTGCTACTTTAGCCTCTAGAGAACGGACTCGTTCCCTGAGAGCAAAGAGCTCCTTGCACCTTGTGCACACGTAAGACCTCTCACCAACTGGGAGAAAATCGTACATGTAACACTCAATGCAAAAGACTGGAAAGCCCCTATCCAGCTGCTGGACTGTTGTCTGCATCTTAGTTTTAAGTTTGTGTTTAGATCTAAGTTCTTTACTTACTAAGGGTTGCTATGGATATTTATACACTTATTAAAAGAAGGCTGCTACACAGTACCCTGTCTTGTGCTGCTGAGGTAAGCTATATTCTGATTTGATTTAAATTATAGCTCTTAGCTAATTCTAGGCTCTAACTTCTTATGAAATTTAAACTACAAGCTCTCTGCTGGGTTCTAAATTTAACCAGAAAGCTCTCTTCTGTGTTTTAAATTTAAGCTAAAAATACTTTGCTGATGCTAGGCCCTGAGTGACTATTAAATTTAGACTACAAGCTCTCTGCTGGGTATGAAATGTAATCAGAAAGTTCTCCTCTGTGTTTTAAAACTAAAAGTAGTTTTCTGATGCTAGGCCCTGAGTGACTATTAAATGTAAACTAGAAGCTCTCTGCTGGGTTCCAAATGTAACCAGAAAGCTCTCTTCTGTGTTTTAAATTTAAACTAAAAGTACTTTGCTGTTACTAGGCCCTGAATGACTATTAAATTTAAACTACAAGCTCTCTGCTGGGTATGAAATGTAACCAGAAAGTTCTTCTCTGTGTTTTAAATTTAAACTTAAACTGCTGCTACTAGGCCCTGACTGATTTAACAAAAATAATGGGTTCACAGATTAATTAGCTTTAATACAAAGAATTCCTTTTAGAAAATTACCAGAAGTATATACTCACAGTTGCAGATCTCTCTCCAGAAGTAACAGTCCCTTTTTCTGGTCCTTCAAGACAGAGGATCACAGAGCTCTGGTTGAGCTATTTATGCCTGTGCTGCTGAAGTAAGCTGTGACCAACTTCCTGGGTAATTAACAATCCTTGCTTGGATAGGAGGAGTCTTTCAAAATGGCCTTTTGATCTGCCACCTGGTGTTAACACCTATTGAAAATGTTTCACAGGTCTCTTGCCCCCTAGGTAGAAGGCCTCTTTGTAAAGGTCTCTAGAAGACTTTATTTGTTGCTCAAAGAGTACAGACCCTGTTTTGCCTTTTGTGCTAAGCTAAATTCTGATTTGATTTAAATTATAGCTCTTAGCTGCTGCTAGGCTCTAACTTCTTATGAAATTTAAACTACAAGCTCTCTGCTGGGTTCTAAATTTAACCAGAAAGCTCTCTTCTGTGTTTTAAATTTAAACTAAAAGTACTTTGCTGTTACTAGGCCCTGAGTGACTATTAAATTTAAACTACAAGCTCTCTGCTGGGTATGAAATGTAACCAGAAAGATCTCCTCTGTGTTTTAAAACTAAAAGTACTTTTCTGATGCTAGGCCCTGAGTGACTATTAAATGTAAACTACAAGCTCTCTGATGGGTTCCAAATGTAACCACAAAGCTCTCTTCTGTGTTTTAAATTTAAACTAAAAGGACTTTGCTGTTACTAGGCCCTGAGTGACTATTAAATTTAAACTACAAGCTCTCTGCTGGGTATGAAATGTAACCAGAAAGTTCTCCTCTGTGTTTAAACTTTAAACTTAAACTGCTGCTACTAGGCCCTGACTGATTTAACAAAAATAGTGGGTTCACAGATTAATTAGCTTTAATACAAAGAATTCCTTTTAGAAAATTCCCAGAAGTATATACTCACAGTTGCAGATCTCTCTCCAGAAGTAACAGTCTCTTTTTCTAGTCCTTCAAGACTAGAGACTCTTTAAAAAGATCTTTTGATGAGGGGTTATCCTGAGAAAATATTGAATCAAGCATATAAGAAAGCATTATATAATGACAGGAAATGGCTGTTATCCCCCAGGCTACGAGAAACGAGAGGGGATGAATGTGTGAATTTGATTTCTAGTTTTTCCCCCTTTAGTACTCAGATTCAATGTATTATACAAAAACACGCTAAAGTGCTTCAAACAGTGTCTGGATTAGAAACTAAGGGACTTGTTTACAAAGCCGCGGTAGCGGTTCGCAATCGTTATCGGAGCCACGGCCCCATTGAAATTAATGTGGAAATCAATGGGGCCGCAGCTCCGATAACGATCGCGAACCGCTACTGCGGCTTTGTAAACAAGCCCCTAAGTGTCTTCGTTGTGTCTGGCAATGGAACTTGAATCTCAAGGAGATTTTAAGTCCGTCGGCATTAAGGACTGATGAGAATGTTCCTAAGAGACCATCTGGGCACATAAAATGTGGACATTGTGCTTACTGTAAGGTGGCATAGGATCGGTTTTAATATAAGAACAAAGCATATATTTTAAGATCCGCGACGTCATGTGATTCGGACTATGTAGTGTATGGGATCTTTTGCCCATGTAAATTATTGTACATTGGTAAGACGATTCTCCCATTTCGGGTGCGTCTGGGGGAGCACAAGAGCCGTATACACTGTAAACGTCGAGAGGCCCCTTTGGTGGAGCATTGTTTAATGAAAGGTCATGTATTTTTAGATCTGCAGTGTTTCTGTTTGGAACAGATATGTTTAGGATTTAAAGGTAGGACACATGAACAGCAGTTACTTTATAGAGAGCAACGCTGGATTTTTCAGCTGGGGACCGTAACACCTGAAGGTTTAAACCTGGGTATTGATTGGGGTGGTTGCGTGTAATATGTTCAAGAGGATTGGTGGAGGTAGAAGATGGGAGGAGTTAGCTGATTCTTTAGGTATATGAGTGTGGTTAAGGGACAGCAGAAGGTAGATGACCGGGAGTTAGTTGAAGAGTGATTCTTCGTTAAACGGTGGTTTGTTGAAGTAAGCATACCTGGTCTAAAGAAGTATTGAGATGTTCAGGTAAAAATATTCCTATTCGGTTGACTTTAATGTCTTGGAGGTAGCCTTTTTAGATATGCATAGTAAGAGAGTATAGCATTAGTTGTGTGTTTGTTTATTGTAGGATTGGAATTACATTCCCCTGAAGCAGCTGATGCGAAATGTGGAAGATACTAATGGATATCATGAGTCATGAGTTTTGTTGATTTAATAGTTAAATGTATAGTGGGGAATTGTTGTGATATAAGTGAATATGAATTTCTAGATAATTTGTAGTTACACTTCTCCATTTCATGTATATATATGACTAATGGTATTTCAAGTATGTGAACAAGCAAACCGTTGATGTACATAACCTCTGTTTAGGCACCAGAGCTCACCACAGAAGGTGGACTGTGGGAGGTGATTGAGGTTTCTGAGGCTTGCTGTTTCACTAGTTTTTATGCTGAGTATGTGTATAACTACGGAATGGTTAATGAGTAGAGCTGTCTTAGTTTATTGTATGGGGTGCTTAAAAAATGCCCACCCCGGAGTTTGAATATTGATCTGCATGTACCTCATCCTCTCCTATATATGGTAGATGTAAAAGAGCCTCCAATCAATATAAAAGGAATAACTATCAAAACAATATGGAGGCCATTTTATAGAGGATTTTTGGTGCATATATGCCAATTCCACATGTCTAAAAGCTTTGTATAAACTGGCCTCAAGTGTAAAGGATGAGCGGTCCAATTTAGGCACGTATACTTGAATGTGACTTTAGACTAGGTGTGTTCATGAGAGGAATTTTATGGAGTGCAGGCAATCATGATTTATGGAGATGTTTTATCAAATGTGTAAGTGTGCATGTATTTTATGTGCCGACAGTTATCCCTGCTCCTGAGCAAGCGTAAATATCTACAGCTCCAGTCTAGCTGCTATTTCTTCTCAGTTTGTGAAAGTATTTTATAAAACTGGCTAAAAATAGGCATTTTGTTATAAATTATCCTCTACTGGCCACAGAGTCATAACAAGGGGAAGGGATGGGATTTAGCTCACACCATTTTCAGGGGTAATTCAAGGTGTGTTACATTTAGGAACAGTAGGTAAGATCCTGTTCACATAAGGCTTGCAATCTAAGAGGTCCTTTCACTGAAGTCCGCTAAACAGTTGATGCATATTTCTGTGCATGGTAACTGTGCCAAGGGCCCGCAGTAACTGTTACTGCACAGGCATGCTAACTGAAGATCATGAGCAAGGGTGAGGAATGGGTGGGTTAGGGGAAGGGAGTGGGCGTGGAGAACATATAGTCTGCTAAATGTCAATATTATTGTAAGCGCCAGTGCACCTAACACCACCTCAATTTGCCTTCTGCTGCTACTTGTGTTCTTGGGTAAATTGCTTAACCCTTCGTGATCTCAATGGTTTCTTTACAAAAGTGAGTTAGTTTTTTGTACTAAACACACATTTAGCACTAAAATTAACCCCCATTAATTGCAGTGCCTCTGCTGGGAAAATACTAGCCATGCCCCTGACAGTTGCCACAGAGGCACTGCAATTAATGGGGGTTAATGTTAGTGCTAAATGTGTGTTTAGTACAAAAAACTAACTCACTTTTGTAAAGAAACCATTGAGAGCACGAAGGGTTAAGAACACAAGTAGCAGCAGAAGGCAAATTGGATTTCCCCTGATTTGCAGCCCACTCCGTTAACCATTAGGCTACTCCTTTACAAGCCTTAAATGAGCTCTCAATAGACCAAAAATCCAACAGACTATATCTGCTGAAGAATCGTTCTGATAAAAAATGTATGTAGCACATAAATAACAATATCTGTTGAATCGGAGTATAGTATGAGAGTGAGTTTCAAAACTGTTTATCCAGATATTAGATTTATCCATGTAAATTGACCTGTCTGAAAATTGCCCTCATTGAGTTCAGCTAAAACTATGTGCAGGGTTTCATAACATGGGCGTGTTTAGCCATTTTTGGAGGAAGTGTTCCTTGAAGCACATGGATTGCACTTTCAAATCTATGTATTTTTCTTTTCCATCACCCATCTGTACCCATGAACAAATAATAGATTCCTCTTGTGTCTCTAAAAGTACCCAAAGATCTTGCATTTAAGCAGATATGGCCCGGTTTTCAGTTGGATAGGACTAAGTGCTGTAGTCGCTTAGCCCTGCCTGTGACCCTTTAACCTTGGATTTTCACATCCGCGGTGATGGAAGTGAAAATCCGGAGTTCACCGCACAGCCGGAAAGCCACAGAGCCTAACCGGGCATCTCCTCCTCCCCTTAATTTCTGAACTACTTGAACATGTGATTCACTGCCGTTGCCTCAACTTTTTCTCCTCTCAAGCCCTTCTGGATCCTCTACAATCTGGCTTTCATCCTTTACATTCTACCAAAACAGATCTTGCCAAAGTCTCCAGTGACCTATTCCTGGCAAAATCTAAGTGCCTTTACTCGATCCTCATCCTTCTTGACCTTTCTCCTGCTTTTGACACCGTTGACAACAACTGTCTCCTTGATGCCTTGTCCTCACTTGGTTTAAGGACTCTGTGCTATCCTGGTTCTCTTCTTATCTCTGCCATTGCTCTTTCAGTGTTTGTTCTAGTGGATCCTCCTCTATTGCTTTCCTGCTCTCAGGTGGTGTACCCCAAGGATCAGTCTTCAGTCCAATCCTTTTCTCTCTCTATGCCCAGTCCCTTGGTGCGCTCATCTCTTCTCATGGCTTTCAGTACCTTCTTTACGCTGATGACTCCCAGATCTATCTCTCTACACCTGAAATCTCTCCGGCAATCCAGGCCCAGATCTCTGCCTGCCTTTCTGACATTACTTCTTGGATGTCTCACCGCCACTTGAAAATGAACATGGTCAAAACTGAGATTCTTATTTTTCCCCTTAAACCCTCCTCTCCCCTTCCTCCTTTCTTAGTCTCTGTGGATAATTCTCTACTCCTCCCTGTCTCCTCAACTCACATCCTTGGGGTCATCTTTGACTCCTCTCTCTCCCCTTCTCCACACACATCCAACTGATAGCTAAAACCTGCCTTTTCTTTCTGTAAACATCAACAAGATTCGCCCATTCCTTTCTGAACACACTACTAAGACACTCATCCACTCCTTAATCACCTCCCATCTAGACTATTGTAACCTGCTCTTTGCTGGTCTCCCTCTGAATAATCTCTCTCCCCTTCAACACTCTGCTGCATGGCTAATCTTCCGCCAGCCTTGTCATGCTCATATTAGCCCTCTTCTCAAGTCTCTTCATTGGCTTCCTATCCGTTTCCGTATGCAGTTCAAACTTCTCCAGCAATTTTGGATGCTGCCCAGTTAGCGCTCTGCACCTTAAAGATAGGCAAGGGGTTTTCCTCGCCTATCTTTAAGGCGAGGAGCGCTAACCGGGCAGCATCCAAAATCGCTGCTACCTGGTTAGTGCCATTCCCTGCCTCTGCTTCACCCCGGGACACCTCTAACAAGCCCCAATGCTAATTGAAATGGGAATTTTCAAAGGCACTAGCCATGTAGGTGCCTTTGAAAATCCCCAATGAAGGCACTTACATGGTTAACATGGGCTGTTAACCGTGTAAATGCCTTCGAAAATCGGGCCGTGAAAGCACAGACTGACAGTAATTTTTATCAGGTTCCATAAGGCAATGCAGCTTTCAGACTTTCAAGCACAGCTCTCGTATCAGATTTTAAATGACAATCAACACACTCTGCAATGATTACTCACATAATGACCCACCAAATAAATGAAAATGGATTATTTTTCTGCTTTTCCTAACAGTAGGCAGAAGAAATGATGTTCATGTGGGCAAAGGTCACTATTTTCAAATTATTGATGGCTGCAAGCTGAAATGGATGGCATGCAACTCACAGTTACTAATATTAATTTCCCTGCATTATTGTTGCCAAAACACTCCATAATAAATAGTACTCAAAAAGATTGGTTTTGCAGAATATTGTATGCCTTTATGTCACTGACATCCAGCATATGCTGATTTCCTAAACATAGGGGGTTGTGCCAAGAGAATAAATCAGGCAAATCAAGCTGTGGAAGGCAACAACCCAATAATTCATAAAAAGTGTGCGCAGATCTTTAAATCATAGCAGCAGAATCACACCATTTACTTTCTAGGGATCCTTCCTCGGTATCCTTTTTCTCTATACTATTTGAGCAGGTGAAAAAGTTCCATCACATATCAAAGATAGGGGAGGAGTAGCCTTGTGGTGCTAGTTAGAGCAGCAGTACAAGAACCAGAGAAACTGAGGTTCAGATCCTACTTCTCTTACTGATGCTTCCTGTGAACTTGGGCAAGTCGCTTTGCTCTTCATTGCCTCAGTACAACTTAGACTGTAAACCCATATCAAGGGTGGTGAAGCATCTTTTCCTTTGGGGGAGGTCCAAGCACCGCCCCCAAACTCCAGTCTAGTTCCATCCCAAGCCCCGCCCCATGGACAGCCTGCTGCCTGATGGCTGTTATCATGGCTAAGACGCTTTCTGTTCTGCCCATGGGGATCTTATCTCCTGTTGGCAGATTGGAAGGGTCTTTGCCACAATTGCTGCAATGAATTTTTGGAGGGGCTGGGTCCCATGTGGCCCCGCCATTTCTGACATCTATGGTCCGCATGGAAAGAGAGAGAACTTATGTGCCTGAAGTTGGATTTGGAAGACATAAGTAAATAAATCTACAATAGAAGAGATGATCCACAGTTAACTAGAATCCAGATACTCAGTGGCAATACTCAAGTAGTAGCAACTGATGAAGATTTGGATACATCTGGAGAGCAGTGATATTCTGCATATCACTTAGGACAGATATTTACTGAATATTAGGCTCAGCGGGACTTATCAAATTAGCTGTTCCTGATATGCAGATAGTCCTTTTGAATAAAAGTTCTTAAGTTCCTAAATTTCACCATCCAATTTAGCTTTCTTAAATTTGTCCTTTATTTTCAGCCAAACTTTGAAGTCTAGGTTTCCAGCTGAAAATTCACCTAAATTTAGGAGTTTAAAATGCATGCTCTTAAATTTAGGATTGCTATTCATTTATCTAGATCAGTGGTTCTCAACCCAGTCCTCTGGGACCCCAGGCCAGTCAGGTTTTCAGGTTATCCACAATGAATATGCATGAGATAGATCTGCATACAATGGAAGCAGTACATGCAGCTCTATCTCATGCTTATTCACTGTGGATATCCTGAAAACTTGACTGGCCTGGGGTCCCAGAGGACTGGGTTGAGAACCACTGATCTTGATTTAAGAGCCTACTTTAGGTGCCTAAAGGTCAACATCCCATTGTTAAGCTCCTACCTTTTTTCCCACCTTTCCCATCTGCCCTCTGGCCACTCACATTTTAGGCTCCTAAATTTAGGTATGTAGTGAAATTGTAAGTATAAATTTGGGAAATCTGCTCTAGTCAATTTTTATATAGGATAATTTAGGAACAATATTCAAAAAAGCCTATATTCAAATACCACAGCCATCAGCAATGGCACTTATATCAATTGGAGATTCAGCAACAGATAGAAGCTGCCACTAAACTTTGGAGCTGAATATCACTATTAAGATAAGTGTTGGCACTTATCTGGTTAGTGCAATATTGAGCCGGCAGTTTTCTGGATTTCAGCCTAAATTGTCCAGATAATATTAGTCAGGCACAGTCCCTTCCCATTTCCCTGTGGCAATTAGTGCATGTTAAACAGTTGATGCACTGTGCTGTTAGTGTGCACTAAAAGCCACATTAAACAGCTAATGCAACATAGAATAAATGTCTCAAACTGTAGTATTTCAGGAAAATTCTCAGACTGTTTTGGGAAAAAGCTGGCTGTATATCAAGTGCCTAAATCATAACCATAACCATAACCATAGGCCTAGCATCAATGTTCAGGGAGAAGGCACACATGGGTTTTTGCACCTGCATTTTGGGTGGGTATGTTTGCTATGGAAAGTAAAATATGCAAACACAAACATGCAGTCTTCGTATATTGCTTCTGATCCTGTTCATAACACCTCCCTGACAACATTTCCCTAAAGAGCCATCAAAGAGGCATCAGAGATGGGGGAAGGAATGAGCCAGCATGCTGCTGACATAGTGACAGTGAAACAACTGCCTTAGACTAAAGCGTGTTAGGCTTTTGCACTTAATGTGCATTTGGCACTAAAACTAATATGCATTAAGTGCAAAGCCTCTGATAACTCTTGGGAGAGTGACCAGCATTTCCCCAGCAACACATGGATGCGTATCCTAATGCATGGTGCATTTACTGCGGGTGCACCTAACTCCATCTATGGGGGTGCCATTAGTTGCACCCATGCTACCTGCAACATTAACAGTTATCCCATGATATGTTCCCCCCATGCTAACTGCAATATGATCTCTACACCCACTCTCTGTCCCTTACCCATCCATTCGCCACAGAGCTGGCCTGCCCACTAGACGGGCTAGGTGGCCGCTTAGGGCAGCAGACCTCTGTGGGTGCCATGGCACAGCGCCTGAGGCAGGACATGTGTGCTGAAGAGCATGGTCTGCTGCTGAGCCACCCCCGCCCCCGCTATCTGAACTGGCGGCACGGCTCAGTGAGGGGGGGGGGTGTTGCAGCTCAGTGCAGGATGGGTGGCACGGCATGGCTGGGGCTTCTGCCTGGGATGGCAGAAACCCTTGGGCCAGCCCTGTCGCCACCGCAATGTGTGACTGGCAGTTAGTGCATGAAGCAGCGCATGGTAACCTTCATGACCCCAGGAGTAACAGTTACCGCTGGCCCTTGTGTACAGTTATCACGCATGAAAATGCTGTTAACTGCTTAGCACACCTTAGTAAATGGGACCCCTTATATAGCACTGAAAAATGGCTCTGGAAGTAGAGTGAAACAGGAACAGTAGGTGTCTAACTCTAAAATCTTTGCCAGCATTATGACTTTCCTCAACTGTCAGCAGCAGGAACAAGTATAGTGTCTGACAAAGCAGCTGAAGACAATTTCCTTTAAAAGGAAGCAGGGGGATGAAGCAGGATCTAGAGCTGATTGCAGTCTAGTGTTCTGTCAGCATATACTGTATGTTAAATGGAGATGAGTCAGATGACTGCAGATTACTGTGACCCTCTCCCATCCCCATGAAAGTATGATGCAGGAATCATGAGCTAGGTGTTACCACAGGAACCAAAACGAGTCATGGATTTCTAGCAGGGCAGCTCACAGCTCCATGGATCGCAAACATCTTTTAGAATTATTGCTCAGAAAAAGCCAAAATGAGAAGTGTTTCAGTTTTGCAGCTTGGCTGAAGTATGAGCCAATTGGATCCTAGTCTTAGAAAGGATGATGCGTTAGCTAATCAGCATCACACGTGGAAGCCCATTTTAGATAGAACAGTCCAGATACTGCATTCAAAGGCAGACCTGCAAACCATGCAAATGCTGCTAAGCAGGAGATTCAGCGGCACTAACATGGGGCAAACTGGCCAGGGGCGATATTGCGCTGCCGCGCAGTTAGCGGCATGCAGCAAAGGTCAGGCGCAGGAAAGACTGGCCCAACCTTTGCCACAGAAGCTAAGCAGGCAGTGGCTGGATACTGCTACTGCTCAGTTAGCTTCGAGGCAATCTGGGTAACCCCGATATTCAATGCTGTAGCCCAGATGTGGCCTAAGGATTAACTATTGGAGTTTAAACTTCAGCAGCAATGGTTAGCTGCATTAATGGGCTAGTTGCTGCATATCTGACCTAACATATCTTAGAGAAAAAAGACATCTAGGAATGAATGAGGACACAGAGGGCAGTATTTTACAAAAGGTTCTGCCAATCATGGAGCCTTTTGTAAAATACATAAAAGGACATATAGGTTTACACGCGCATTTGCCGCAAACACAGCAGGAGAGCTATTGTACAAATCTACACGTGAGAAAACTGAGTATTATAAACAAAGCAGCTTCCACGTGGAAGTGGCAATTTCGCAACTTGATACTTCTACATGTAGCCAGGCCATTTGCAAACCTATATGTGTTAAGAGCTGATGGTTAAGTACTGAGGCCTCAATATTTTTAAACATTTTCATTTTAGAGGAGAAAATAAACATCAAGGGATTATAGGAGCATAAAAGATGGGTGGTAATGGGGCCAGATTTAGGGAAGGAATGAAAGTTAGTAGCTTATCACTGATTTTCAGAACTAGGCATCTAAATTAGGCTCATAAACTAAGTAAATAAATGGCAGGCCTAAATTTAAGAACATACATTTTAAGCTCCTAAATTAGGATGAAGTCTCAGCTGAAAACAGGCTCATAAGTGTGGCTGAAAATAGGGCAGAAATTTAGGATCCTATGGTGTATGCTTACTGAAGAGCGGTAGCGGCTTCTATGCGATATCGAAGCTGCGGCCCCATTGAATTCAATGGGGCTGCGCTCCGATATCGCACGGAAGCCGCCACCGCTGCTTAATAAACATACCCTTAAATTTAGAAACTCGGGTTTTATTAATATCGGGCCCATAGATATTTTGCCTACCCAAGTCATTCCCAAATCCTGCCTACCACCATGTCCCTTGAAAATTCTGCATGGTGTGGATCTCTATGGGTAAATAGTGGCTTTCTGAAGTTACATCTACACGTGTATTCCATTCTACACTTGTAAAAGATGATATTTACTCCTGGAAATGCTTCTGAAATTTCATCCAAAGTAATTTCCATTCATAAATTTAAACTAGAAATGAACAGTACTCTTTTACATTGATATGATAGTGAACCCTGAAGTATATGAACCTGCTTGAAGGAAAGCATAAAAAGACAGTAGATATCTGCAAGCACTTGGTTTTATGTCTAAACAATTATTGTTTTTCTCTATTATTAGCTGCACGTGTGTAGAGCCAAATAATCCTAGCAATGAAATTTTGAATTACTGGAAGAATAACAATATCACCGCATCTGACATCACTTGGAAGAACCTAACCGTCACAGTAAGTGAAATTTTGAAATGTGATAAATGTTAGCATTCAATTTAACATGTGTTCCTTTTGCTTGGTTTATAAGCACATGTTGCCATCAGAGGCTTTGTTTTTAGATCTTTCTGATAGGGATGGTATATAACATAAGTACATATTAGAGCAGCTGCGTTGACAATGGAATCACGTGTCCTATTGAAAATTAGACTGAAATCCAGCAAAGCTGAAAACTCAGAATGGGCATTTTCTGTTGGCTACCTTAGGTCATGGATTTGACTGTATGAAGTGCCCTATTCAGCCAAATATGAAGTAGAATATTGGGGTTTTAAATTAATCCTATGGCCCCAATTTTATGAGGCGAATAGCTATCCGCCTTGCCGGTATTCTGCCTCTGTCCTCCACTGCATGCACAGAGCCGCTGTGCGTGCTGTGCGGGGACGGGGCATGTTGGGGACAGAGAGTGGGAGGAGCATGGGCAGGACCGACCTCCAGACATACAGGGCTTATTCTAGTAACGGCCCTATTCCGTCTGGAAATCGCCAGGGGATACCCTTCTTATTCCACCACTGAGATGGAATAAGCGTGAGGCGCCCATCTGATCCTGCCTGGCAGCACCCTCCCCCCTCCCCCCCCCCCCCGGAATAGCAGGCAGCACAAGGTAGGTCCCCACCACCCGATCCGGGTCCTGCCTGGCCCCATTGGGGGTCGGGCAGCAGGATGAAGGGAGACAGGGATGTTGGGGGCTGGCTGGGAGACGGTATGGACATCTCTCGGTGGCTACAGGGACACCCCGGGCCGTCCTCTGGCTCGATTCTGAATGCCGCAGGATTGTTTTGCTCCTGCATTTCAGAATCGGGTCCAAACGGGCCCATCCTGCTTGGGGATGTCCAGACAGCCCGGAGATGCTGCTTAGTGAATTGGGCTCCACATGTTTTAATGTACTTGTTTTTCTTGGGTGGGGGAGGGGGCACAGTACTAGAAAATTAGACTTAAAAATTAGTGAACAGAGCTCTAACACTTTCAATAAAAACACCGCATATTGTTGTAGGCTACAGGTTTCACGCACAAGTATTTTGCACATGGATGGAAGTTAATTCTCAAAAATAAGAAAAAATGAACTAACTTAGGGCCCTTTTACAAAAGCACCAAAACCGGTTAACTGCATTTTAATGTGTGGCAACTGGCAGCTGGGCATGCTAATGGGGCATTCCAGTGACCATGCATTAAAGTGCATTGTAATCAGCCATGGCGCACTGGAGGAGGGGATAAAATAGGGAATGGGCATGGAGAGCCCATTAGCGCTAGTGTGAGAGTATTTGCCACATTCTCAGTAGTAATGTGACAGCGCCAGCATACCTAATGCCACCTCTATGGATGTCATTAGGTGCTGTGGTACTGCAGAGCCTATGCAAACAGAAAAAAAGGTTTTAAATTCAGAAAAAAGATTCCAACACCAGATGCGACATTACGAGGAGCCAGATAGGGGGAGCAAGAGAGACCTTCCAAGGCCTAGAGAGCCGCACCCCAGAGCTTGTGATGTGATGCCGGCCAACAGCCAATCCAGGAAAGGGGGAGTTCCTCTTAAGAAAGGCTGGGAAGTTGGAAATGAAGGAAGAGGAGAGGAGAAGGAGAAGAAGGAGTCTTGGCAAAGAGACCCGAGAGGAAGGAGTTCCTGGCAAGGAGACACAGGGAGTCCGGGGCAGCAAGATACCAGGAGTTCTTGGCAAAGAAACACTGGGAGGAAAGGTACCAGGAGAGAAGCAGAGGTCAGAGGTTTATCTGATGAACCGGTACCAGCAGACTCAGGACCCTGTGGAAGTTACCAGAAGGGTGGTGAAGTCATTGCCATAGGAGGTAACACTCCTTATTCAAGGAGAAAGAGGAATGGGTGTGAAAGGGACCCACCTCCTACGAAGTCCAGGATACCAAAGGACACACACAAATTTACCATATTAATGCTCTTCGGTCTTGGCATGACCGATCGGTTTTACTAGCGTCAGTAGCCAACACATATCACCCAGAAGAGATAGTAGTGGATAACAGGCGGAAGACATATGGTACCAGCAAATTACAGTTCAATGCCGACGCCATCCCACGTATTCCGTGCTGTGTGAAGGAGGCTTCACCAGCCCGTCATATTTTAAGAGGGGGATATGTGGTACTGCAGAGCCTATGCAAACAGAAAAAAAGGTTTTAAATTCAGAAAAAAGATTCCAACACTAGATGCGACATTACGAGGAGCCAGATAGGGGGAGCAAGAGAGACCTTCCAAGGCCTAGAGAACCGCACCCCAGAGCTTGTGATGTGATGCCGGCCAACAGCCAATCCAGGAAAGGGGGAGTTCCTCTTAAGAAAGGCTGGGAAGTTGGAAATGAAGGAAGAGGAGAGGAGAGGAGAAGGAGAAGGAGAAGGAGAAGGAGAAGGAGAAGAAGGAGTCTTGGCAAAGAGACCCGAGAGGAAGGAGTTCCTGGCAAGGAGACACAGGGAGTCCGGTGCAGCAAGATACCAGGAGTTCTTGGCAAAGAAACACTGGGAGGAAAGGTACCAGGAGAGAAGCAGAGGTCAGAGGTTTATCTGATGAACCAGTACCAGCAGACTCAGGACCCTGTGGAAGTTACCAGAAGGGTGGTGAAGTCATTGCCATAGGAGGTAACACTCCTTATTCAAGGAGAAAGAGGTATGGGTGTGAAAGAGAGATAACTCCACCCGAAGGCCAGCTGGACAGTGGGAGGCCTGCTACTCGAGTAAGGCTGAATGGCAGCAGGACTAGGCCTCAAACCTCAGCTCACTGGGATAGGCCTGGAGAACAAGGTAATCCACATTTTTATACCTCCAATCGTTATAACCTGGTGACACAGGGAGCACAAGGAGCAAGGGTGTGCTCGCCTTATCAAGCTGTTTGTAAGACAGGACACAAGCTTTTACCAGATAAAAGACTGTTTAATACAAGGCACCAAGACAAAGGAAGGTATTCTCATAGCAAGCATTCATATGACCGAGGCCCAAACCTAGGCCCAGAACATTGGAGGCTGGTACAAGCTGTGTATGAAAAGCCTCAGCGTGTTTCACCAGACTGCACTGATACAGAGTCACAGCTCTCAGACCCACAGCCCATGCAGGTGGAATTTATTGAGGACCCTTCTGAAGTGCCCATGGATTGTAGCTACTGTCAGGCAGGAGGAAGCCTAGAATCCCTGCCTAGTGTATAAAGCAGGGCTCAGCAAGCAAAGACTGTGTGTTTAAAATGTATAAATTCCTGTGAAGATAACAGTGGATAAAGCAATCTGGTTATGTTTCTTTTCTACCTGAAGTAAGATTTCTTTATGTTGACGTAGATTCCACTACCTGAATCATTGTGCATTAAGGGAAATAAAAAGCCTTTCTTTCCCTACTCTCGGACTTTGTGTTTACTTGAAGCTTTGGTACACGGAAGGCCACTGGGAACTGATACCCAGACCCCGCATACAAGAACGAAACTCAAACTAGAAAAATAACTCATGTCCACCCGACCTGCCTTAACCACCTTTGACCACTAGGGCGGCGGTGCGACAGTGCACCTGTATTAAGTGTGCCCCACATACAGGTACTTGGTCGCACTTTAGCTGCTGAGAACCTGCAGGTCACGCCCTTGACCGCTAACCCAGAGGCTTTGCACTTAGCATGCATTTGTAACACATGTTAATTGCAAAACATTAGCGGCCTTTAGTAGGACACTTTAGTGCAGTAAAAAGCTACCACCTGTGACTTGTTTACTAACATTTATTTTTAAAAAACTATTGCACTATTTCCTTCAGAATTTGAACTTGCTAGTTTTTTAAGAGCTAGAAACATTCATAGAGACTGGCTCTTTCCTCCTTATACGTCAATTGACAACAGTGATTCATCTACAGATAATTTTGGTGAACCTTTGGTGGCTGTCCTTCCCTTCATGTCACATGCTGATTCTGTAAGAAAGATTTTACTTAAACATTGGCATATACTGCAACTGCATGCTTGCTTCAAAAGAAATTTGAGAATTGCTCATTCGAGGGGTTCTAATATTCGCGATTATGTGGGACCTACTTTGTCACCTGTAGATAGAATAGTCCCTGATGCATCGCTAGAATTGAGACATTTTCCATGTGATTTTTGTAAGTTTTGCTCTCAAACTATCACCGGCAAACAATGGCATGTGCCGAATTCTACTTTGATTCATGAAGCTCGATGGCATACAACTTGCTCTACGTCTCATGTAGTATATGTGCTAGTCTGCCCTTGTAATCTCCTGTATATTGGACGTACTATTCGTCCTATGAAGCTGCGGCTCACAGAACATGCATCTAGAATTCGGAATTTGGTCCTTACGGCTCCTATAGTACAACATAGTCTGGATTTTGGTCATGGATTTGAGGACTTTTCTTGGAGAGTGTTAGACATGGTCCCTGATTTCCCTCGTGGTGGCAATCGTGAACTATGTCTACAGCGCCTTGAACAGAAATGGATTTTCACTTGGCACACAGTTGAACCTTTTGGCTTGAATAAAGAGCTAGATTGGATAAGTACACTTTAAATTTTTTACTCTTTTTAAACAATAAAAATTATTTTCAAGTCAGTTTTCTATTGCCATTCAATATGAATTATTTCATAATCTGGGTTTCAGCAAAATTGGCTTCTTTTTGGGTGCAGTGATTTATTTCACCGCTATTGGTCCGCTTGGGCTATTTAACTTGCTCTTTGGTTTTTTGATCGTTTATGAGCATGTGCCAGCGTCATGGAGAAGGAGACGCTGAGATTTCAATTTCATCACAGTTCGGCAGTTCTTCAAAAGCGTTGATACAGGGCGCAATAACATTGGCATTCGCCTGAAACGCAGTACTGTGTCCTTTTATATTACTGCGGTATTGACTCAGGTGTAAGAAGATCCTTGACAGAAAAACTTGGAACTTTACTGTGGACGCTGCCAGCTCCTTGTTTGACGAATACACACGTACTGGAGGGAGCGGAGGTTTTGATAAGTACCACGTTGTTCCATGTATTTTAAAAGAAGAGATGTATTTTTGGCATGAGGTGACATCGTGTGGTGGTTTTACCTCTTTTTAACCCTTTAGTAATTATACATAGGGTTTAATTTAAATCGAATAAAATGGAAGTCATAGCTTCAAGAGGGTAATTTAACTCTCCCGGCTACCTTCCGACAAAAACATCACATATAGGTTATTTGCTCTTTCAATTTCACTCTATTTTTTGTATTTAGTATTAATTGGGTAGAGTGGGGGTTTTTTGATTTTTAGTTTTTCACTGCTGGCAGATCATCTTTGATTTTTTAAAAACATTTTGTTTGCTCGGGCAGGGGCACTAACTTTCTATTTCAACACTGCTTTCAGCTAAAAACAAACTAATATGTTCTGAGAAGATCTTTTTGGATTTAAATCGAGAACATTATAGGATAAAACAGATTTGACTGAGTAGCAGCAGATGGCAAAAACAAAGCTGTCTGGTTTAGAAAGAAGCTCTGAGCTTAGATTTTCACTAAAATGCTCTTCCAGCTGTTCAGGCCTTACAAAGAAGAGGTTCTGGGCTTCTGAGGCATCAAACCTATCTTCTTAAGTGCTTTATACATTTCTTTAATGCAGGAACTTTGCCGTACATCACGGTATTACAGTGGTACTCATAACAGCTCCTCTGAATTTGCAATCGTCTCTTAATCTAAGGTTGCAGCAGCTTAAACTTGAGCTTTCAGACTTTTATCAATCAAAGGATTAAAACTGGTATAAACCATGCTCCAGTGCACAAAATATGCTCACAATAAATCAAAGCATTTAACAATTCACAGAAAGAAAGATTAAGAAATAAAAACAAGTAGAAAAATAAGGTGATGCCTTTGTATAAGACTAACATTCAGGACCTAAAACCCCCTTTCTCAAGTCTGGAAAATATGGGCAATAGATGGCAATATTAGAAAATATAAGTGAATCATGACAGTGGTAGTCTAAAGGGGAGGGGAACTGGGAATTGATGAGTGATCAGATAACAACAAGCAATATAGTTTTATGACTTGTGAGGGATAATTTTTAAAGGGATTTTGTATGTAAAGGCTTTTTATAAAAGTGTGCAGTGGTACATGTATATATAAGTAAGTGCACGAACAAAATGCTGTATACTTATATTCATGCAACGTGTAGGTATTTCTGGAGGTGTGGTCTGAGCAGAGCAGGGACAAAGTTGTGATGGCTTGCATATTTTATAAAATATACAAGTCTTTACGAAGACATTATCAACCCACCTTGAATTACGAATTCAAGACAAAGTGCATCCAGACCAAACCGGTTTAATTCAACAAAGGGACGGTTTCGGAAAAATCCATTGCCTGGTTAATACATTGTCCAGGCTAAAACGCTTTCACGGAGAATTTACGGTCTTATTTCTTGATGCTGAAAAAGCCTTCGATAAAGTCAAATGGAATTACTTACTAGCTGTCCTCGAGAATTTTGACTTTGGCCCTGTCTTTCAGAGTTGGATTGAGGCATTGTACGCAGTTCCTAAAGCTTCTGCCTTGGTAAATGGTTTTCCTCTCCCCTCCTTTTGAATTGGGCAGAGGCATCTGGCAGGGATGCCTACTCTACCTGCTTTTATTTGCACTGGCCATTGAGCCTTTGGTGGCACACCTGTGAAAAACTGCCTCTCAGATAGCAATTCAACTCGGAGGCAATATCATGTAGTTTTGCTTTATGCGGATGATACTCTCATCTTTCCTTGAAACCCAAGTTCCTCCTTATCTATTATTGGTTTGATTTTGCTAGTGTTTTCCGCATTTTCGGGGTTTATGACAAATAAACATAAGTTGACACTCTTGCTGTACATCTCAGCCACAATTAAGAGCAGTATGCCGCTTACGAGTGATTTTATGACAGTTAAGCAATTCTGATATTTGGAAATTTTGATCCCCCATGATCTCTCAAAGTTGTACACGCTTAACTATGATGCCCTTTTATATATTTTAGCCTGAGATGTTAGTTCTTAGCAGACATTGGCGGTTTCTTGATTAGGCCATATTAACACTATCAAAATGTTACTTCTGCCTAAGTTACTCTTCCTGTTTACGCAATTGCCCTTCTGGATTCCTCACTCCTTTTTTCTGGCTGTTCAGCATCTATTAACAAGGTTTCTCTGGCAAGATCGTCATCCCCGGATCAACTGGTCTACTTTGATTTGCCCAAGGGTGTTAGGAGGTCTACCGAACCCAGAGCTGTATTATCAATGCTCTTGCCTGCGTGTTCTGCACCTATGGACTCCTGGACTCCCACTCCACTTGGGTGGCTCTGGAGAAGGAATGGGTGGCTCCAGTACCTCTTAGGGCTATCCCATTTGTACATGCACATAGTGATCAACAGCGGGTTCTCTCACATGTGTTTACTGGGCTAGCTTGGTGGGTGTGGTCTTCCGTGTGCACTGCTCTCAGTTATCTCAATGCTATTCACCGTTACTATGCTCGCTGCTTTCCCCTTTGTCCGAGACTTTGGGGCATGATTTGTGTCTTCCAGAGGTTTATTTCAATTAGCTACTGTTTTTGACAGACAGGTTTTGATATCTAAGACGTGCATTGAGCAACAGGAGGATGTTGTGCCCACTCCTTTCCAGTATTTGCAGTTGTGCCATTGCTTGGGGATTCCCTTGTGCACACAGAGATGTGAGCATTTGCCATGACCCTGGGAAAGGATCTTGTTTGACTCACCATATGTTACTGCTCTTCTAGCCTGGCTTAATCATGCCCTAGCTGCAGATCTTCCCATCGGATTCCCACTGCCCACTCATAGAACTCAGTGGAATTCGGATATCCCAGACAGGACGGAAGACCTCTGGCCGTAAGTATATCATTATTCTCACCACTGCTCTATATCTCTCTCCTTGGTTAACACTCAATTGAGGATTCTTTTTTGCATATCTGTTGTACCTGTGGATCTCTATAAGTGGGGGCACATGGATAACTTCCTATGTTGGCGACTCTGCGGACATAAAGGGGATCTTTCTCATATGTGGTGGACATGTCCGGCCATTCAGCAGTATATGTGGTATATAACTGCATAGTACAGGTAGTAGATGTTTGCTTCCATTTTCATTTAGAATCCTGAGTACTTGGTTACTTCTCTCCAGACTCCTTACTGTTGGATTCCCTCTGCCTGGTTCAATGTTTATTATTAGCTGCTCGTTCGGTAATAGGCAGATATTGGAAAAGATCTTGTGTGCCATCTTTGGATGAATGGATGGTTAAAGTGTGGAATATATAAACAATGGAAAAACTCATGACTGATTTACGTGGGACTCCTGAGAGCGTGAAGAGCCTTTGGTCTACCTTTCTTTCATTGGATAACTAAGCCTCTCCGTGGCACTGGGGCCAGGGTTGTCTCTATTATCTAACTTTAGATTCTTGACAATATTGGAAGAAGAAGCTTATCCTATCCTAGTTTCTTAGTAACTTCTGGACAATTTTGCGGGGAGGGGAAGGGGTGAGCTGGTCACAGGGTGAGGGATGGGAGGGATGGGGGCTTGGATCTTGGGAGGTACAGACAGGGGCGGGAATGCTCAGAAATTTGAGTTTTATTTCTGTGGATGGGGGTTGTTTTTGGTTCCTTTGTTTTAAGAATGGCATCATAATGTCACTTTATTACTAGTTTGCTTTACTGGTTGATGTGTACATTCAGTATGTTTGTTTCTTCATGTGACCTGATTTTGGATTTTCCCGGAATGTTGCGAGTGGAGACATGTGATGCACTGCTTTGAGAATTACACATGTTTACTCTTTACTTTTGTTATTCATATTACCCAGTCTGTATATGGTCACATTGACAATTCTGTGTTCTGCTCTTGACCCTAATAAAAAAATGTATACACAAAAATAAATAAAATATATGAATATGCACATACACCTGCATCAACATCGGCACTGGCTATGGCTACTGCAGATAAATCTGGGAATGGTTTTATAAAAGCACATAGGTATCTTTCTGGTCTTCTCACATAGGCATCCTATTATAAAATCAGGTCCATAATGCCTTAGGAAGCTTATATGTTTGTTGAGCCTTTTCTTGTTTGTTTTCAGTGGGCAAATATTTAAGCACCGCCATCAGTTTTGTAAAACACCAGCCATGGAATTTAAATCTGTTATGTATATTCAGCACTGCTATCCACAGTAGTGGTAGCATTAAATATTAGTGGTTTATATGTTTAGTGGCTGTCACTAAACATATAAACCCTTCTGAATATTGAGCAAAAGATATCTATTCTAATTTCAGCATCGGTTCATTTTTGATGAATTGTCTCATTTGTTTTCATTTGACGTTAAAATGATCAGATAATTTAAAACTAACAAGAATGCCTCTGCTCAAAACCCTGAAGTCTTACTGACAAACAGAAGCAGCCTCTGCTGGTATGTGAGTATTGGGTATCGTAAAAGGGGAGAAAGTTTATAAAATAAATCTAATTCTGTGGATATTGTATTTGTTCATTTTAGTTAATTAAACAAAGGTAATTGAGGGCCTGTTCTGTTCTTTTTAGTTAAAGTAAACTAATTCTGGTTGTGGAGGACAGTGTTTGGTGGAGAACTGTTGCTATAAATTAGCAGTCTGTGATGATAGAGATTTCCTACCCTTCCTCCCCCACTCTCCTCCACCTCAGGTGTGTGCTATGATTCATGCAATCTTACTAGGGGTGTGCATTCATTAGTATGTATTAGGTTCATTAAGGTGCCTTAAACAATGTAGGCAAACTGAACACTCCCAATGTTCTGGGTTACCAATAATGATAATAGAGATCTCAATATGGGGTATTATTCAGCCATAAATGTTGTACAGGCTTCCCATAATTTCAATCACTGGTCTCACCAATGTTCAGTTCATTGTTTATCAATTTTTAAGTTATGTGCAATTAAAAATGATCAAAAGAGCAAATAGACTCAACAGTACTTACCTGCATATGGTCTCTGCTGGGTATCATAAATATCTTTCCAAACCTCGTCAGGCATTAAATAAATGTGATGGAGGTAACTGAACCACTGCACTGAACAAGTCTTGACTTCAGTCAAGACTTGAGTTCTTACTTCAAAGTTCCATTAGTATCCTTCTTTGGAGGTTCCAGCAGAGGAGCACAGCTACTGTTGTACTCTTGACCAAAGACTTGTATTTCTATCAGGAGAGATGAACATGGAGCACTGTCGGAGGAAAGGACTCTGGCCTAGCAAGCCTGATAGTCAAATCCATCCTAGCTGTCATGGAGTTACGGATTGCTCTCCTATCTACCATCCTCTATTACTATACTTGTCGATTAAGAAACTATGCTTGTCAAATCATCAACTAAGAAACCCTTAGCTTGTTCTGACTGAATGGAGTACATTCCATGAAGGCTTCTTTCACCCCAATTTCTCTTCTATTGGGAAGGATGAGCATGGTGTGATGGCAGAGAAAGGTCACACCTGCCTAGCCAGCCTGATAGTTGAACCAATCCTAGCTATCATGGGGTGACAGATTTCTCTCATATCCACCATCATCCATTACAGTACTTGCCGACTATCAATTTTCTGTCACAATTATTAGCCTAGAAGCTTCCAGCCTATCTTGCTGCTACATTGATCTTCCTTAGCCCTTCTGGGCTGTGATCACCAGTGCTTCAGTCCCACTTCCACTGCTTTAGGAGTCTTCACCATGGTGTATCCTTGAATTATAATTAAATCCTCTACCTTCCTTGATGCCCTAAACATGATGAATCTGATCCAAATCCTAGAAGAACCAACACACACAGGTAAAAATACCCTTGACCTATTATTCATACCTGACAGACTTCACTCTAATGCAACTCAAATATCATACCACATAACTCCAATTCCTTGGTCTGATCACTACATGATCTTATTTGAAATTCCAGCCCAACTACCCTGGACAAAACAACAACATACAGTCTACCAACAACACTTCAGGGAATTCAATAAGGATACCATAATCGACTCCATTCTACCAAAACCAAACACCACCTCAATAGACCTCAAACACAGGAATCGAAGCAGTCGCACAACCAGCCCTGACACCCCCAACCAATTCATCCAAGCTCAAAAATGAACCTTGGTACACCTCCACCCTAAGAGGACACAAGATAGACTTGCGTAAGCTAGAAAGAAGGTGGAGAAAATCCAAAGCCGAAGAACATAAAAGTGTTAAGAAATGGAAAACTATATAACCTAAGTCAAAAGACTGACGTATGTGAATGTGCAAATGTCGGAAGTATAGCCTTGAGACAGTTTTCTATCTCTTGTAGCTATCTTTCCATTTTACTCAAAATTGAGCCCACACTTGAGATTACGATAAATAAGGTTCCACACTACTTAAAAGTGTCACCAATAAGATAATATCATAAAACACTGTAAAGTTTTAAGATAGGGGTCAGCATCGTTGCACTGTTAACAGGATACTTAGCTGAAATCGTTCCGTCATGCAGTCAAAGTCCCATTGTAACGAAATGTGCAATTCGCCCCAGAATTTGAACTGTGGTAGAAGAAATTCTCCAAAATGATAAATCAGCGCATTTGAGTAGCCAACTAGCAGACACAGCACTGTGTTTCGGGCGATCCAATGCCTTACGCCCTGTTTCAACGCTCATCAACTACATCCATTCCGTTCGTTGCTGCTGATTGAAGAGGAAGACACCAGCGCATGCTCAATTGATTGCTATTGAGCATGCGCTGGCGTCTTCCTCTTCAATCAGCAGCAACGAACGGAATGGATGTAGTTGATGAGCGTTGAAACAGGGCGTAAGGCATTGGATCGCCCGAAACGCAGTGCTGTGTCTGCTAGTTGGCTACTCAAATGCGCTGATTTATCATTTTGGAGAATTTCTTCTACCACAGTTCAAATTCTGGGGCGAATTGCACATTTCGTTACAATGGGACTTTGACTGCATGACGGAACGATTTCAGCTAAGTATCCTGTTAACAGTTCAACGATGCTGACCCCTATCTTAAAACTTTACAGTGTTTTATGATATTATCTTATTGGTGACACTTTTAAGTAGTGTGGAACCTTATTTATCGTAAGCTCAAGTCTGGGCTCAATTTTGAGTAAAATGGAAAGATAGCTACAAGAGATAGAAAACTGTCTCAAGGCTATACTTCCGACATTTTCACATTCACATACGTCAGTCTTTTGACTTAGGTTATATAGTTTTCCATTTCTTAGCAATTGTATAGTGGGAAAAACTTTAGTTAGGTGGTTAATTTGAAGAACATAAAAGGGAATACCTTAAACTTCTCGCAATGTATAAGCATGAAATCAACCTGGCGAAAAAAACACACCACACCAACTTACTCAATAAAGCCCTCAACAGACCAAGAGAACTCTTCGAACTTGTCAAATCACTCACCAAGACGTCCCAAGATACAAATCAAAACAGAACAATGACGGCCCAAACTCTAGCCGATCACTATGCCAGCAAGCTTAACCCCCAAGACAGAAAGCTAAACCTACAAACACCTGCACACCCCGCTCAAGAGATGGATGCAGTCATCACCCAGCAAAAAACACACATGTCTGGAAGTGCAAACCAGTACCAAGAATGGGATACCTTCAGAGACATTGATGACAGGCAAATCCTGGACATAATTACCAACTAAAACACCACAACCTCCCCCCTCGATCCTTGCCCAGCGGCCTGGATCAAGGCTGTGAAACAAGAAGCTGCTAAGTATATCACTCATATAGTAAACCAATCTCTACATCAAGGGATTATGCCAGCACAGCTCAAGCAATCCCTCATTCGACCCATCCTGAAAAACAAAACTCTTAACGAGAACGACCCAACCTCCTACCACCAGATATCAAGTATACCTTTCCTAGCCAAGATCATCGAAAAGGCTGTCCAGCAACAATTGCAGGACCACATTGATGTCAACAATGCCCTTGATGATCACCAATACGGCTTTCGCCAACATCATGGCGTGGAAACACTCCTACTAGCCCTAATGGACAAACTACTCAAAGGTCTTGAAAACAGAAACAAAATGTACATGCTCATATTCATAGACATCTCAGCCGCCTTTGATTCAGTGCATCATTCAACACTCCTTGACAGACTTGCATAGGCATATCAGGGACCCCCCTGAAATGGTTTTCATCATACATAAATAGCAGAATGCAGCAGGTCCAATTCAATAACGCAAAGGCCTCCGCCTTCCCTCAAACCCAAGGCATACCACAAGGCTCTGCCCTATCCTCACTCCTGTTCAACCTATATCTACGACCCATTTGTGAAATCCTACAGGACCACAAGATCAGTTACCACATCTATGCAGATGACCTGATGCTTTACACTCATAAGATCATAAGATATGCCATACTGGGTCAGACCAAGGTTCATCAAGCCCAGTATTCTGTTTCCAACAGTGGCCAATCTAGGTCATATGTACCTAGCAGTTTCCCCAAGAGACACAAGTTCCACAATGCTTGTACTGGGTCAAGCATTGATATCTTCGGTCACTTCTTAATAATGGTTTATGGACCTTTCCTCCAGGAACTTGTCCAAACCTTTTTTAAACCCAGCTACACTAACAGCCTTTACTACATCCTCCGGTAACAAATTCCAGAGTTTGATTACACGTTGAGTGAAAAAATATTTTCTTTTATTAGTCTTAAATAGTTTACCCTGTAGCTTCATTGCATGTCCCCTAGTCTTTCTATATTCTGATAAGGTAAACAATCGATCTACGTTTACCCGTTCCACTCCGTTCATTAATTTATAGACTTCTATCATATCTCCCCTCAGCCGTCTCTTTTCCAGGTTAAAGAGCCCTAACCTTTTTAGCCTTTCTTCGTAGGAGTATCCTTCAATCCCCTTTACCATTTTGGTAGCTCTTCTCTGTACCTTTTCTAAAATCGCTATATCCTTTTTAAGATACGGCGACCAGAATTGCACACAATATTCAAGGTGCGGTCTCACCATGGAACGATATAGAGGCATTATAATATCTTTTGTTTTATTTTCCATTCCTTTCCTTATCATACCTAACATTCTATTTGCTCTCTTGGCCGCCACTGCACACTGGGCCGAGGGTTTTAACATGGTATCCACAATGACTCATTCGACATAAACAACCCTGACCTCAGCCAACTCGAAAAATGCCTAAGCGACCTTCAAAATTGGCTGCAACTGGGTCGCCAGGAGTCAGGACTGACTCGAAGGCACACATTGCATTGAACAATATGTCAATTAACCATAAAAAAACAGAAGTGATGTGCATTTCCAGAAAACCTGACTTCAACCCACCACCAATGGTTACCATGAACAATAACGTGTATACCACGAAGCCCGAAATAAAATACCTAGGCGTAATGTTGGACAGCAACCTCAATATGGACAAGCACCTCCGAACTATCAACCGGGCCATTTTCCACAAATTAAGAGTCCTGCAACCGCTACGGAATATTATCGATCACTCCGACTTCAGGACAGTGGCACAAGCCCTCATCACTCCCCACCTGGACTACTGCAACACCATATTACAAGGACTGCCTAAAAAAACCATTAACATTCTTCAACTGGCACAAAACGTAGCAGCCAGGATCATCATGAAAAAAGGTCTAACTGAGCACATCACTCCTGTACTAATTGAGCTACATTGGCTCCCCATCGCAGCCCGTATCCAATATAAGATCTTAGTAACCATATTCAAGCTCGTTCATAACGTGGCACCCTCATACCTCAACACCTTAATCTCCATGCAACCAATCAACAGAAGCAGAAGAACAGCAAATAGCAACACACTGCATGTCCCGAGTAGCCTGAGAAATTGCAATACAAGCACCACCAACAGAGCGTTCTCATTTATTGCACCACGACTCTGGAACCAACTGCCCTATGAACTGAGAGCGAACAAGGACTTGATGGATTTCAGGAAAAAGCTTAAGACTCACCTCTTTCAGACTCATTACAACCTAATCTAGTCAGAGTGACGTAATACTTTTCGACCAACAAGCCCACTGAAAATCATATTAACAAGAAATACGTCCTGTAATTATGTAATTTATGTATATATGCAAGCCCCCTCTCAAGCAATCAAATGTAAATCAAAAGTAATGTAATCAAATGTAAATCAGTAACTGCTGTGACTGTTACCCTTCCCTCCAATCACACTGTATGATCTAATTCTGGCCTGTACAACCTCACCCTTATGTATAGAAAACCGCTGCTGATCGCTGGAAGTAGCGGGATACAAGTGTACACTAAATAAATAAATAAATAAAATAAAGCAGTAATAATGACTTGGAATGACACCATCACACTAATAGCACTCGCCTCTCAGAAAAAGACACCTCTATGACCAAATAAGAAACCATCATACTAATCAGACCATAAAGCAAGCTAAACTTAAGCTAAGACAGCTGCAAAGACAATGGAGAAGAACCATAATTCAAACACACCTCCAGGAATACACAACAAATCAGAGAGAATATAACAAACTCATCATCACTCACAAAAAGGAATACCACACAAACACCATCATGAAATCCCTTAGCCGTCCAAGAGAGCTCTTTGAGATAGAGAAATCTCACACACGATCTCCTCAGAATGGAGAAAGGTGAATAGTGGTGTACCCCAGGGATCTGTGCTGGGTCCCCTGCTTTTTGACATATTCATAAACGACCTGGAAAGTGGAATAACGAGTGAGGTTATCAAATTTGCAGATGACACAAAACTATTTAAAGTTGTTAAAACCCAAGAGGATTGTGGAAAATTGCAAGAGGATCTTGATAAATTGGAAGACTGGGCATCAAAATGGCAGATGAAATTTCATGTGGACAAGTGCAAAGTTATGCACCTAGGGAGGAACAACCCAAACTATGGTTACACGATGCAAGGTTCCACATTAGGAACCATCACCCAGGAAAAAGATTTAGGCGTCATTGTGGATACCATGTTAAAACCCTCGGCCCAGTATGCAGCGGCGGCCAAAAGAGCAAATAGAATGCTAGGTATCATAAGGAAAGGAATGGAAAATATAACAAAAGATATTATAATGCCTCTATATCGTTCCATGGTGAGACCGCACCTTGAATATTGTGTGCAATTCTGGTCGCCGTATCTTAAAAAGGATATAGCAATATTAGAAAAGGTTCAGAGAAGAGCCACCAAAATGGTAAAGGGGATGGAAGGATACTCCTATGAAGAAAGCTAAAAAGGTTAGGGCTCTTTAACCTGGAATAGAGATGGCTGAGGGGAGCTATGATAGAAGTCTATAAATTAATGAACGGGTAAACGTAGATTGATTGTTTATGTTATCAGAATATAGAAAGACTAGGGGACATGCAATGAAGCTACAGGGTAAACTATTTAAGACTAATAAAAGAAAATATTTTTTCACTCAACGTGTAATCAAACTCTGGAATTTGTTACCGGAGGATGTAGCAAAGGCTGTTAGTGTAGCTGGGTTTAAAAAAGGTTTTAACAAGTTCCTGGAGGAAAGGTCCATAAACCATTATTAAGAAGGGACCCAGGATATCAATGCTTGACCCAGTACAAGCATTGTGGAACCTGTGTCTTTTGGGGAAACTGCTAGATACTGTGGTGATGAAGGGGCATCAGAGCCCATGGAAATAGCTGGAAAACAAACTTTTACCTGCAAGCAGAGAGATAGTTCAGAGAGCAGGGGGTTTGAAACTGCAGCCAAAAAAAAACAACACACACACAGAGCTACTGAGTCCAGGCCACAGCCAAGCTCCATGGCAACACAGGCAGGTAATAGGAAGCACCTGTGGGAGGAGTTGGAACGGGGAGAGCAGCTACACACATTTAAGCTCCAGGGAACAGAAAGAAGGGAGCCTACCAAGAGAGAGGAGGGAGAAGAACTCCTAAGGCAAACTGAAGGGAAAGGATCCTTTAGGGGAAAGGAAAGAGAGAGGTTTTCCAGAGACAGCCGCAGAAGGGAGTCCCAAGGCAGCCAGCACTCTGGGGACTACAGTCCAGGGAGAAGCCCATGCTGTAAAGGCATTGCAGCACGGTCTGGAGACCGGAGAATCTATCCTGAGAGAGTTGCTGACTATAGTCCAGGTATGGGAGCAGCCCTGCATGCGTCTGTGGGAAAGGTTTTACCTCTGGAAAGGTCTGTGAAGAGAAGGGTCACGAAAGACAAGGTGAGCCAGTTAGAAACCTTGTCCAGCTTGTTGACAGATAAGGGTCTCTACAGCCATTCTAAAAACCCTGAGCACAGAGAGAAGTCCCGATGGGAAAAGGTCTTAAAACTCTTAGAGGAGATTAAGCCTACGTCCCCTCAGCATGAGTTAAGCCAGGAGACAGCAGAGTCTGATTATGAAGACATGCAGACAGAGCCTTATGATATGGAACAAGACTCTTTAGACTCCTTGATGGATTGTTCTTTTTGTATGAAGACAGAATGAAGAGGCTGTAGGTTTTTTTTAAACTGAGAAAAAAAGCCAGAAGTCATTTTACCTGATTGTCTTATGTCTTGAATGCTGGAAATGTTTAAAAGGAGAATTGCTGGTGTTTAGAGCTGAGAGGAAATGGTTCAAGATTGATTTGAATGATTAAGAAACAGCTGGAAGCAAAAGAAGCTTTGTTTAAAGTTTATTCAGTTTGGAAAGGCTGATACCTTTGCTGGAAGCTAGCTGCAACCAGCTAAGCTGCTTTTCTAACTGTTGGACTTTGGGAAGAAACACTTTTGGTGTAGGAAGCTGCATGAAGCCACTGTAACATTTATCACTGCCAGAATCCTGTTTGACTGGAACTTCTTTTGTTGGAGAGTATATCCTATTTTTGTTAACATGCGTTGAGCTTCAAAGAAAGTTCTTTGCAAAGGAAAAGACACAATAAATTTCCTGTGTTTGCCTTCAACCCTCATATTTCCTTTTATTTCACACAACTACAATTCCCAGAAGCACTAGCTCTGGAACCCATATTAAAAAGGGACATTAGATGGCACGCCCCTGCCTATAGGCAACCGCCTAGACAGTAGGGAGCGCCACAGTACGTATGACCTAGATTGGCCGCTGTTGGAAACAGGATACTGGGCTTGATGGACCTTGGTCTGACCCAGTATGGCATATCTTATGTTCTTATGTTCTTAAGTTTCTGCTGCTTTTGTCACTGTTAACCACAGCCATCTCCTTGATACCTTGCCCTCGCTTGTTTTTAAGGACTCTGTGCTATCCTGGTTCTCTTCTTATCTCTCCCATCACTCTTTCAGTGTTTGTTCTAGTGGATCGTCCTCTATTGCTATCCCGCTCTCGGTGTACCCCGAGGATCAGTCTTGGGTCCACTCCTTTTCTCTCGCTATACCCAGTCCTTTGGTGCATTTATCTCTTCCCATGGCTTTCAGTACCATCTTTATGCTGATGACTCCCAGATCTACCTCTCTACACCTGAAATCTCTCTGGCAATCCAGGCCCGGATCTTTGCCTGCCTTTCTGACATTGCTGCTTGGATGTCTCACCACCACTTGAAATTGAACATGGCCAAAACTGAGCTTCTTATTTTTCCCCCTATACCCTCCTCTCCCTTTCCTACTTTCTCAGTCTCTGTG
Organism: Ichthyophis bannanicus; assembly: GCA_033557465.1. Classification (NCBI taxonomy): domain Eukaryota; kingdom Metazoa; phylum Chordata; class Amphibia; order Gymnophiona; family Ichthyophiidae; genus Ichthyophis; species Ichthyophis bannanicus. Next base: position 651,244,265 of record CM066036.1, on the reverse strand, counting down.
GATAACTCTCTACTCCTCCCTGTCTCCTCAGCTCACAACCTTGGGGTCATCTTTGACTCCTCTCTCTCCTTCTCCACACACATCCAACTGATAGCTAAAACTTGCCATTTCTTTCTCTGCAACATCAACAACATTTTCCCATTCCTTTCTGAAGTCACTACTAAGACATGTATCCACTCCTTAGTCATCTCCCTTCTAGACTATTGTAACCTGCTCTTTGCTGGTCTCCCTCTGAGTCATCTCTCTCCCCTTCATTCTGTTCAACACTCTGCTGTGCAGATAATCTTCCACCAGCCTTGTCATGCTCATATTATCCCTCTTTTTAAGTCTGTTCATTGGCTTCCTATCTGTTTCTGCATCCATTTCAAACTTCTCCTGCTGACTATAGATGCATTCACTCTGCAGCTCCTCACTACCTTTCCTCTCTTCTGGCAAATCACTTCTACCTGTGCCCTTCTCTTCTATTTCCCACTCCAGACTTTGCTCCTTTCACCTTGGTTAATAAAGGACTTGCTCAACCTTTCCATTGACCTTTGTTTTTTCTGCTTTCGAAACACTGGGAATGCAGAGATGCTAAGGGTGAGCCATCCTAAAAAGTAGATTTACCACCCCAGAGGGTGATACTGAAGTCCAGAGAGTGAGATTTTTTCTGATGGTTCATCCAGAGTATAAATCTAGAAATATTTAAATGTAGTATTGTTTTGCCAAAGAAAAAAGCAGAATAAAATGGTATTTGCTTTTCTGTTGAGCCTCTGAAAGAATACAGACATAGTGGAATCAATGTTGCAAAATTTTCTGGGCTGAAAATTGCTGATCGCTCAGTGGCAAAAAGTTTATGCATAGATTTTACAGCACCTGGACTTGCAGGCACAGGGGAAAGGGAGGGGGCAGGAGGAGGCAGTGCACAGGAAGGTGAGCTCAGATCTCTTCCTACTAGCGGGGTCACTTGGTATATCTTCGTTTAGGCTTATCTCTCATAAAAGTAGTGACTAGCGTTAATGCATTGGCACTGAGGCTCAAATGCTTGAGGAGGGGATCAATGAGTGTGAGAGTGAGAGACAGTGGTGAAAATTCCAATGAGGGCCCCTCATGGTCATGGTGGTGTCCCCCCATGTTGTCATCGTGGGGTGACCCCCTTCCCTTTGTGGGCCTTCATGTGGCGACAATGATGGCAGTGAACTTACTGTGACCTCATTGTCGTGCTGCCTCTGCTCTTTGTAAGTTTTTCACATGCCCAGCTGCTGTTCCCTATCGTGGTTGTTATCACGAGACTTTGGCCAGCGGGGAACAGTTTCCGGAAATGAGGAAAACTTACAAAGAGCGGAGGCAGCGTGGCACTGCAGGGGCTGCTCGGGTGGAATTTATGCCACTGGCGAGAGAGCCTTCAAATGAGTGTTACTGACTCCTAATGAGTGAGACTTGGCATCTTTAGGTACGTGATGCGTTTTCTCCACACTTATTACATTTGATTCCAATCTTCCCACTGCAACTGGATGTAATCCATCATCCCATTGAGCCCATGGGAACTGTTTCAAGAAACACAGAGATAGTGAGAACTGTCATGGTCAGCCCAGAAGATATGGAAATGTTAGTGGCATGAGAAACACTTCTTTCTGACGCTGTTGTTAACTGTATTGCTCTTTTGTAAGACACTGAAGCTGTTATCTGATTTCACTAATTTCTTTTGTGTGATTATCAAAGCCTCAGTTTTATAACCAGTAATACAGATGAGTTTCATAAAAACTAATAGTCATGATAAGAACATAAGAAATACCATACTGGGCCAGACCAAAGGTCCATCGAGCCAAGTATCCTGTTTCCAACAGTGGTTAATCCAGGTCACGAGTACCTGGCAGGATCCCTAAAGAAAGACAGATTCCATGCTGCTTATCACAGAAATAAGCAGCGCATTCCCAATTTCTGTTTCTTGGGGTGAATTATATATGCAGTGTAAGAACATAAGATATGCCATATTGGGTAAGACCAAGGTCCATCAAGCACAGTAGATAACTTGAAGAAGGATCCAGCTAAGTTTGAAGAATTGTCAAGAATTTGGCAGCTGAGATTTAATGCTAAAAAATGTAAGGCCATGCACTTGGGCTGCAAAAATCCAAGGGAGCGGAACACTGTTGGGGGCAAACTACGTCTGTCCACGAAAGAAGAGTGGGACCTGGGTGTGATTGTTTCTGATGACGTTTAAGCAGCTAAACAGGTAGAAAAGGTGATAGTAAAAGCCAGAAAAATGCTTGGGTGCATAGGCAGAGGAATGGCCAGCAGAAAAAAGGAAGTGATAGTGCCTCTGTATAAGTCTCTGGTGCGACCTCATTTCGAGTATTGTGTGCAATTCTGGATATAAACAAGATGGTGTCGGCGCAGAGGGTGGCTACTAAAATGGTTAATGGTCTTCATTATAAAGTACATGAGGACAAACAAAGATCTTAATATGTATACGTTAGAGGAAAGGCGGGATAGAGGAGATTTGACAGAGACATTTAAATATCTCTGTGCCGTAAATGCACAAGAAGAGAGCCTCTTTTGATTGAAAGGAAACTTTGCTACAAGGGAACATAGGATGAGGGTTAAAGGAGATAGACTCAGGAGTAATATGCAGAAATATTTCTTTATGGAAAGAGTGGTAGATGCATCAAATAGTCTCTCAGTGGAGGTAGTAGAAACAAGGACAGTATGTGAATTTAAAAAACATGGGACAAACACAGAAGATCTCTTAAGGGAAAAAAGGGGACTAATCTAGTTGATACGGAGGACAGTCTAGATAGGCCATGTGGTCTTTTTCTGCCGTCATGTTTCTATGTTTAAAACAGTTTCACTGGTCTCTTGCCTCCTAACTGGAAGGCCTCTTTGTAAAGGTCTCTAGAAACTATTTATTTGTTTAAAGAATATTTACCCTATTCTACCTGTATGCTAAGTTCTACTCTGATTTGATTAAATGAAAAGCTCTCTAGTGGTATTAAGCCCTGACTGACTTAACAAAAAACATTGAATTCTAAAATACACACTTTTATCAGCTTTAACCAAAGAATTCCCTTTTCCACAAGATTTAGAGAATTTCCCAGAAGGTAAATACTTTCCAGAGGGACGCCAGGAGTTGGCATTGACTCGACGACACTTAACAATAAAAACAACAAATACAAGTGCAGATTTCTTTCCAGCAGTAGCAGTCCCTTTTGGTAGTCCTTCAAGACTCTCTCTGTCTCCCTCCTTTCCCTTCCTTCTACTGGTTAGAAGGAAGGGAAAGGAGGTTAGATCAACAGGATCAGGAGATCTAACCAAGCAAACACTCTTGAGGTCCCCAAGATACTAACAAAGTGCACAAAGGCTACCGCTAACAGAGCCTTCTCCATATTTGCACCCATGGCCTGGAATGCCCTCCCTACTGAGCTCCGTGCCACCCCAGACCTATCGTCATTTAGAAAAGCCCTCAAACACCACCTCTTCCTAATCCATTACCCAGAACCCAACCCCAGATAACAACCACCCATCTTCACATCCTACCCCACCCCATCCCACCCACAATCCAACACCCTAAAGAGAACGATTAGCTCTACCACTATGTCCCCTCTCCTGTTTAACGTTGGTATTGACCCCACATTTTACTGATTAAGCCTCTTATAAAATTGTTGAAAATCGACCTATATTATGTAAATAAGCAGTTAGTATAACTCCATATACAAATTTATACTATACTCTGTGAATTGTTACTCTGTAAATAGTTACCCCAGTTACCTCCAAGTTATCTTGTCCTTGTTCAATGTAAACTCAACTGTCATGTGACATTGCAGTATGTTTTGCTCAATTGTAAACCGCACTGATTTTAATAGCGCGGTATATAAGAAAAGTAAATAAAATAAATAAAAATAAATACTGATGTACCCTCTCCCTCCCCTGCCCACTTGTCCCCTATCCAGGCACATACTCTCTCTCTCCCTCTTTCCCTCCCACCTCTTGGCACACTCTCTTTCTCTCCTCCTCCATTTCTCCCCCTCTCCCTTCGCTTGGCACTCTCTTTCTCCTTCCTACCTCTGCCAGGTGCTGTGCCTCTCATGTTCTTTGCCTAGGCACACTCTCTCTCCCCTTCTATCCCTGAGAAAATGATCTCTCTCTCTCTCTCGCTCTCTTCCTCCTTCTCCCAGCATTCTCTCAAACCCAGCACACTCTCGACCCTTTTCTTCCCCTCCCTCTCTCTCTTCCCTTTCCCCCTCAGACCTCTCTCCTTACTTCAGCGCCTTCTTCTTGCCATGAAAGCAAGAGAAATAGATAAAGCAGTATTGCACTCCCAAGCTTTTAAACCCATGTGCTGTCAAAAAGGCTAATCCGCCCCCTTCCCCCTCTGTTGCTATGGGTGTGGGGTGTGCAGAGCCTTCAACAGCACTAGGGCTCAGCAGTGTGTTTTGTTCTTTCATGTATTGCTGTCACTGCCCCACCAAGAAGAAGGAGCCAGATCAAGGAGGGAGTTTTGAGGAGCGATTTTGACCCCAGGGGAAAGGGAGAGGAGGGAATAAAAAGAGGCAAGATGCCATGGCAAATGCAGCAATAGCAGTAGAAGGTGGTTTAAAATGTAGAAGGCCTAGATCTGAGTGGCCTTCGCTGTTCCAGAGCTGACCTGTAGGGCTGGGGGAGCATCGCCCCCCTCTCCACCACCCCCCCAGACTATTCTCATGAGTCTCATCAAAGGGGCTGAATCAGGCAGTCTGACCCTACGCTGATAGTTCTGGGGGGCAGAGCCATCGTTAGAGAGCGAAAACAGGACAATTGCATCGAGTCCCATACTAGTGGGGCCCCAAGGGTGCCAGAAGGTAAAGGAGACACAGCCTATTGGAGTGCTTTAGGGCCGCTGCCCACATTTCTTTCTTGTTTAACACTGGCCCTGTGAAAGGAACTTCTTGAAAAAGAGATGGAGGTCTCAAATACCGCTACTGCTTCTACTTACCATTTGTATAGTGCTACAGGGCCTACACAGAGCTCTCTAGATAAGTCTGCTACACAACAACGCTCCGTTTTATGTCTGAAAACATTCATATTGACCAAAGCCTTTCATTTTAGGAATTCCTTCTTGATGCCCACCAGTGCAAAAATAACCATTTTACTATGAAATGGCATAATTGTTTGCTGACATGATTCTCGATCCCTAAGTTTGTGTAAGGAGAATTAAGCTACTCTGATAGACAGTGCAGACATGGATGACTGCAGCAGATAAAACAGAGCAGAAAGGATTAAAAATCAACTTTGATTTTATGCCTGCTCCTTTAATTAGTGAAATTAACACTGCAGGTTTCTGGGTAGCGCAATAACAATAAGCACACATGGGAGGTAGTTGAAAGCACCCAGCTTTGGCTTCCAATTCATGCTCCTGACAGAAATTATAATTCAGTATATTTCATGCAGTGCTTTATTACTTTAATAGAAATCTCAAGCCACTGTTAATTAGGTTGAAAATATTTAAAAAATTGTTCTTAACCTAGAAGCTTTTACTGAAAATTCTTCCCAAATTATTCATTTCTTGTATGGACAAATATGTTTCAGCAAGGATGAGGAGCATTGTTTTCGTTCAAGCAGGGGTTAGAGACTCCACCTCTCTCCTTTGGCTAATGCCGCGAATGCACTTAGGTGCCCTTGACTTTCTTACCTTGGCTGAAAGAAAAAGACATGACCTACTGCATCACTGCATATGTCTGAGAAATCTGCTTTCAGTCTCCGATATACAAAACGTAGTCCCCACAGCGGTGCCAGAACACAATTGTATTCCCACGCTTGAATTGGAAGAGATTTTTGTGTCTGTAATTAAGGAGTTAATTCAGCTTTTGAATGCAAAGGAAGAACATAGGATCTGAAAGAAACAATTTAGCTAGAGCTGCAATCATCAAGCTATTGGCGCCAACGAATAAAATGTTTATCACATCTGCTCTAATCATTATCCACTAGATTTTCTCAGATTTATGGGTGCAAGCTTCATGATGCTTGCAGAAACATCTTTGCTTAATAGATTGTGGGGAAAAAAATATAGAGGTCGTCTAAGGATGTAGTAGTGAGAAGGCAGAGGGGTCCTTATCTCTCCTTTCTCCCCCCAGTGTTTCCTCTCCTCCTTATTAATGTCTGTGGGAAAAGGCACAGCCCCTTTAAATTGTCAGCAGCTTCCCAGGCTGCAGGCACAGATGGTCTGTTGTTTTCATTTTTAGAGAGTCAATAGGGATGTTATGCCGTCATCTGCAATGCAGTAAGGAGAACTGTGGGAGTGAAGATGTGTTATAATAGTGGCAGTGGTAAATCCAGAAGTTTATCCACACTGCTGCAGAGCTTCCACCACCAGGTTCAGTGATGTTGGGAAGATGTAGGCCCACCATGTCAGCTGCTTAGGAAATGTCAAGGAGAAGAGGCAGCCGGCAGAACCATCCGACAGCGCCACCAAAGGGACTCTGAGCAGACATGCATTAAGGGGGTAGTTTTATAAAGATTATTCCATATGTAAAACCTGTTTTGCCTGCAGTCAAATGACTTTTATAAAATGTCATGATTGTGTATGCATGTAAAAAATATACACACAGAAAGTGTGCGCTTATTTTCATACGATCTAAATGTAGTTATTTTGGAGAGTGTAGTTTGGGTAGAGTGGAGGCAGAGTTGTGATGTACATTTGTATTTTACAAAATAGATGTGTGTATACGTAGAGTGCACACAAAAATTTACACCTTCTTCAGAGCTGAAATTAGGAGCCTATTTTAGACAGGCATATAACACCTTTGTTGCCCTTGTGAAATGCCACAAATCAAAGCCATAGTCCTCTATTTTTTTTATTTTCTTTTATTATATTAAAGGGGGCCTCAAACATCAATGGAGAGTGTATTCAATATTCAGCTCTGCATATAGTTCATCATTGGTCCATTCAATATATCTCAATTCCAATGAAACCCTCTTTCTGTCTGGTCTTCCAACTGCTTCCAGTGGCTTGGCAGACGAGGGAGAAGCTCTCCCTTCTCAAATAAATGTGTCGAGACCAGAAACGGTTTTCTGAACCAAGGGTTTACTTAAATTTTAAGGTCACTCAACAATAATAATAATTAGCAGAAGCACATACAAGGACTATGTTACCAACATAGTCAAAATTGTTATAGATAGATTACTTCTTTGTCATTGCAGTTTACATATGTTAACACATTCCCTTCAGCTACTTCATCTTACGTTGTAGAGTTACTTCTTTCTTCACCATTCTTGCACCTTTTGTTAATTAATCTGGTTTCATCACCACTTACGCACCTTATTATTTTGTCTGGTTTATCTGAGTGGAAATCCCTCTCTCCTTTTCCAAGTGTACCTAAGAGAGACACAGGTCCCCGGTACTGTACTGTATGTGACACCTGGATCTGTTTGGGTTTCTTTACTTCCTTGAGAGCTCGTGGCTTCTGTAGATGCAGGTCTCCAGAGCTGCTCTGCAGGGCCTCTGACTGATGAACTGGAAAGCTTGGCTGCTAGTACAGTTCTTGGATTCTCAGTCACAAGCTGAACTATGCTTTTTCTGAGACAGTGGAGTGCTGGCATGGTTTGTACAAACATCAACCCTCTGAGCTTTTCTCCTAGGCTATTGTCCTAAGCCTGTTGCCCACTCTAGGCAGCATAAATGGCTAGGTGCAAAAGATACCTGCCCAAAAGACAAATGCCTTGACCTCCTCCTAGTACAGTAACTGGGTGCCAAAGACAGAGTTTGTCTTTGGGAGTACTTTATATACAAAGTGGGATTTTTCCTCCCAGCATGAAATGTCTGGCAACAAGAACCTCCCCTGTTCTTGAAAATACCAGGCTTTTCTCTGGCTTCCTGGTAATATTTAGCAGGGACATTGGAGGGAGCTGCTGCTCTCATAGCAACATCTAAGCAGTATCTACACATTTGATAATCCCACAATAGAGGAAATATTTTTGAACAATTCATTTAAATAAAGTTTCCATATCATCCTGCTAGACCACTCCAGACAAGTGGGTTGTTTTCCCTTACCAGCAGATTGGTGGAGACAGAGAGTCAATGAAATACCCAGATTGCAATGACATCACTCCCATGCCTCTATCAGTCTGAGCCTCTAGAGGGAACTTAAATATTCTTCTGTCCCTAGCAGATAGTGGTTGGATTTTCTCAACTCTGAAGAAAATCTGAAGAACAGAGAGGAAAAGATTGATTTTGCTTATGAGCGATGTCACCAGCTCTCCTTAAACCCCCGAGTAGAGGTTAAGGGAGTGGTTTTTTTTCCTATTGAAACAGCTATTTCACAGATCCTGGAGCAATGCCCCTTGGGAAATGTAGTCTTTTCACTCAATCAATAAGGAGCAGTTGTGGAAAAAGTGGTTAAGCAACCAAAGGATTTTATTTCCCCTCCCGGGGTGGATTTTTGCCATGAACAGAAAACACAATCCAGGTATTTACTGGTATTTGGACAAACAAAAGTTCCTTAACAGAAAAAAGGCTTTCTTCAGCATTAACCAAGGTGAAAACAAACATTCAAACAAAACCACGCTGTTTCCTCACAGCTCTCTGTTTCCACGTGCGGTCTGTGCTGTACTCTCTTTTCAAACAGGCTTTCAACGCAATGAAACTATTCCATTGGCCAGAGATAATGTACAGTCCATTATATCTATATCTTCTCCAGTATCAATACACTCTGGTTCACAGTCCATCAATTCCTCCTGCTCATAAGGAAATGTTTGAACCGGCACTGCTGGTGCCACGCCCTTTCTTACTGCTCCAGGCTTTACACGATATGTTTGGGTCAAAAACTGGCTTTCACACAGATTATCAGGCCCAGTATTCTTTTCCCAGCACCACCCTTCTGGGTACAAACAGTCACTGTAATTAATTATATTCAAGCCTTTTGGCTTACCTTTCAGCCTTACTGGTGGAGGTTTTCTCTGGTGCTTTTGAATAGCTGTAGGTTCCCAACCTAAGCCCTGCTCATAGCATTTCACTTGCCTCCTAGGCTTTCTGTCTCTCCCGTGCTCCCCAGGATATTGCAGACAATCTCCTTTGCCCTTGTTGTATCCTATCCTCGGGGTTTCTTTCTTTCTCCTCAAGAAGGAATCTGTCTCTCCTTTCCATAGAGACTCTGGCTTACTCTGAGCATAGCTGTCTTCAGTGTAGCTCTCAATGGCTTCTCTCTCCAGCTCATATGCCTCACTTCCTGCTTCTTCAGCCAACTCTTCATTACCTCCTTCTCTGCCTACCTCCATAAGCTCCACTGCAGTTTATTTAATAGGGTGAATTCTGGGGCCGTGCTCAACTCCACCCCCTAACAGGTGTCCTGCATTACCTTGTGATTCACCCCTTGAATGATAGCACTGGCGTTTCTCTTGCCTCTGTGCCTGGTTCCCACGGTAACTAGGAGCCATGTGCTTCTGTTTACAGCTCAGCTCTACTTTTGTTCCTGGCTTTTTAGCTTCATTACACGGGCTAGAAGGACCCACTATGTCACAGATCCCCCCCCTTAAAATATTACGGGCTGCCAAAGACTGCGACGGACAGCACGTAATCCCTTGTGTAGGGTTCCTGTGGCGCTCCTTCATAGCTAATTGTACTGTGGCTACCATTTCTTGCCAGGGTTTTAAGACATTAATGTGATATACCTGGCGCCAGCCCTTACTATTCTCTACCCTGTATGAGACGGGACCTACCCTCTCCACTACCTTACAGGGCCCCTTCCATCTGGACTCGAATTTTGGACCTACCTCGGCCACCATAATCAACACTTTGTCGCCTATTGCCAATTGACGGGGTTTTGTTCCCCGGTCGTAGTACTTCTTCTGCCTCTTTTGGCTAGCCTGTAAGTTTTCCAAAGAGGCTTGCGCCGTTCTCTTCAAACGACTTCTTAAGTCTTTGAGGAACTGGGGTACTTCTGTCTCCCCCCTATCTGGTTCCACCCATTGTTCCCTGAGTATGTCGAGAACTCCTCTGGGGGCTCTACCAAATAACAGCTCGTACGGGGATGCCTTTAGGGACGCCTGTACACGCTCCCTACATGCATATAAAACAAAAGGTAACAATGTATCCCACTCGGACGTCTGCCCATCTAGTCCCCTCCTAAGCATTTGCTTTATGGTCTGGTTTGTTCTTTCAACCATCCCATTGGACTGGGGGTGGTATGCTGCAGTCCGCACATGGTGTATGCCAAAAGCATCCCACACACTGGCTAAATATTTCGATAAAAGTTGCTCCCTTGGTCAGTGAGCATCTCCTGAGGGAAGCCAACCTCACAGAACAATTTTATCAGTTCCAAAGCTATTGTTCTGGCAGATGTATTTCTCATGGGTATGGCCCATGGGAACCATGTAGTTTGGTCCACGATCACCAATACGTACTGAAAACCTCGGGGAGTCCTCACGAGTGGCCCTATGATGTCTATTGCCATTCGCCTAATGGGCGTGGATATGGCAGGTGTGGGTATCATAGGCACTGCTCTCGGTTTCGAGGCAGTAACCCGTTGGCAGGTTGGACACGCTTCACAATAGCGGGAAATTTCCTTGCAGATCCCTGGCCAGTAAAAATGGGCCAAGACCTGGTCCAATGTCCCCTGAATCCCCTTGTGGGTTCCTACTGGGTGGTCATGGGCTAGACGCATCACTATGGCATTAAATGTGGTTGGTACCACCAACTGCTTTCTCATCTCACCGGTAAGTGGGTTATTACTCTCCCTGTACAGGATATCCCTTTCTAAAAGGAATCGGGGCAGAGTATCTCTTTCCTCCTGCGCAAACACAAAGGCTCTTTTCAAAGCGGGATCCGCTTTCTGTTCCCCTGGGAAGGATGGGAATTTCTTTACCAACTCCGAGGGTACCCATGGTAAGCCCTCCCCAGCTCCCAAATCAGCCCTACCTTGGGTCCTGTGCTGCCTTTCTTGTTTTTTCTTGGCCTTTCCTTTCCTTACCTCCTTGGGCATGGTACCAAAAAGGTCAGTCTGTATAGGCAATGGGTCTATTGCTTCATCATATCCCCTTTCTAAATCAGGGGAATCTTCCCTAACGTGAGATGGGCCTGCCACTTCTTCAGCAGGGTCCTCCTCCCTATGAGGGGTTCTTGCCTGGGAGCGGGTAGAGACATAGCCTGTCCTCTCTGCTATTCCCGTTTCAATTCCCGGGCAAAATGGGGGCCAATCATTTCCCAGAATTACATCATGTAACAGCTGTGGGATTATTGCCACCTTTACTCTCTTGGCTGCTCCTAAACCTTCTATCATGAGGTCATATACGGGGTAATAGGAGGCTGACCCGTGCAAACACTGTACTTTCACCTGCCCCACTACTGGACTCGGCGCTACTTGAGCTTGTATGGCTTCCCAGAGCCGTTGGGACACCATACTCTGGTTAGCGCCCGAGTCTAGTAGCGCTTGGGCCTTTATGCCCTCGACCTGGACTGGCAGCAAAAAGCCTGCTTTAAGGTTTTCCCCATTACCAGATATTAAGGCAGTACGTGTAATACAATCTTTTTGCCAGTACCCAACATCTCCACATCTGAAACATTTTCCTTTTGTAGAGGAGAAACCACTATTTTTCCAAGGTACTTTACATTCAAAATTCTTACTCACTTTATCCGTCTGTGTCATGCCCAGAATGCCGGATTTTGAGGTTCTTGAGAATTCAGCCTCAAAATACCGTTCTGTCATGGCCGCTGCTTCATTTGTTGTCTTACAGTTCTGTAACATAAGAAACCTTTTAACCTCAGCAGGTACAGCTTCCATGTACTGTTCCAACATTATTTCATCAAGCATAAATTCTACATTTTGCTGCTCAGGTTTGAGACACTTACAAGCTAATCCCTTTATTCTAGAATACAGGGCTTTAGGGGTTTCTCCAGGCTTTAACTTTGCCTCCCTAAACCTTCGCCTGTAGAATAGAGGGGTGAGCCCTAACCTGTCTCGTACCGCACTCTTTACAGCCTCATAATTCATTGCTAACGTAGCTGGCATTGACTTGTATGCTGACAAAGCTTCACCAGATAAAGACATAGCAAATCTTATAGCCCACTGCTCCTTAGGCAGTTTAACGGCTTCTGCAATCCGTTCAAATGCATCTACATAATCATCTACATTGTCAGTAGGAGATAACTGTCCCAGCAAAAGTGATCCTGAACCATTCAGTCCTACCCCTTGGGTAAATCCTGGAAAAACTTCCACTGGCTCCTGCTGTTGCCTGGCTAAATGTTCAATGAGAGCATTTATTGGTCTCAGCTGTTCTTGTACGGCAGCCATTGCTTGGTCATGCACCCTTCGTGACATCTCCAGCTGCTTATCCCATTGCAGGGACATCCACCTTAATATTTCTTGCGGGTCCATTCTGGATCTCCTGATACCTGCAACACAAACAAAAAAAAAAAACAAGTGTGGCCCAAAAAAAAAAAGAGAGAAAAAAAAATTTCTCCTTTCTTTTTTTTTTTTTTTCAACACCGTGCACTATGCCTGTGCACCACCCTTTCTCCTTGTATCCTTCTCCGCCCGTGCCCAGCCACAATTACCTGGCACCAGTGCAGAGTCAGGCACTGAGAAAAGGGAACTCCCCAGTCTGACCGACCGTCAGCCGAGCTCTGGATCTTTCCTCTGGTTGTCAGCTCTTTGCTGCAGGAACCTCCGTCCTTGTGGTGTCCTCCAATCCAGGCAAAAATCCTGCCAACTACGCCATTTGTCATCAGCTCTCCTTAAACCCCTGAGTAGAGGTTAAGGGAGTGGGTTTTTTCCTATTGAAACAGCTATTTCACAGATCCTGGAGCAATGCCCCTTGGGAAATGTAGTCTTTTCACTCAATCAATAAGGAGCAGTTGTGGAAAAAGTGGTTAAGCAACCAAAGGATTTTATTTCCCCTCCCGGGGTGGATTTTTGCCATGAACAGAAAACACAATCCAGGAATTTACTGGTATTTGGACAAACAAAAGTTCCTTAACAGAAAAAAGGCTTTCTTCAGCATTAACCAAGGTGAAAACAAACATTCAAACAAAACCACGCTGTTTCCTCACAGCTCTCTGTTTCCACGTGCTGTCTGTGCTGTACTCTCTTTTCAAACAGGCTTTCAACGCAATGAAACTATTCCATTGGCCAGAGATAATGTACAGTCCATTATATCTATATCTTCTCCAGTATCAATACACTCTGGTTCACAGTCCATCAATTCCTCCTGCTCATAAGGAAATGTTTGAACCGGCACTGCTGGTGCCACGCCCTTTCTTACTGCTCCAGGCTTTACACGATATGCTTGGGTCAAAAACTGGCTTTCACACAGATTATCAGGCCCAGTATTCTTTTCCCAGCACCACCCTTCTGGGTACAAACAGTCACTGTAATTAATTATATTCAAGCCTTTTGGCTTACCTTTCAGCCTTACTGGTGGAGGTTTTCTCTGGTGCTTTTGAATAGCTGTAGGTTCCCAACCTAAGCCCTGCTCATAGCATTTCACTTGCCTCCTAGGCTTTCTGTCTCTCCCGTGCTCCCCAGGATATTGCAGACAATCTCCTTTGCCCTTGTTGTATCCTGTCCTCGGGGTTTCTTTCTTTCTCCTCAAGAAGGAATCTGTCTCTCCTTTCCATAGAGACTCTGGCTTACTCTGAGCATAGCTGTCTTCAGTGTAGCTCTCAATGGCTTCTCTCTCCAGCTCATATGCCTCACTTCCTGCTTCTTCAGCCAACTTTTCATTACCTCCTTCTCTGCCTACCTCCATAAGCTCCACTGCAGTTTCTTTAATAGGGTGAATTCTGGGGCCGTGCTCAACTCCACCCCCTAACAGGTGTCCTGCATTACCTTGTGATTCACCCCTTGAATGATAACACCGGCGTTTCTCTTGCCTCTGTGCCTGTTTCCCACGGTAACCAGGAGCCATGTGCTTCTGTTTACAGCTCAGCTCTACTTTTGTTCCTGGCTTTTTAGCTTCATTACACGGGCTAGAAGGACCCACTATGTCACAGCGACCATCTTGAGAGTAACTCACTTCGGTGTGACATGGGAGACTCCACTAGACTAAGGTCTTTTCGGTAGCCATAGGAAGAGGGAAAATCATTTCAGCTCCATGCTCTTATCCTGTAAAGGGCTTGTCGGCAGCCTCACACAACCGCAGTGCCCCCTTCTTCCTTCGCTGTCGGGGGGGCCCTCTGCTTTCCTCTGAAGGCTGAAGATGGCTCAGTGGTATGTGTAAGCCTGTTTTAAAATTTTCAAAACACAGGTAAATAGCATCTGGGGAGTATCTCTGAGTCTGCCATGGTTTGCCCTGCCTGAGTCTCCCAGGAGCGAGTTCCAAGGCTTGACTTCATCACTGTCCTTATTGGGGGCTTCCAAACTTGTTTGTTTTGGTACTTAGGTTGGGGTGGACCGCAGGCGATCACTGATTCTGCGTCCATGCTTCCTGCCATTTTCCAATACATGCTATTAACGTTTTATGTTTTTGCGTGCCTTACATCCAAGGCACACCTCAGCTGTTCCAATGCGCATTCCTGCATAAACTCCTGTAATGCGCACTCATGTATATGCTCCATTAGCACACGCTTTTGTGCCTATGCGGCCTTAGCACGTACAAATATTTACCTTGCCTTAGCTCCTTCTGTCTTCTTCAGGAAGCGTTGTTTGACCTGTGGCATGCGAAGAGCCTCCTTACTGGATTCATCCTACATGGTGGGCCCATCTCTTTTCTTCCCATGAAGGGATTCGGTTGGCCCGGCATTTTCCACCTCAAGGTAGGAAACGACTGATGGTGCTGTGGGTAAGAATAATAATTGTGCCTTGAGTTCCGGTGACTGTGCTTCTGGCCACTCCCCTTCTTCAGAGGGCTCGGCTCCGGCTGTGTAACCTGTGTGGAGATCATTTTCAGGGAGAGGAGCACCCAGAATCCAGGTTGCCCTCTCTGGAATTATTTTTCTCATTCTGCAAGCCTGGTCATTAGCGTGGAAATTCAGACACTGCAGCTTTTCGATTCCCTCACACTGTATCATGTGAGGGATGGGCAGAGTGTAGAAGCTCGGAAAGAGTGCCTCCCTCTAAGCGACCCAGACGAGCTTGTCTTCTGGAGATGTAGGTTGGTGGGGTTTATCCAAGGCTTGGACTTGAGTGCTGGTTCTGACATCTCAGTTGAGGAGTCTGATGCAAAAAAAAGGTGTTTTAACCATCAAAGGTTTATGTGGAGGCTGGCTTTTTCCACCTGTCTCACAAAACAGATCTGGTGGCATTGATAGCTCGAGTTTTCTCCATCTGGTATGTGGCTGATGCTCCAGCGATGGAGTAAAAGCCATAGGTTCCCCAATTCTACAGGCAGTGTGGATATTCATGGCAGTCTTCCCATTTCCAGAAATAATCAAGAACATGTTCTGGTCGGAATGAGTCATTACCGATTTACCACCTATGGGGATAAAGGCTTGTAAAGGCATGTGAGGTCTCCTGGAGAGAAGTGTGTTGCATGGTCCAGCCTGCCCAAGGTTGAAGCACAGGTCATGGCGGTCACAAAGTGGGCCTCCTCTCCATGGAGATTGTATTGGTCTTAAAGGTCACTATGGATAGGAAGATGGACTCTCAGCTGAAGAGCCAGTCCACAGCTCAGTTGCTATTTTCTAGTTAGTGGTGTGTGTGGGCCTGACATATCAAGCTCTGCTCCTGTGGATTCAGTCTCTCCCACTGAATAATGCTACCTCTCCTTTAGAGTCAGTTACTGCCTTCTTTCTTTTTTTTTTTTTAAATTCTTTATTTTCGTTTTATAACAACAAAGGAAAAGGAAGACATACAGCTAAAAGACAGATACATAAAGTGTAATACATACACCAAAGTAAACCCCTGCCACCCCCCTCCCCCCTGCTTCTTCTCTAGAAAACTAATCATTCCCGAAGCGGGCGTGTACTTACATTATTGTGTTACAAAACCTAACGGTGATCTGAAACATGATGAGTGCACATTATACAGGCATGTTGGAACAATGAGCTGATTGTACATAATCATTAAGCATCTGCCATTTAGACAAGCGAGAGTGAGTTTGGGCATGGGGAATAGCTCTCCGAGGTATCTGCTCATATTTACTATATAAGCAGACGAGGTTCCACCATTCATTGACAGTAAGTCGAGAGCTATCCTTCCAATTCCTCGTGATTAAGCATATGGCTATACCCAGCATGAAATCAAGGAGAAAGCGACCCTTCTTAGGCAGAGAGGGGACCTCCGCCACAGAGCGGAGTCCCACGATCTTCCAAGAGAGAGGTTCGTGAAGGTGTAAGATAAATTGAATACAACCCCAAACCCGCCCCCAATAAACCTGTAGTTGAGGACATTCATAAATAACATGAGCGAAGGTTCCCACAGCAGTATGGCAAGACCAACACTGGTCCCTAGCAGTTGTGTTCCATTTGGCTATTTTTTCTGGGGTATAAAAGCATCTGTGTGCAAAAAAGAAGAGAGTTTGGGTAACAGAGGCAGACCGGGAAACCCGCACTACTTTGCTCCAGAAAACGCTCCATTGCACAGGGGTTAAAGTGGTTTGCAGTTCGCGCTCCCAGGCTTGTTGGGCTCTAAAAGTGGCCGTGTCTGTACCCTGACATAATATTTTATAAAAGTTAGAGGCTACCCCATGTGTACTACTAATAGAATGAACTATCTCTAATAGCCCGTCCTCAGTAGGGGCAGAGGGCGGCATGATTCGAGCACTTTTGAGGCAGTGTTGAAGCTGCATCAATTGAAAGTAGTGTTTCGCTGGTAACGCAAATTCCTTTTGTAAATCAGAAAAGGTTTTCCAACGAGCTGCAGAGAAAAGCTGTTGGGGTGTCCAGATCCCCCTTGAGTACCAGGGTTTCCATGCTATCGTTCTATTTAGGACTTGAATTCTGGGGTTATTCCATAGCGGGAGTCCGTCCTGAGGACATACGTTCGGGCCTAGTGATAGAATGAGAGTGTTAAAGGCCGCAAGAGTATCGACAATCATTGGTGGGTGGCGGGTGTCTACTTGATAGGACATACCGGGGAGATGGGTCAACGGAATTGGGCTACTAAGCTCCTCTTCTATGTCAAGCCAAACTGGTCTGCTGTCTGTTGAGGCATCTAGCCATCGGGCACCTTGCTTAAGTAGGAAGGCTTGATGATATCTAAGAAAATCAGGAAATCTGGTACCCCCTCTTTCCTTTGCAGACTGTAATTTTTGTTTAGCTATCCTTGGTGGCTTGCCCTGCCAGAGATAACGGACGAGAAGGCCCTCAATATCTTTATAAGTATGTAGCGGGAGTAAGCATGGCAGCATTTCTAAAATGTAGTTCACTTTGGGGACTATCATCATTTTCACAGTTTCTAGGCGGCCCCACCATGTAAGAGATAAGGGAGACCAACGATTTGTGAGCTCACGGACTTTGGAGACTACCTCTTTGGCATTAAAACTGATAGTGTCTTCTAAAGGAGAACAGTAATGGACCCCGAGATACTTCACCATGCGGGATTGCCAAAGGAAGGGAAAGGCCTGCATGTCAGCCTCGTGTACCCAGCGGTTCAGTGGGAATGCTACAGATTTGGTCCAGTTAATTTTATAGCCCGATAATTGTGAGTATCTGTCAATCAGATCCAAGACAGCTGGAACCGAATTGAGGGATACGAAAAGCATAAGGTCATCTGCATATGCAGAGAGTTTAATCTCCCTATGACTGAAGGGGACACCTCGAATACGTGCGGACTGTCTAATAAGGAGGGCTAGGGGTTCAAGAGCTAGATCAAAGAGCATTGGTGATAGGGGGCAACCTTGACGCGTGCCTCTTTGGAGATTAAATGGCTGAGACTTGATGGCATTTACACAAATACTGGCGACGGGTTGAGTATACATGACTTGGAGATATCGGAGGAAGCCCTCCCCAAAGCCATACCATCGGAGAACTGCAAATAAGAAGGGCCATTCTAGGCGATCAAAGGCTTTTTCGGCATCCAGGGAAAGACCCACCCATGGATGATCTAGATTGGCAGCACTGGATAGCACATGGCACAAGGTCCGAGCATTGTCAGCAGTTGATCTGCCGGGTATAAAACCGCATTGGTCAGGGTGAATTAGGGTGGCCATCCTGTCAGATAGCCGGGTGGCCAAGATCGTTGCGAAGATCTTATAATCGGCATTAAGTAGGGAGATTGGACGGTAGTTGGCGGTTAGTAGCGGGTCTCTGCCTTCTTTCTCAAATATTACCACATTAGCTGCAGAAAAGGATCCCAAAGAGGATGTATCTACCGCAAGGGCAGTAAAATAGAGTTTTAAATAGGGAACTAAATCTGCACTGAACGTTCTGTAGAATTCGGTCGGGAGACCATCGGGTCCTGCGGCACGGCCCGAGGCTGTTCGTTTTAGGGCAGATTGGATCTCTGAAGTAGAGAAGGGTTCATCCATCGCATCCCTATCATCTTCAGAGAGGGTCGGCCGCTGAATGCCAGAAAGCAATCGCTCGAATGTCTCTGACGAGAACTCACATTCAGATTGATATAGGCGGGTATAGAAATCCCGAAAGAGCTCTACAATGTCGGAGCCTGTGGTCACTATGCCCCCTCCCTGTGGAGCTCGAAGGGCCGCTACGCGTTTGGCTTCTTTTTGACCTTTCAAGGCGTTGGCTAAGAGTCGACCGGCTCGGTTATTTTCACGATAATATGTCCCTCGCTGAAGCTCAATACTCTTAGAAGCTGCAGTTGAGAGGATTGAATTATATTGAAAACGGAGACGCTGTAATCGAATTAATACACATGGATCAGTACGTGAAGTTAGAACTCGTTCGCCTGCTTTTATTTGTTGGTCTAGTATGAGTAGCTGCTGTTTGCGTTGTTTCCGCAGGCGGATTTGATAGCTAGTGATCGTTGCTCGAATGGCCGCTTTGAAGCCCTCCCACCAAGCCCAATTCGCAGTATCCTGGGGTAGATTAAAATGGAAGTAATCCTGTATGGCTGCTCGAATTTCTAACTGGAACTCTGGCTGAGTTAACAGGGCTCTATCAAAGAACCAGGCCCCCGAATTCCCTTGGGGTGCAGTAGTGTGTAATTGAAAGGAGATAGCAGCATGATCTGAAATATGTTGGGAGTGAATCTTTGCGGTGTCCACCTGAGGAACTAACAGTTTTGATATTAGAAAGAAGTCTATGCGAGACTGGGATTTGTGAGGGGAAGAGAAGAAGGTGAAGTCAAGCTCGTTAGGGTGTAGTAACCTCCATAGATCAACTAAAGCAAGATCTTTGATCAGGGAGGTAAGCGTGGTGTGACTCTTGGGGGGACCACTTGTCCTAGGCGGCTGTTTGTCAATCAGGGGATCAAGGACTAGATTGAAATCCCCCCCAATTATCAATGAAGTATTAGCAGAGGCCTGCGCAACCTGAGCAATGGTAGCAAAAAAGGCAGGGTCATCCACATTAGGAGCGTAAAGGCATATACATGTAACTTCAAGGCTACCTATCTTGAGGTGAACTCTGGACCATCTACCTTCTGTATCTGAACTAGTCGCAATAATAGTAGCATGCAAAGATTTCCTAACCAGTATGGCAACCCCACACTTCTTAGAAACGGCTGGGGAATAGGCGGCCACCATGTAAGGTTTAATATTGAGTTTAAGAGTTTCCTTCGAGTTTAAATGCGTTTCTTGGAGAAAAATCAGATCCGCAGCTTCCTGACTTAGGTAGCTTAGGATTTTCTTCCGTTTTATCGGATTATTGATTCCTTTTACGTTCAATGAGAAAATCTTACATGGTGCCATCAATCGGTAATAGACATTTTAGGTAAGGGCGCTTGAAAACATACAACATAATCAGAATCTGTGCAACAATGACATAATCACCGAGTATGCTGGCTAATACACCCCATATTGAAAAGTATGTACCAAAGTATCTTAGAGAAGAAGCAAAACCCCCAAGGAATATGGCGACCATGTGTCTGCGGGAGGAGGCCCTAGAGAGGAAATAGAAAGACATGAAAAAAAAGAAAAGAAACACCAGAGTCCATAATTAACACTGTCTCTGATACTCATCGAGGCTACTGTGGGTAGATGGAGTCGGGTCACAGATATCATCAAAAGTAAGGCAAACAAACTGCCCTCGCCAGACTCTTTGCTGGGCTGCGGCAGATCCAATATGGCAGGAACAGCGGATATGAGAATACTTGCAGGAATATTCTGGAAGTCAACGCATCAAGTCGGCTTCTTTGGAATCCAAAAACTCCGCTAGTAGATCAGGGTCCTCGAATGTTCTTGTCTGATTGTGAAGCGTGACTCGGAGCTTGGCCGGGTACATCAGGCCATAGCGTGCTTGTAGTTGTTGAAGCCTCGGCCGGAATTCCAGAAAGCGCTTTCGGCGGTCGACCGTGGGTTTAGCCAAGTCAGGATAGAAGGAGATCCTGTGGCTCTCAAACTCCATATGGCCCTTTGCCCGAGAGGCACTTAGAATTTGCTCCACGTGTTGATATCTCAAAAGTCGAAAAATGATAGGCCGCGGGGTCTTCCTGTTGAGCGTTATGCTTGTGGGTACACGATGAGCGCGATCGATCTCCAAATCTTTGGTAAAGGTGATTTGGAGCAGGGAAGGGAGGATTTTGCATAAAAACTCTTTCATGTCTCCCGATTCCGCTCCCTCCGGTATGCCCACGAGTCGTATGTTGTTGCGGCGCGCTCTATTATTGCCATCTTCCACTTCTTTCTGCAAGGCCCGCACCTGACGTTCAACTTTGTCGAGTTTGGACAACCGGGCCGCATGGGAGTCCAATAAGCTCTCCATTTTGTCCTGACGCGAAGAAAGCCCTTCTAGCTTGCTTTGCAGCACACCAAGATCTTCCCGCAGCGCTCGGAGTGCTTCACCGTTTGACTGCACGAGGTTTTTGACCCCTCTAATCTCTGCGAGGATTTCCTGCTGCATTTCGGGGCCCTCGCACAAGGCCAGCCCCTTCTGCGGGGACGGGGGTTCAGTTTTGGAACGTTTGCCGTGAGAAGCCGCTGGAGATCCAAATTCCAGGCGCGTGGGTTTGGTCCCCGCCATCTCACCAATGTGCCCCGGCAAGATCAGAGTAGAAGTTCCAAGTAGGTACGGTGTTAATTCAGGATTCTGAGTAGGCCTCTCGGGAGCCTCAGCGTTATGCGACCATCCCGCTGGACATCAGGCTCCGCCCCCCAGTTACTGCCTTCTTTCTGATGGCGTGCATGTTCTAGCCCACTTGGCAGCCAGAGATATTGTCCTGTTGGTGGTAACACAGCATTGGATTTAGCCTTGACAGCAGATACATCCTCCAAAGCCTAGCTAATTCAACTGGCCTTAAGGAAAAGCTCCCTTGTGGGGATGATTAGAATGTTGGTGAAGCACTTGGCTGAGGCTGAGTCTTATTGCCTTCCAGAGGATAGACCAAGAGGGCCTTGGAAGCAAGCAGGTCTTTTCCCTCTTTTCACTCCACCCATCCATTGCAGGTGCACTGGACTGACTTTTAGGGGTCTCAGGACTCCTGGTGTTTCATCCTGGAAAGCCTTTCTTCTCTGCTTCTGGATTTTAGATCCATAATTAGTCTTTTCAATGGGGCTCGTATGCCCAGAGACTCTGTCTTCTCCAGAGGGGGTTCTTCCCATTTATTACTATTACGGTTTTGGGGCCCATTCCCAGATGTCACCAAGGATAGCAGGGTGCTAGATACTATTCAAAGTGACTATATCCTGGACTGCAAGTAGCCGAACCCAGAGGCATTTTTCACCTCTCCATGTGGTTTGGCAGGCATGAGAGCCACTGCCTGGGTCACGTTGGACAAGTTACTGCGCTTGAAGGCAGTGGTGCCTGTGTCCCCAGCTGAGCAGTACAAGGGTAGACATTCCATTTCTTCCAGGATACCATATAAGGATGGCTTCTTCCAACCACTGGCCTCAAGGCAGTCAATGCTCATTTGCATGTATTGCACTTCTGAATATTAACTCTGAGGTCTGTGATTTCAGAGATGCACTGAAGGGAGTTCCTGGCATCTCTGCTTTTGTATGAAGCTTGTTTTCATATCCTGATATCGGAGGATCAGCAGAGATGTCTGCATTTTGCCATGTTTAGCTCACACCTTCAGTTCGCTGCTCCCCTTTGTCCTCTCTACTGCCCCAAGAATGTTTTCAAGGGTCATGGTGATGGCTGCTGTGCTGTGGCGCTAAGGATTATGTGTACACCCATTTCTGGACAACTGGCTCATCTGACCCCGTTCTCTGTTGGAGGCCTCTCAGGTTTCATCCTGAGTAGTGTCCTTCTGGTAAGCTTTGTCTGGGTGGTCAATCAATGAAAGCATCCATTGAAGCCTTTCCAATCCCTGGAATTTCTGGGAGAATGGTTCGATGATCAAGTGGGAAGCGTCTTCCTGCTGGAGGAGATAATGTGGAGATTGTTTGAATGACTTGAGGTGTTCTGTTCTCAACAGGCTCCCAGGGTTTGGGATTATCTACAGCTCTGATTGATGGCAGCGGTAATCAAGATGGTTTCCATGAGCGTGTTAATATGAAGCCGCTCCACAGCCCTTTCTGACCAGAGTTTGAGCTCGGGCTTCCACTCCAGCTGGAAGTGAGATCCAGCTTGAGATGGCAGCCCACATTATCTGAAGAAGGGCATGCCACTGGATGATCACTTGTGGATTCTTCGGGCACCAGACGCCAGTCTTACAGGAAGGGAAGCCCTTGTCAAGTGTGAATGGTCCAGGCAGGCAGTCTGTCTGGTCCATCAATCATCTCGTAGCAAGGGCTATCTGGCTGGTCCTCTTCCTGTCTCCTGCTCGACAGGAAGTGCCCTTGTTTAACCTCCAGGAATTCAGCAGTGCTGGTATCTATGACTTCTCACAGTTACAGTAGTAAAGGAAAACACCACTGTTTACTCCCGTGACTGTGGAGAGGTGAACTGGTGCGCCGGGCTTTGGGACTCACCCACTCCCTCTGAAGCCGCTGAGGTGCGTACAGGGTCCATCGTGCCCGTACATGCCTAGGGTTGGCCCTGCTTGGCCAGAGATGGCGCCCCCAGCAGGATGGTGCTCCTTTGCCTTGCTTGCCCCACTTACCGGATAGCGCCAGCTCTGATTCCTAATCTGGAACCTTGCATCGTGTAACCACAGTTTGGGTTGTTCTTCCCAAAGTGCATAACTTTACACTTATCCACATTAAATTTCATCTGCCATTTGGATATCCAGTCTTCCATTGTATCTAGGTCCTCTTGTAATTTTTTACAATCCTCTTGTGTTTTCATAACATTGATTAATTTTGTGTCATCTGAAGATTTTATCACCTGACTCATTATTCCCATTTCCATGTCATTTATGAATATGTTAAAAAGAGCGGGCCCACCACAGATCCCTGGGGTACTCCACTATCTACCTTTCTCTATTGAGAAAATTGGCCATTTAGCCCTACCCTCTGCTTTCTCTCTTTTAACCAGTTCCTGATCCACAATAGTACACTGCCTCCTATCCCACGCCTGGATGTACGAGTACTATCTGGTCCAGGTGATTTGCTACTCTTCAGTTTATCAAATATCAATATTTCTTTCAATTCTTCCAATACATCACCTTTAAATACCATTTCAGGCATAGGTAACCTCCCTACATCTTCTTCAGTAAAGACTAAAGCAAAGAATTCATTCAGTCTCTTCGTTATGGCCTTGTCCTCCCTTAGTGCCTCTTTTACCCCTCTATCATCTAATGGTCCAACTGACTCTGTCACAGGACTCTCTCCAACTAACTATCTCACATTCAAGTTTTATTATGCATTTTTGCTTCCATGGCAAGCTTTTTTTCAAATTCTCTCTCTGCCTGCCTTATCAATGCATTGCATTTAACTTGCCAGTGCTTATGTTGTTTCCTGTTTTTGTTATTTAGCTCCTTTTTCCATTTCCTGAAAGATGCTTTTTTGGCTACAACCGACTCTCCAACATCACCTTTAAACCATACTGGCAGTTTTTTGCCCTTCCTTCCACATTTCTTAAAGCATGGAATACATCTGATCTGGGCTTCCAAGATAGTATTTTTAAACAACCCACATGCTTGATGCAAATCTTTAACCTTTGCAGCTGATCCTTTTAGATTTTTCTTAATTACACAGGTACACTAAAAAAAAATTTTTAAACTGCCTCTAATGTTTCGATTGATTTTTATGTTTTTTGGTGCGCTGAATCTAAATCTGGTAACCAATTTGCTCCATCACGTACAGATTTTTTGCTACATTGGGTTAGCAGTTTGAGGTGAACGTTTCAGATTGAGTGCGATCGAGATAAAAGTTTCTTGGATGAATTCTTTATACTAATTGTTTAGTAGTTATTCAAATAAGAATAAAGAAAATTGTAACAAGGCAGCACATAAGAATAGAGTAATGTCAACAAAACACACTGTGATGGTAGCAAAATTGTCTGCACTTAAAACAGCCACATACATGTGCACAAACATTGAGCATATAAGAGCGAGGTTAGACACAAAGCAAAGCAAAAAAATGTGCAAAAAATGTTGTACAGGTATGTATGTAAGAATAGAAAACGCAAACCGCACCATTGCAATACATGAAGACAAACACCCGATGGTGTGAAAATAAAATTCTAATAAATGAGATCCGACACTGTGGTAATAACTAGCAAATTTTTATTTCAAAGTTTAGTAAAAACACGATATTTGTCAACACAGTTTAGATTTTAAAGTCATTCTTGGGTCAATCAATCTCCTGGTGGGCCCGTTTCTTCTTCCCCCGAATGCTTCTCTTGGTGCGCTGCTTGGCGTATTTTTCATCTGGGGTTTCCCGCAGCAGCAACCAGCAGAAATCAGCCATCATAGTGGTGTTCCATCTTCCTTGGTACCTTCTCTCTGCGTCCTTGATGTCCTGGTGAAACCTTTCACCTTGTTCTTCACTGTACACCCCCAAGTTTTCGGGAAAGTAGTTCACATGGGAGTGCAAGAAATGGACTTTCAGGCTCATGTTACAGCCTTGTTCTTTGAAGGCATTGAGCATCCTGGCAACAATATCCTTATAGTTCTCATCCCGCCTGTTCCCCAAGAATTTGAGAACAACATCCTTGAAGGAATCCCAGGCTTCTTTTTCCTTCTCAGACATCGTTTCAGCGAATGCTCCATCTGAAATGAGTTTCCTTATATCAGGGCCAACAAACACTCCTTCCTTTAGCTTTGCTTCAGAAAGTCGGGGGAACTTTGAGCAAAGGTACCGAAAGCACTCACCATCTTTTGGAAGGGACTTGATGAATTGCTTAATGAGACCCAACTTAATGTGGAGAGGTGGTAATAGAATTTTATCACGACGAGGTACCAAGCTCTCATGAAGAACATTTTTCTCACCGGGTCTCAAATACTCCCGAATTGGCCAGTCTTTTTTCCCCCAGTGTAGGTCGCGGGCCCAGCTATCCCACAAGCAAAGGAAGTAGGGATATTTGGTGAAACCGGATTGCTGCCCTAATAGCATGGATAGAATTTTAAAGTCTCCACAAATCATCCACTTATGCTCATCATAACGAATCTTCTGAAGAATCAGGGCCAAATTCTCGTATTTTTCTTGGAGAATAACAGAGTGAGCAATAGGAACTGAAGCGAATGTGTTGCCATTATGAAGAAGAACACCTTTTATGCTGTCTTTTGACGAATCAATGAACAGCCGCCATTCAGCAGGATCATACTTGAGTTTAAACTTTTCCATCACTCAGTATATATCGTTGCAAAATACCAAATCTTCCTCTTTGCTGAAATACTTCAAAATTGTGTCTCGCGGTTGCGGTACCAATAAAAAGTTGTTCCTGGTGACAATAGATTTTTCTGTTTAAGCCGAGAACCTAGCAGTTGGGCAGCATCTTTTGGGAGTCCTAAATCCCGGACTAAATCATTCAATTCAGCTTGAGAGAAAAGTTCAGGTTTCGGATCTGGTTCAGTTTCAAACTCGGAAGTACTGGACTCATCGGGAAAAGCCATCTGATGAGTCTCATCATGATCAGAACCGTCCACACAAATATGATCCAAAGATTTTGGTGGTTCAGGCACAGGTACTTCGTTGCTATGAGGCATAGGCCTAATTGCTAAGGGAAGGTTGGGGTAACTTATTACGTTCTTATTTTTTAAGTTGTATCCCTTCACAATGCAAGAGCAAAAATAGCAGTCACTGCTGTGGTCTCTTTGTTCACGTCACATCATAGGTATTCCGAAACGAAATGCTTGTTTTTTACCTTTCATCCATAAGCGTAGATCTTCCTCACATGTCTTGCACACTTTGTGAGGAGCCCACGGTTTGTCTTGATCGCCTAACTTCAAACCGAAATAGGCGAAATATACTTTTTTAATAAATGCAGAAATGTTCCTCTGTCGCTTTTTCACGGTATATTCCCCACAAATAAAACAAAAACTGTCCGGAGAGTTGACGCAACCTCTGGCTCTGTGAGCCATCACAAATACACAGCACTGCAAACTACAACTGTAGTGAACCACTTCGGAATAAAGCTGGATTACGACTGAGCAAACAAAAGGTAATAATGAACTTGCAAGAAACTGAAATTTGACAGGAACGTTCATGTCGCAACCACCGTGTTTGAGCGAGCGAACGAAGCGAGGCGAACAGGAAAGAACATGCACCAGCGCGAGTACTGGATTTAGCCCCCCGCCTCCCAATTGTCCTGTTAATGTATAAAATGAATACAAAACACTCTAAAATATCATGAGGGAGTGTTTCTAGTTAGTTAACCATTACAACCTCTATTTTGGGCCAAGAAAATAAACTGCAGTCGGCTAAAAAGAAATTATGTGAACATTCCTTATATGGGTAAGAAATCTAATTTTGCAAGAAAACGTGACGTGATGGAACATTTTGGCTATTTTTCCTGGATTCAGCACCCCAAAATCTATAGGAATCAGTTGCAAAACTGGAGGCAGTTTTTTGGTAGTGTACCTGTGTTATTTTCCTCATTTTATCATAGTCTCCCTTTTGAAAACTAAAATATAATACTGTGGATTTCCTTGCCATCCTCCCTACATTTATTAAATCAAATGTGATCATGCTATGATCTAGTAGCTCCAACACCCTTATCTCTTGCATCAGATTCTGTGTTCCACTAAGATTAGGTCCAAAATAGCTTCCCCTCTGGTGGGTTCATGAACAAGCTACTCTAAGAAGCAGTCATTTATTTCATCTAGAAACTTTATCTCCCTAGCATGTCCAGCTATGACATTGACCCAGTTGATACCAGAATAATTGAAGTCACCCATTATTACTGTGTTGTAACTTTTTTTAGTTTCCCTGACTTCTTTTAGCATTTCATCATCCATCTGTTATATTTATTTATTTACATTCTCTTGTATACCATGCTATTCTGCATCAGTGTGGTTTACATTGAACAAACTGAAATTACATTGAACAGGGCATTATAACTTGGAGATAACTATTTTACAGGGAACATGGGCTATGGAGGGTTAAGTGGCTTGCCCAAGACCACAAGGAGCACCTGTGAGACTAGAAACCCCAGTCCTTCTGGCCCAAGGTTGCTGTCCTCTAGTGGGATTTGAACCCCTGACTTTCTCGCCTGAAGTACCTTGCCCCAACCACTAGGCCACTCTTCCACTCCACTGGTCACACAGTTGGTAGTATACCTCTATTGCCATCACCTTCCCCTTTTTACATGGAATTTCTATCCATAGAGATTCTACTGTACAGTGTATTTTGTTTCCTGCAAAACTTTAATACTGTGTGACTCAATGCTCTCTCTAACATATAGCGCAACTGCTCCATCAATTTGATCTACCCTTTCATTGCTATATAGTTGGTGCCCAGGTATCACAGTGTCCGACTGGTTATCTTCCTTCCACCAGGACTCTGAAGAAATGTGAGATCAGAAACAGAATGTCAGACTATAATATAGAACTCTGTAAATTTCTCTAAACATACAGGAAATTATATATGACAAATAACAAGATATGATTCAGATTTTCAAATGTTAATTATTAGCATAATCCTCTGAGTTTGTTCCCAATTCAGTACCTGTCAGGATGAAAGAGGTTTATTTTTAGTAGCAATCTGAGCTTTGAAAAGAGAAGCAAATATATCTGGAGTGTGCTGCCACCTCGCGGAAAACTAGTGAGAAAATTCAGAACAGCAACACTGGTAAATGAGGCCACAATGCAGCCGAGTGTACTTTGCTCCAGCACAGAGTCTTGCTCGAGATTTTCCCGTGCTAGCCCTGCTGTCTAATGCAGAAAGAAAGCTAGCACATGAAAATCCTGTGCTATGCTAAAGTTTAGCATGGCCGGCATGCTAATCACATGCAAAGGAAGGAATACCTGATTGCCCACGAATGTAAAAAACTGCGCTGAAACTTAGTACTCTTCTCTTTATGCTGGATCTCTATGCCAACTTTACGCAGGCCTAAAGATGCAGCCAAGCAGCAAAAGGATCATCTGAATGAAGTCCAACACTTCCCCTCAGATGACTCATCTATCCGGTCCAGACAAAGTTACCAGATTTTTTGCAGGCAAATCTGGGACATTTATTGGAAGTGTGTTTATGGGAGCAGGGAGGGTCACTTAAGTTCCAGGTTTGAGCAACAACACGTGGAGGAGGGAAGAGGAATTATTATGTTCTCCCTTCCCCCATGGCAGCAACAATATCACTTCCAAGAAGACAAATCAGTAGAGAAATAGAAACGGTGATGCATCTCCCCTGTACTGTGCAAAACATAAAGATAATGGATATAAATTCTAAAATCTGACATATTCCGATCTCTAAATTGAAAAAAAAAGGTTTTTATACCCCCTCTGTCCCCATGACTGGAAATGGGGATAGGAGGCTGCCAAACAGGTCAGAGTTAGGGACACAGCTGTAAAATCAGGGACAATTCGGGGACAATCCCTAAAAGGTGGCGACATCTGGGTCACCAATCCCCCAAAGTTCTGACCCTCCCCTTCAAAAATTAATATTGATAGCCCATGGGCCCCCACCCCTCTGAATCATTCAAATAAGAATTGGTGGCCCATGGGACATGAAGTCCCAAAATCAGCATTGGTGGCTCATGGATCCTGACCTTCGCACCCCCTTGAAGCCCCCCAAAATTGCCAATGGTCTATAGGCCTCCCCATACCCTCAACATCCACCTCCACTGCAGTACCTGCATTGTTGAGAGGCAAGAGTGATGCCCACATGTTCCTACCTCTTGCGCTACCATCTTTCAAAATGGCAGCACCTGACCCCACTCAGCGGTGCATGCTAGGACACACAGCATAGGATCACCAGTCTGCCAAACAAGGCAAATTTTACCTCATTTGACAGACTGACCCAGCACAATCTATCCCAGGATGTATGTGGACAGTGCTCCTGCCCGTTTTTCTCAATACAGCATCAGCAATACAGAGCCTGGAGGCAGGGCTGGAGATTGGTTTGTTTGGCCTTTCCAACCAAAAAGGTGTTCCTCCTGCCTCACATTTGAACTGCAAAGGGGATGGAAGGGGGTCGGGGGAAACCTGCCAGGAATATTTTCTTTATTGGGGGCCTTGAGGTGAGGGTATAGTGGTCATTAGAGCCACCAATTCTTATTTTTTTGGGGATTCAGGGTGGGGAGGTACTAGGCCACCGGGCCACCAAAGCTTCTTTTTTGGGGGACCAGAGAGTGGGGGAGTGCCACTATGGTCACCTTTGTTTATTTTTGTAGCAATCAGTGGGGTGGGGAGGTTCTCATCAGGTCGGTGGGGGTTAGGGGGTCAGTAAGTGTCTGGATCATCTGAGCTGAAGTGTCAAAACTCACCTCAACCTTATTTTGGAAAGCATTCTAACACATGCGTAAGAAACATGCTGCTAATGCAGACCTTTGTGCGCATGCATATGACTTGATTTCCTTGTTTAGTGCAGACTTTTTGTTTGCAGCTTATTTGCATGCTGTTTGCTTGCAACATCTCTGAGCAAGAATTCTGCATTAAACCTGCATTAGGAACCCCTGCATTAGGGCATTAGCGCTGGGCTTTTGATCATAGGTTTTTGCATCAAGGCCACAGTTAAGATTCACTCTGTAAACTTCTGAATTGCTGTTGAATTTTCTAGTTCTTATGAAGAATCTTCCTGTAACCTGCCATAGGATACTTAGGGCATCAGTATGCTTTTGTAAAGATACAGAGGGAATCAAAACAGGTCAGTAAAGTGGCATATGGCCTACTACGCAATCCCTGCATAGGGATGGTTAAAACACTTGTGCAGGGTAATTTTATTACAGTGTGCTGGAAGGTGCCTATTTTGCACCAGTTTTATACAGAAAAATAAATGCCCAGTTGTCTTTATAAAATACTAGTGTAAGTCCTGCAGAGATCATGCCTACGCTGCAGGCATGGCTGTTGCATGTGCTGAGAGAATGGGTGTGAATGTCAGCATGTATATAAATGAAGTACACGTGTCAAGTAACATTTTATAATCTATGTGTGTACTTTGCGACTTCGCCCAGACCACACACCTGCATGCTGTCACGCATACATCTATGCCTGGTGCAATTTCTTAAGAGCCAGTTTACATGCTTTACATTGCCATTCACACTCATCATTTGCCATATAAAATTATCCACATTATGTACTTGCAGGAGAGAAGCAAGAAAAGGGAATACAACTTGGCAGGTTACAGTAAAGTACAGGAAGAAGACTTAAATAGAGAAAAAGAAATTCAGGGACATGAAATTAGAGGTGGGAGGTGGGGGAAGTGGGGAATACGTCTTTATTGAGAAGATGCTAGAAGCATGGGACAAACTTCCAGCAGAATGTGATGGGATTTGATCACATTTTACAAATGTTTTGAAGAGATACAGGGTTGAGAGTCTGAGTCAAAGAGAAGAGGATTGGAAGCATCTGGGTGTTGGTTTAAGCTGTGGATAATTTTCTAAAAAGAAAAAAGTATCAGTTTGGGGCCAGAGGTAGGATTCTACCTTCCACTCCAGCTCTAATGGGGAAAGGGAGAAAGTTCAAGTTCTGGTTAGGTGGCAGAATTGGATAACTTTATACAGGAATCTTTCATGACCTGACTCCCGTGGCTATGTTTAGCTAGATGACCCTGATAGCTCCTCCTCCCTCTACTTTGTTTTCAGTTAATTTTGGACAGCCAGCATGTCCATCATACAGTTTGCGAAACACAGCTTTTACCCATTTTAAAAGCCAAAAATTTCTATGGATAATTCCCCAACTTTCCTGGACAAATCGTTCACATATTGACTTCAGGATTTTAAAAATCTGATCCATGCTTATGGAAACAAACACTTGACAAACCAGGTTCATTGTTTTTTCTAGGAATCTGATGCTTAATGATGCCTCTTTGTTCTGTTCAGGATTGTATTAATCAGTTATTGGTAGTGTGCAGTGGAATCTATGATAATATATACTCCAAATGGTCATTTTTCTGCCTCCTTATCCATCAGGAATGTGTGCAGCTGCATGGGGATTATATTGGAAGGGCCTGTGGGCACCATGGTCCTTATGTTCCAGACGTCTTGTTCTGGTCAACCATCCTCTTCTTTGCAACTGTTACCATGTCATCTACTTTGAAGCAATTTAAGACCAGCAGATATTTCCCAACAAAGGTACCTGTGGTTTTTATTTAAACGATAATCATTGCTACATTTAGTAAGGATTTTGTCATATCTGTATAAGATGGGGAAAGGCATGACAGGAGCAGACCAAGTGGATTCTACCAAGTCATTATTTTCACTATGCTGGATACATTCATATTATTTGTGCATAGGGTTAACTGCATAGGATTTTTGGTTTGTTTTTTTAAATTCCAGAATGCAAAACAAATAAGTTTTAGCCGTGCTATATTGCCAAAATTGAATCACTCAAAATGAGATGCCAGTGGGGTCAGTTCAGGGGAAGGGCCAGAGGTTAGTGAGAGTGGCTATATTTGGCTGCTGTCTGTATAGCTCATGCATTCCAGCCTGAATACAGAAATAACAGAAATGCTTTACGGGGTTAATTTATAAAGCATTTTCTAGCATGTAAAAGATGTTTTACATGTAGAAAAAAGCTATAACAAAGGTACCTAGACCAGGGCTCTTCTTTGATCCCAAATGCTCATCCTCCCCCCTCCCAAATTCCCATTCCCACCTTTTGACAAGTCCCCCAGTCAATATACCTCACCACACCCCCTTTATAACCAGTCACCATTTCACAAAAAATAGGTATGCAGAGACCAGCATTGGAAGAAATAACAGTTGACTGCAACTTTATTAGCAAGCATGTAGTGTCGCTATGGAGATAAGATCAGAACTGACAGAGACGACAATACATTGAGAATACACAATGCATGCCATTGAGTCAATGCTGACTCCTGGTGACCCAACAGCCCCTGGGTTTTCTTGGCAAGATGTGTCCTGAAATAGATTTCCAAGCCTTTCTTCCAAGGAAAAAGTAACTGGCCCAAGGCTACATGGAGTGCCAGTGGGAACTGAACCCTGGTCTCTTGGTCACTAGACTGCTGCTCTAACCACTAGGCTATCCTCCACACACATGGCTATGGTTAAGGTTAAATTTTATTTGATATACCGCCAAAACTGTAATAAGGGGCAAACCCTCTAGCTAGGGTGGTGCACCATATAAGCCACTTACCTAATGTAGAGAAACAATTTGCAACTAGCTGAGGCCTACTACTGAAGGCTTAGTGTCATTCTCGACCTTTCAGGGCTCCACCATATTCTGAAAATCACACTGCCCAGTGTCAAACAATCTCCAAAATATCAAATTGGCTCAGATAACTGCCACAGGCATAGAGTAGTCCAGATTGCTCCTCTGTCCCCACCACACTTAAAGCTGTGACCAATGGACTCTGTGGCAAAAGATCAACCAACTAGATGATCAATTCTCTTGGAAATCATGAATAAACAATTCTTGATCAACTTCAGACAGATGTATCCCATCTTTACCATAAAGGCTAGGACAAAACACTTTGGCCCAATCATGCTTAATTTGCAACCTACCCTGCAAAGCTACCCAGTTGCCAGTCTTTCAATTCACTTTTACAAGGCCTTTAGACCACCTTTACTGCTCTTTATAACAAGACCTTACAATGATATCTGACCAGCAAATTCTAATACCTGGGAACATTGCAAGAATAAGCTAGTCTCTTTTTGCAGTCCTAATTAGCTGTTTAAAAGTCAAAGAGCCAAGATCATTGCCACTTGGATGAACTATAAGGGCTGCTGGGCACTCTCTCAGTTGTGCATGATGTTTGAGAAATGGAAAAAGCTGGCACCAACACATTCCTCTGTCATCGAACCAAACCACCCCAAACACCATGAACAGCCAGGCTAAGGTGGGAACTTTATGGCCGAGTAGCTACATAATATACAGCTCAGCAGATGAAAGAATATCCGACTAAACAACAGACCATTCCAGTGTACAATCGATCTGCAAGACAAAGAAAGTGTTTGAAGGTGTACATAAGATCCCAGCCTAATGTAACAGGTATAGACCTAAATCACCTAATAACTGCATCATGTAACCCAGCAATAGTGGCGCTTGAGGCCATGCCATTTCAGATTGAGTGAATTCTAAACGTTCAATGAATCCAAACCTAATTTAAGTAGCACCCGATGCATCGCTGTAGAAAATTAAAAACTGGTCAGCGGAGATAAATCTAAATGTTTAAACGAGTGCCCCTTTACCTCTGGTCATAGTAATAAATATTGCCTCAAATTTGTAACAGAGCAGGTCACTGCATCTGGAATCATGCTTAAAGGTACTACAGAATCTTTCCCAGCTTGATCCATTTTGGATTTAACTATCCTCAAACTTGTGAATGCCTCAACTCAACCAGCTCTAGCAAAAGCCCTACTCCTTCAGCTGCTCTATGCGATCCCTCTACCAACTCACTTACATGAAATGCCCCAAAGAAGATAAGCAAGAAAGCTGCATGAAAGAAAGCTGTTTCAAAATTGGAACTAGTAACCAAAGGTAATTCATGCCAAACTTGGACAAACAAATTGTGTGTAATGGGCTTCCTAGTATCTCTAAGCCTTGGGTGAGACTTTTCCAAATCTCCAAAAACCCTTTTAACTAAAATCCTCAAAGCTGGGTTTCCCCAACCAAAGGATTTTGCAAAAAAATTAAAACCCTGCAACATGAGTTAAGGTAGCACTCTTTGAATCACCCCAGCACTTAGAATACACAATGTACACAGCCATCAACTTATCTGAGACTCTTCCAGAAGATTGGCTGTAGCTGTGCAAAATGGCCATCACTCTGTGGTATTCATTGATGTATGAAACCCATGTCGCTGGTGCAGCTGACCGCTGCAAGTCCCATATTCCCAGGTTCTAAATATGCTCCAGAACCACTTTTCCCTCCACGTTCATTGTGAATGGCAAATTCCGGAAAGCTGCCCACTTAACAAATGAAAGAGAATTGGCAATATACCATTAGCAACACCTGGAACATGTTTGGCCCAAGAATAAATGTTTAAATGCAAACGGTGAAGTGCAAATTCCCTCATGAGTGCAGCTATCATCAGACATTTAGCAAAATGTATTTTGATATCTTCCACAACAGGTAGCTGTGGCTGCTGACCAAACAGAAAGTATAACTGAAAGTTTACTAGAGGTTTCAGGCAAGTAAAAAAAAAAAAAACCTGGCTTTTTTTTTCACAGTCAGAGGCTGGCCTCATACCAGTGACTTTTAGGCCAGAAGGCAAGCATCTTGCATTCCATGGGGGCTAGTTCTAGCCAGCTTGTTCTTAACTGTGTCTTGTATTGCTGGAAATATTTGTTCCTGTTTCCTTATTGGCTCAAAGTTTGCTTTGTCTGTATTTCTATGCAAAACCCTTCCTGGACTTTTTGCCTTGAAGCTACTGACTTGCTCTTCTATAGACTTATTCCAAAGACTTTCCTTTTGCCTGAAATTCTGTGTAGCCATGTCTAAGTATACTATCAGAGACATTTACCAAATCTAATCCAGATCTTGGTTATCCAATGAGTGCTCTTGTTTTCATTTTGCCATGCTGAAGGACATCCCTGTATGCAAACTAGCATGTGATAGATGTCCCCGGCCCATGTTTTTGTAGTGAGGATGTCAATATGGATGCTGGCACGGATGTCTACATCAGGGATGATGGTGTTTTTATATCAGGCCTAAAAAGACATCCCCAGCATTTTTCTACACGGTTTGCTCTGGACCTCCCAAATTGTAATTGGACACCCTTTCTAAAATGCCACATCATATGTCAGAGTCCTTCAAATTTCTACTGTATGTGGTTGTTTTGAGAAATATCTTATTCCAAAAGTTACTGTCCACTGAAGATTTGTGGCTATTCTACTAAATTTCATGTATTTGTATATTTTTTATTGTATTAGTGATTCAAGTTATTTAATATTTTCAGGTGCGGTCCATAGTCAGTGACTTTGCCGTATTTATTACTATCATGTCTATGGTTTTAATTGACTATGGCATTGGGATCCCATCTCCAAAACTGCAGGTTCCAAGCGCTTTCAAGGTATAGTGCTTACTTAAGTCATCATGTATAGATGAGTAGGTTAATATTCAACAGCCTGGCTGCTATATAACTTTAAATGTATGTTCAGTGAGGTAAAACAGCTAAGTGCCACATTTGAAAACTCACATGTGAATATAAATTGATTTTTTTATCCATTTAAAGTAATACCTGTTATTTATCTGTTGGCACTAAAACATAGATGGGTTGATAGTCAAAGACATTTATCTGAATAATGGCAACCATAATCTGGATAAATATTCAGCCGCCCCTATCCATGAATTTTCAGTGGTACTGGCAGCAGTCATAAAAGTATCCTGGCCACAAATAAAAGCATTTCTGCAGATGCTGGACCTTTAAAAAGCGATAACACTGGCAATTGCTGAAGTATCATTGGTCTTTGCATTAGCTGAATGTGTTTTTCTATGGTCACCTAATGAGTGAAAAGACAACTCTTTTGTCTACTAAGCTGGCAAGAGAAGGGCAAAATCTAGTTAATATTATACAAGGTGGGATGGTATAAAATACTACTTATCTTTTCCACATCAACCAGCAGTTGTTTGAAAAAATGTTTAACATTGAATATATTGTCACAGTGGGCATCATAAATGCCTGCTACCCTCAAGTGTCAAAAAGCTTATATTTTGCAATACCAACTGCTCCAACCTTTGAAGCAATCCATAAACATACTCAAATCCAATTATTAAAGAAAATGAGGGCAGTAGTATCTGATAGTAGTGAGAACTACTGCAACTATCTCTATTTGAAGCTGCTTAGCTGTTGAGAGATTTACAGTTAATTCTGACTGTGGTGTGCTCGCCATCACTAGTGTTCTCCTGTTTGATTGGATAACTTCATGTCTTGGGGGTAGTGCTTTTTTCTTAGAGAAAAATGTGCTCGTATTCACATACAAGGCCAACTTTATTTTTTCAAATCCTTTATTTGAAAATTTTGGTACATTTGATAAGAACAAATAAAACAAAAAGAAACATGCATATAACCTAGCAACTATCCCCCAACCCCGACAACTCTGATTCCACTATCATAAAATCGAGTCTTGAAGGACTACAAAAGGGGACTGCTACTTCTGGAGAGAGATCTGCAACAGTGAGTATATACGTCTGGGAATTTTTCTGAAGGGAATTCTTTGGATTAAAGCTGATTAATCTGTGAACCCAGTGTATTTGTTAAATCAGTCAGAGCCTAGTAGCAGCAGTTTAAATTTAAATTTAAAACACAGAAGAGAGCTTTCTGCTTAAATTTAGAACCAAGCAGAGAGCTTGTAGTTTAAATTTAATACTCACTCAGGGCCTAGTAGCAGCAAAGTGCTTTTAGACCAGCTGTATTCCATGCTTTAAGAAAAGTGGAAGGAAGTCCAAAAAAACTGCAAGCATGGTTTAAAGGTGAGGTCAGAGAGGCTATTGTTGCCAAAAAAGAATCTTTCAGGAAATGGAAAAGAGAGCCAAATGATGAAAACTGGAAGCAGCACGAGCACCGACAAGTCAAATGCAAGGCATTGATAAGGCAGGCAATGGGAGAATTTGAGAAGAAGCTTGCTGCGGAAGCAAAAACGCGTAATAAAGACTTTTTCCAAGTACATTTGTAGCAAAAAACCTGTGAGAGAGTCAGTTGGTCCATTAGATGAAAGAGGGGATAAAGGGGCACTAAGAGGCGACAAGGCGATAGCGGAGAGACTGAATGAATTCTTTGCTTCGGTCTTTACTGAGGTAGATGTAGGGATGTTATCCATGACTGAAGTGCTATTTAAAGGTGCAGAAGAATTGAAGGAAATATCGATACATCGGGAATATGTATTACAGCTATTTGATAAACTGAAGAGTAGCAAATCACCTGGACCGGATGATATACATCCAAGGGTGTTGAAAGAACTAAAATATGAGATTACAGGCTTGCTATTAGTAATCTGTGAACTATCATTAAAATCATCTGTAATACCTGAAGATTTGAGGATGGCCAATGTAATGCCAATTTTTAAAAAGGGTTCCAGGGATGATCCAGGAAACTGCAGACCGGTGAGCCTGAGGTCAGTCCAGGGAAAAATGGTAGAAACCATCATAAAGAACAAAATTGCTGAACATGTAGATAGTCATGGCTTAATGGGAAAGAGAGTCAACATGGCTTTAGACAAGGAAGATCTTGTCTTACTAATCTGTTATGTTTTTTTGAAGATGTGAATAAACAGGTAGACAAAGGTGAGTCAGTTGATATAGTGTATTTGGACTTTCAGAAAGCCTTTGACAAGGTCCCTCATCAGAGACCTTTGGCAAAACTAAAGAGCCATGGGATAGGAGGCAGTGTACTATTGTGGTTCAAGAACTGGTTAAAAGATAGAAAGCAGAGAGTAGGGTTAAATGGCCATTTTTCCCAATGGAGAAAGGTGAATAGTGGTGTACCCCAGGAATCTGTGCTGGGTCCGCTGCTTTTTGACATATTCATAAATGACCTGGAAAAGGGAATAACGAGTAAGGTTATCAAATTTGCAGACACAAAACTATTTAAAGTTGTTAAAACCCATGAGGATTGTGGAAAATTGCAAGAGGATCTTGATAAATTGGAAGACTGGGCATCAAAATGGCAGATTAAATTTAATGTGGACAAGTGCAAAGTTATGCACCTAGGGAAGAACAACCCAAACTATGGTTACACGATGCAAGGTTCCACATTAGGAACTACCACCCAGGAAAACAATTTAGGCGTCATTGTGGACAACATGTTAAAACCCTCCGCCCAATTTATTTATTTATTTATTTCCAGTCTCTTTTATACCGCGCTATTCAACATCAGTGCGGTTTACAATAAATAAAGAACTACACATTTCCTAGGGTACTCTGTGTTTACAATGAACAGGTGTTAAAACTTGGATAACATAGGGTAACTATATACAATCGTGCAACAGAGTTGGGATTCGCCACAATGATCTAGCCCTGTGTGTCTTGTGTGGTATACGTGGTTGGGGCTATATCATCATTGTCTACTGGGTAGTAAAGGAGAAATAGGTGGTGTTTCAAGGCCTTCCGAAACTGTAATAGGTCGGGGATTACACGGATGTTGGGAGGTAGGGCATTCCAGCATCTGGGCGCACAGAATTTGAAGGCCCTGCTTGCAGTTGACTGGGAGCATTGTGTTATTGCTTTTGGGACTATCAGTGTGTTGAGTGTTATCGCTCTTCTGGACCTGTTGGTGGGGGTGGTCTAGATCAACTCAGTTAGTGATGAAGATGAAAACCTATAGATTGCCTTGAATGTAAGCAGTAGGGTTTTGTACCTGAGTCTCATATGTATCGGGAGCCAGGGTAGGTGCTTCAGTATGGGCGTCACATGGTCTTTCTTGGAAGCACCGTATAGGACCCTCGATGCAGTGTTCATCGCAAGCGGCAGTGGATTTAGGGTGGCCTGGGGGAGCCCACGTAGGATTGCGTTTGCATAATCAAAATGTGGTATGATCAGCGCCTGGTAAATTGTCCTAAAGTCTTCTGGCTCTAGCAGCGCTCGTAAGGGTCTGAGGGATCTGATCTTATAGTACACCGCCCTAACTACATTGCCTATGTGTACCTTCATGTCTAGTCTCTGATCCAAGGTGACTTTGTCTGGAGATCTGCTTCCTTGACTCTAAGAAAGGGTGGTGTGGAGAAGTTTGGATTCCTTGTCATGAAGAGTACTTCTGTTTTCCTGTGTTGGATCCTGAGGTTTTGGGATTGGAGCCAGTCGGATACTGCATTAAAGCAGTTTGTCAGAGGAGAGAGGTCTGGATTTTCAGTTGAGAAAGGCATGTATAGCAGCACGTCATCTGCATATATCAAGCAGTTGACATTGAATGACCGGATCAGGTTACAGATAGGCTGCATGTATACATTGAACATCAAGGCTGAAAGGGAGGAACCTTGTGGGACATCCTGCTTCTGGTGGAAAGGATCTGGTGAGGTTGCCCCGGAACATACATGCTGCCATCGGTCTGAAAGGTAGGATTTGCACCAATCTAGCACTTTGTGAGTGATTCCCTCCTCCTTGAGACGTTCCAGCAGAAGCTCGTGTCTCACCGAGTCAAACGCAGCTGCAATGTCCATGAATATGAGGACAAAACCTTGGTGAATGTTGTCCATTCCTGCTATTAAGTTGTTGAATAGTGTGGTATAATGAATAATGTGCAGTGGCAGCCAAGAGAGCAAATAGAATGCTAAGTATCATAAGGAAAGGAATGGAAAATAAAACAAAGGATATTATAATGCCTCCATATCGTTCCATGGTGCGACCACACCTTGAATATTGTGTGCAATTCTGGTCGCCGTATCTTAAAAAGGATATAGCGTTATTAGAAAAGGTTCAGAGAAGAGCCTCCACAATGGTAAAGGGGATGGAAGGATACCCCTATGAAGAAAGGCTAAAAAGGTTAGGGCTTTTTAACCTGGAAAAGAGACGGCTGAGGGGAGATATGATAGAAGTCTATAAATTAATGAACGGAGTGGAACGGGTAAACATAGATCGATTGTTTACATTATCAGAATATAGAAAGACTAGGGGACATGCAATGACGCTACAGGGTAAACTATTTAAGACTAATAAAAGAAAATATTTTTTCACTCAACATGTAATCAAACTCTGGAATTTGTTACCGGAGGATGTAGTAAAGGTTGTTAGTGTAGCTGGGTTTAAAAAAGGTTTGGACAAGTTCCTGGAGGAAAGGTCCATAAACCATTATTAAAAAGGTACCCAGGATATTTTGGAACCTGTGTCTTTTGGGGAAACTGCTAGGTACGTATGACCTAGATTGGCCACTGTTGGAAACAGGATACTGGGCTTGATGGACCTTGGTCTGACCCAGTATGGCATATCTTATGTTCTTATTGTACCTCCCATTCTGGTTTTGCAAATAATGGAAGTATATTTTAATTTCCATTAGTGGGAAGTGGTGGTTCCCTGTCTAGTATATGCCAATAAATTAATTTTGGTGGTTTCCAATAAATATAATATCATTTTTATCAAAATAATAAAGATTTGCTCTATCCTATGCCTTTAGTTCAGTGTATCTCTTTTAGGGTTTTTTTTCTGATACTGTAGCAGTATTTGCTATTTATTGCTGCACAGATTAGGGCATTTTGCACTCAAATTTCTTCATTAGGGGACATGTTTACTAAAGGGTAGTGCGGAGTTAATGCACAGTTTCGGCACAGTGCTTAAACGTAGTACGGGACCTTGTGCCAAAAACCCTGCACCACCCCTGAAGCATTACTCAGCATGGCGACTGGGCGTTTCAGGTGCATTCCCACCCTGGTGCACATAGCATGAGTGTTTGTAGCCCACTCTACCTATGCCCTATGCAAGAAGCATGGGTGCAACTAATGCCCCTGCTGTTAGCCTGAAGCCCTGCACTAGTAATGTGGCCCATATTTGCATTACTGGTGCTGAACTTAGTAAACATGCCCTTAGGTCTGTTATGCAGTCCTTTAGGCTCTGGATCAAGATTGTTTCCATAATATTGTGCAGTGTCTTACATTATCAGACATAGATTAGTATAACATGATATACTGGGCTATTTAGTAGTGTTTTAAATGCAATGCAGTTACCACAAAATCTTATCATAAAATTAATAGCTGATCTGGGGTACTATGATCATATCTCCCCAATCCTGGCAGAACTGTATTGGTTCCCAGTCAAATATTGCATTCTAAGCTGCTTTCTTCAGTTTTTAGGATGCTTTTTTTAAAATAATATGTACTTTCCATTGCAGCCTTATGTGGCTGACAGGAACTTCTGTTCTAATGATTGAGGCTTTTTAAATATTTCCTCTTTGAATTCATTGAAAGAACTGGCTATAAAGTGGATTTTTTTCAATTACTGATCCAAATCTTTGGAATGGTCTCTCTCAATATCTGTGTCAGGAATCACACAGTATCACATGGTGGAGTACCCCAGGGATCTGTGCTGGGCCTGCTACTTTTTAACACATTTATAAATTACCTAGAAATGGGAACAACAAGTGAAGTGATCAAATCTGCAGATGACACAATTTATTCAAAGTTGTTAAAACACAAGATGATTATGAAAAATTATAAGAGGATCTTGAAAAATTGATAGATGAAATTTATTGTGGATAACTGCAAACGTATGCACTTAGGAAAGAAGAACCCAAACTATGGTTACGCGATGCAAGGTTCCACATTAGGAATCACCACCCAGGAAAAGGATCTAGGCATCATTGTGGATAATACATTGATTCCACCCAGTGTGCATTGATGGCCAAGGAAGCACATAGAATGCTGGGAATCATAAGGAAAGGAAGGGAGAATAAAACCAAGGATATTTTAATGCCTCTATATCACTCCATGGTGTGACTGCACCTTGAATGTTGTGTGCAAATCTGGTCACCATATCTAAAAAAGGATATAGCAAAATTAGAAAAGGTACAGAGAAAGGCGACCAAAATGGTAAAGGGGAAGGAAGGATACCCCTATGAGGAAAGGCTTAAAAGTTTAGGGCTCTTCAACTTGGAAAAGAGACAGCTGAGAGGAGCTATGATAGAAGTCTATAACATGATGAATGGAGTAGAACGGGTAAATGTAGATTGTCTTTTTTTACTCCTTCAGAAAGCAGAAAGACTAAAGGGACGCACAATGAAGCTACAATATAGCCCTTTAAGACAAATAAGAGAAAGTGTTTTTTCACTCAATGTGTAATCAAACTCTAGAATTCATTACCAGAGGATGTAGTAAAAGCTGTTAGTTTAGCTGGATTTAAAAGAGATTTGGATGAGTTCCTGGCTGAAAAGTCCATAAACCATTATTAAAGTGAACCAAGAAATCCACTGTGTATCCCTGGGATAAGCAGCATGGAGTCTCTACCTTTTGAGAGCCTGACAGCAGTGGCCTACCAGATGGGGTTGGGGGTGATGGCCCATTCTAGGCACCAGCCGGGAGGGGTGTATCCCCACCACACCCACATGTGGAGGCACCATGGCAAACGTAAAGCCGTGAGTGGCTTGCCACACTGTCTCTGCTCCAGGTCTGGTAGCTTTTCTCTCCCAGTTGAAGTCTTGCAAATTAATGCAGGTTTTATTTTTGTTTTATACTATAATTTTGCATATATTGTTGTGAACCACCTAGAACGTATAGGATAGATGGGTTATAAATAATGCAATTGCAATCAAATGAATTTTTTTTTTTGCATTTCCTACTCCATTACATGTTTAACTGCGATACTGTGTTATTTTTCCAGCCAACCAGAGATGATCGAGGCTGGATTGTGAATCCCTTGGGTCCAAATCCATGGTGGACAGTGTTGGCAGCTATAATTCCAGCTTTGCTTTGTACCATTCTCATTTTCATGGACCAACAGATTACAGCTGTTATTATCAACAGGAAAGAGCATAAATTAAAGGTAAGTTATCGAGCATTCATGTATTTCTAGTTTTATCCTTTTGGGGGTTTTGTCATACACATTTTTTTCAGTGCTATATGTGTTTGCTCATTAAGAAGAATTTTGCATGGTACATTTTTGAAACTTAAGAAAGAAAAGAGCGCCACTGGAACAAAAGTCACTGGGTAAACGTGAGGACCTCTATTACTATACTAATACTATTTATCATTTGTATAGCCCTACATGACATACACAGCACTGTGCATGTACAAGTAAGAGACAGTCCCTGCTCATCAGACTTACAATCTAGTCAAGACAAAAAACACACAACTGAGGACCAGGGTAATTCAAGGGGAATGACAAGATACAGGTAGGTGAGAATCAGGAGAATCAGGGGATGAGGACCCAAATGCAGCCTCAAAGCATATGGAGCAGCAAATTTGGAATGAGCAAAGTCTGGAGTTGGCAGTGGCAGAAAAGGGCACTGGTAAAAAGGATCTGCCAGAGGACCAGAGTTCCCAAGGAGGGGTGTAGGGAATGATAAGAGAAGAAAGGTAGTTAGCTACAAAATGAATACACTTATAAGTCAGTAGGAGAAGTTTGAATTGAATACGGAAATGGATAGGGAGCCAGTGAAGTGTCCTGAGAAGAGGTGTATGTGAACATAGAGAGATTGGTGGAAGATTAGCCAAGTGACTGAGTTTTGAACAGATTGAAAGGAAAAGAGATGATTTTGAGGGAGACCAGAAAGCAGCAGGTTGCAGTAGTCTATATGGGAGGTGACTGGGGAATGGATAAGGGTCTTAGGAAGGGACACATTTTACTGTTTTTAGCTATCTGTTGGATGTGTTCTGAGAAGGAGAGAGAAGAGTCAAAAATGACTCCAAGGTTGCGAGCTGAGGAAATAGGAAGAAGTAAAGTGATAAATTACCCACAGAGACAGAGAAAGGAGGAAGGAAGGGAGGGAGGTGGTTTTAGGAGCAAAGACAAGGAGCTCTGTTTTAGCCATGTTCAATTTCAGATGGCGATGGGACATCCAGGCAGCTATATCAGATAAGCGGGCTGAGATACGGGGCTGAATTCCTGGAGAGATGTCACCTACACAATAATTATTCTATTGGAATTGTAGGATGCCTTTTTCCTGGAGCTGATATCACTAGACAGCAACTTCCTATTGTCTGTGAATGTCATCCTAAGTTTTATATTCTTTTGCAGTAGAACTTTTCAGCAGAGGTTTATAAGAGAAGACAGCTTCCTATTTTATTCATATTTTTTTATTTTGTATATTATGTTTATGTTTATTTGGGCTTGATAGACTGCTCTTCACTTAGTGCAGCAGAGTGGTGTACAAATTTAAAACAAGTTAAATTCACAGATAGAAAAGGAATGTCAATAGCAGACAGAAAAGGATAGAACATTCACACCAAGGAGGGGAGAACAAGGAGGGAGGAGGGAGGGGGAGAGCAAGGGGAATAACATAAAATATGGGTCATGGCTGTGGTCATGAAACAGGCAGGTCATATGCAATGTGGAAAAGATGGGTTTTTAGGACAGCCTTAAATTTAGAATAGCAGAGTTTGAGCTGGAGGCAGGGGAGAGTGCATTCCAAGAGGCAGAACCCAAAAAGCAAAAAGCTGAGGAAGGGGTTGATTCTAGCTGGGTCTGAGAAGCAGAGAGAAGGTGTAGGTGATTTGCATGGATGTTGCAGAGAACATGATGTGGGGGTGAAGAAGCAGAGTATCAGAGAGATAGCGGGGGGGGGGGACCTGTGTGTAGTGCCTGGTGAGAAGTTTGTATTGGAGCCGATCTTTAAGAGGAAGCCACTAGTAACGAACTAGAAGGGGGAGGGACGTTCCCGAACCGGGAAGCATGTGCAAGGATACAGACAA
The DNA here is from genome assembly GCA_033557465.1 of Ichthyophis bannanicus. Lineage (NCBI taxonomy): Eukaryota > Metazoa > Chordata > Amphibia > Gymnophiona > Ichthyophiidae > Ichthyophis > Ichthyophis bannanicus. The sequence continues at coordinate 651,199,609 of CM066036.1, read as the reverse complement.
TGGTCTTTTGAATGAGTTGAAGCTGGTGAAGCTGATATTGAGGGAAACCCAAGAAAACAATGTTGCAGTAGTCGAGTCTGGACATCATGAGTGTAAGCAAAAGGGTAGTCAGAGAAGAGGGCGAGAGGAAAGGGCGAACGGCATGGATTTAACAGAGTGCAGGAAAAGAACAATGAATATCGAAGCTCTCAGTTCATATCTTGTATCAGACTTCAACAGGAACTCCCTCACACCTTGTCCACATTTCAAAAAGGACAAGTGTATTTTGGTACAGTGGGTCAATAGATATCTAATGTTCATGTTTCCTCATGTATATAGGCAAAATTGACACTATCTGATTGTGCATAATTATGTGCTAACCATCATCTTTGATGTTAAAATGAGGGATATATTTTCTTTAAGCAGCTCTGTTGTTAATAAGAATGAGAAGATCAGCTTGGCCCAAAGAGAAAACATAAAGTAGAATTGCAAACATTTAGGGTCATTTTTCAGGCAGCAGCTGCCTCCGCTGAAGCTAAATCCAGATATTTAGTGTCGGAGCCTATACTGCATCCGGTGCTGAATATCTGTTTTTTGCCGCTGAAAGAAATCATTATCCAGCTCTGCCCACAGACTGCCCCAAAAATGATGACATTTTTGAGGTGGTCTGTGGGGATATTCAGTGGCACTAACTGCATAAACCCATAATTTTCAAAAGGTACAAACCAGAGGCACTGCATAGATCAAGGTGTTTTGAAAATTATGGCTCTTGCAATTCTTCCTTGCTACTTAGTATGTTGTGAATGGTACAGTAAATGCCCTTCAGTAGCTGACAAGGTTTGTTACTGTTACTCAGGTTACTTTAACGTCTCTCTCATTTTTGCTTACAGAAAGGCTGCGGTTACCATTTAGATTTGATGATGGTGTCAGTGATGCTTGGCGTATGCTCCATCATGGGACTGCCATGGTTTGTTGCTGCCACTGTCCTTTCTATAACCCATGTGAATAGCCTGAAGTTAGAATCGGAATGCTCTGCTCCGGGAGAACAACCCAAATTTCTTGGAATACGGGAACAAAGAGTCACGGGGCTTATGATTTTTATTCTTATGGGTTCATCGGTGTTTATGACTCGGGTTCTTCAGGTAATACTTTAGACGCTTCCTTTTTTGTATTGAAAACACAGAATAAATAGTATCTTGGAGGGGTGTTGTGGGCTGAGGGAGAAAGAAAAGGATAGCGGTAAGACACACATAAGCAAGGCACCGACTGTACCCCCACCCCTATGATTTCTCAGGGTGTTATGATGGCCTAACGTTAACTTTGTGTGCTGCAATTGAGGGGTATGTGTACTATAATGTGCTGGTTTAAAGTGCATTCAGCCCCATAACTTAGCACAGGGGGGTGATGTCAGACTGGAACTAATGAATGGTGGCATATATGGCATGTCCCCATGCAGTTAGTGTGGGTCCAGCGCAACCCCCACTGTTTGCTAAGATTATCATGAGTACAGTTACCACCACCCATTGAAGTGACAGTAAATGCACCTATGACAGTGAGCACACACTAAAGACACTGCACTCACTGCAATGTACAGTCAATACCCACACTCTGCCCAGTTTCTGCACCAGCCTACAATAAGCAGTTAGTACAGGTTTTTTAGCACGGCTGAATTTTTAGCACACGATAACGCTTACCACGGCAGGTTTTGCGCACAGTAACCCCATTAGTGCAGTTCAATAAACATGCCCCTAAAACCAGCTACAAGGACAGAGACAGTGGCGTAAATACTTCCCAAGCAGCTTCCGCAATGCAGGGGGCCAGGCAAAGAAGGAGGCCAGTGACTAATGACTTTCCAAAATGAAAAGCAGAGCACTGGAGCAGCTACATACACGTACATTCTAGACCCTCCCTTGCCGCACTGCCTCCCAAATCCCATCCTGGACTCTCTCTGTGTTTTTGTCACTTCCCGAGTCCTGTCTTGACCTGGTCTTCTCCTACCCATGCGCCCTGCAGCAGATGCGCTTAAGCAGCCAATCATTTCCTGCTGCCGAGACTTAGCTCCAGCATTGTGAGGTGCTCAATATTGGACGAGCAGCACTTTCTGATGCTGATCTTGCTAGATCAGCATCAGGCCTTGCTAGCTTGCCAATACTGAATGCGCTTGCACCACAATGCTGGTACTTGTCGCATTACATGATGAGATAGACTGGGGAAGCTTCTACGGCTTTTCAGACTCACAGTGGGAGTGGCACTGCATCTGAAGTCCCCCTCTCTTCATTTCCTGCAAGCTAAGGTATTCACACTTCAGATTTTGCAGGGAAGAGCACATAGAAGAAGTGTATCAGAAGCAGAGGGGCAGATGTTGGGAGATGGAGAAGGATTCCAAAAACAAAATGGTCACTGTCACTGTGACAAAAAAAAAATCCACATCCAAAACCACCAAAATATAAAATGTGCTCATGGAAGCTTTTGGACAATGATAATAAATGGCAGCCACATTAGCCTGTGTTATTTAGTGCTCAAATGCTCACATTTAAGATTTTTTTTATTGTTTTTGATGAAGAGTTTTTGTTATAATGACCAAATGAAGGACAACAAGACAGATGAAGAAGGAGAAGCAGGGGGAATGGAACCTAGGAAAGGGGGAGAAAGGCAGCAGGAGAACAAATACTGAGGATATAAGATTGAGGGTGTTGCAGGAACAAAGTTAGATGGGGACTAAAGGGTTGGGTAGGAAAGCAGAAAAGGACAGACTCAAGAATTGACTTTAATTGGGTAGGGTAGGAAAGTGGGAGCTTGGGGATTAGATTGAGGGAGAGGGGAGATTAAGCAATGGAATGGGGTTATGAGTAAAGGTCTGTTGGGTGAAATGTGAGATATATCTCAAAGTGATGAAAGGTGGGGAGATGTTGTGGAGGACCTGGAGGGGCTGAGGAGGGGTCAAGGCAATAAAAAGGCTCTGGAGGGAGTGAGAGACAAAGAATAAGAAGATGGGTCTTTGAGAGTGTGAGAGAGGTGGAAATGGAGGAGGTAAAAGGGTGAATGGTAGTCTGGGTAGGGGATAAAAAACAGAATAAGGATTATTTTAGAAGCCCTGTTCATGCTTTGCATGTCTGAAAATGGGCATGGAGATGTCCAAAGCATGGATACTGGCTCTGTGGATATCCTCAAGGTGAGGACATCCAAGGCAGAACAGAAGTGTGGTGTAGGCATGTCTTGGGCCTTCTCATGAACTTGGATGTCCCCACCTGATTTCAGTAATGCTCTGGATGTCCAGAGCTGCAACACAATTTATAGCTGCCCCAGGCATGAATAGGTATTGGAAAAGGTAATAGTGAAGAAATTTCAAACTACAGACCAGTAAACCTTACCTCAGTGGCAGGAAAAGTAATGGAGGCACTCCTGAAAGAGAGAATTGTGGGCTTTCTTGAAACCAATAGGTTGCATGATCTGAGGCAACATGTTTTTTACCAAAGGACAATCATGCAAAACAAATCTGATTGAGTTCTTTGACTGGGTGACCAGAGAACTAGATCAAGGGCCTGCGATGGATATGATCTACCTAGTTTTCAGCAAAGCCTTTGTTCCTCATAGGAGACTTATCAATAAACTGAATAGCCCGGAGATAGGTCCCAAGGTGGTGAAATGGATCAGAAATTGGTTGACTGACAGGCAACAGAAGGAGATGGTAAATGGAACTCACTCGGATGAAAGGAAGGTGATTAGTGGTGTGCCCCAGGGATAGGTCCTGGGACCGGTACTGATCAATATATTTGTGAATGATATTGCTGAAGGACTGAATGGAAAAGTCTGTCTTTTTGCAGATGACATGAAAATTACAACAAAGTGGACTCCCTGAGGGAGTGGATAATATGGGGAAAGATCTAAAAAAGCTGGAAGAATGGTCTAATGCTTGGCAGTTAAGATTTAATGTGAAGAAGTGCAGTGTCATGCAGAAATCCAAGGAAACTGTATGTGATAGGGGGCGCGAGGTTGGTGTGCACGAACCAGGAGAAGAACCTCGGAGTGATTATTTGAGGATCTCAAGGTGATGAAAAAGTGTGATAAGGTGGTGGCCAAAGCCAGAAGGATGCTGGGTTGCATGCAGAGAGGAATTACCAGTAGAAAGGAGGAGGTACTAAACCACTGTACAAGTCACTGGTGAGGCCTCACTTGGAATATTGTGTTCAGTTTAGGAGACCATATCTCACAAAGGATATAAAACTGGAAACGGTTCAGAGGAAGGCAACCAAAATGATTTGGTGCCTCCACCAGAAGACATATGAGAGGAGACTTGATCTAAATATGTATACTCTAGAGAAGAGGAGGGACCAGAGAGATATGATACAGAACCACAAAGAGAGCAAGGCCCTCGCAGTACATAGGAAAGAAACCACAAGGGGCGAGTAGCGTGTGAAGTTCACAGGTGCCTTTATTTGTAAAACCCCTATGCGTTTCGGCTGCTGCCTTCCTCAGGGGGTACACAGCTTAAAAAAATAATAAATTAAATAATACAATCAAAAACATCAAAAAGAAACATAGCAGTCAAAATAAGTTAAGTATATAAATTAATAAATAATTAAAAAACATATATGAATAACTGAGTAAAACATAATCAAACACACAGGAAAGCATAAACCATCAAAATCATGAACCATTGAGGTCATCAAACAAAGGGCAGGAGTAATTAAGAACACAGAACAAACCTAACACCTTACCTGAAGCCCATATGTGGAAAGAGATGAGGAGGTGCAATAGGAATCTAGGGAATCATACTCACTCTTGCACTCTGTGATTCTCCTTTAAAGAGCTAATGTTATGCAAATATACTCCTGTTCTGGGATAATGAGAGATAAAGTAATGTAAAACCATAATTTGTATACAAATAAAGGTAAAGGAAAACACAGGAAAAGAGGGACAACGGAGATTAGCAGTATTCTATCAGAGCCAAACCATATCGAATGAAGCCAGTTGTATAGCGTATAGAAAAGTTGTAAATTAAATATTCGCAGACCATACGAATAAAGAGGGGATTAATGGTCCTGCTTCAGTTATAAAAAAGGGGGTTTTATCAAAAATCAGAATTCTCCTGTTCACAAATAATAAAAACAAAAAGTATCTACTTGTGCCAAACCGATGGAGATAATGGGAAAGTGGTGGGGTAGAGGAATAACGTGAGTTGATAGTGTTCCCTTGTCCTTTGAACAAACAAACCTTTTTCAAAGATGGAGAAGCTGTAAAACTAGAGAACATAACATGAAGCTGCAAGGGGGTAAATTGAAAGGCAATGTCAGGAAATACTTTTTCACTGAAAGGGTGGTAGATGATTGGAATGCCCTCCCGATGGAAGTGGTGGGGGCAAACACAGTGACAGAATTCAAAATGGAATGGGACAGGCACAGTGGATCCCTTTATAGCAACAGGATAAAATCAAAATAGCTTTAGCTGTCTCTGCTATCTCAACAAATAGGGGTGACCTGCACGGAAACGGTGGGTACACTCCTAAACAAAGGCATAGGGACGGGTGACTTGCACGGAGCGGCAGGTGCAACTACTCTTGCCACCTTGCTGGGCAGTCTAGATGGACCATGATGGTCTTTATCTGCCATCTTATACTATGTTACTATGTTAAAAGCACTTGTTTTATCATCCAAACATGCAGAAGATGTGGAGAAGAAGGTGCAGTCATCAACCCATAATGTCCATATTGACAATGAACACTGCTGAGGAATGCATGCTCATTTTTCCATTTAGCCACGCCAATGGACATCCCCATATGTAACCTTGAATGAGATATACTTCTTTGCCCTACAATTTCATAGTGAGGATACATATTTAGATGTCAGTGAAGGCGTCCATGTTGGGAGCATCTTTTTCTAAAATCGGGCCAAAATATAGACATCCTCAGCATTTTTCTGCACTTTCTGCCCTGAATGTCAGATTGCACTTGGACACCCTTTCTAAAATGCAACTTTAAATGAAATGAAGGCATGTATGGGCATGAGTGATACAGAAAGAGGGAAACAAGATTTGGAGACAGAAAGCTGCTATGTGTGAGAAGCAGAAAGAGGGAAATTGAATAATGGATTATAATAATGGGGAAAGAAGTAATATCTAGGTATGGGTATGTAAATAGGCAGAGCAGAGAAATGAAATAAAAACATGAAAGATCATTGTCAGAGAGAAATGAAAGGGAGGAAGTGAAAAATATAGAGCGAAAAGAAACAGAAAATGGTAAAGAGATCCATGAAAAGTACTTAGGGAAAGATCAAGAAGGAGAAGACTAAGACCAAGACAATCTGAAAAATAAAAAAAGGATCAGATAACGAAGGCATCAGAAGAAAATGCTTGTTTTTTCTTTTTAGTGATTGGAATCTATTAGTTAAGGGAATGTGCAGTTCTTATTCTTTGTATTTTGCTCAGTTTAGGACAATATGCATTTGTTTTTCTCTTTCTTCAGTATTCCACTGTTGAAAGAGTTTTTTCAGGCTTTCCATTTCGGTTTTTGCATGTTCTTTTTCTAATTTGTAGTCCCTTATTTTGTATTTGGTGAAGGCCTGTAGATGTTCTGCATGTTTCTGATGATCTTAAGGTAGCTAAATAGTTAGAAAAGGTGACAGCAAAAGCCAGAAGGATGCTTGGGTACATAGGGGGGAGGAATGGCCTGCAGGAAGAAGGAGGTGATAGTGCCTCTGTATATGTCTTTGGTAAGACCTCATTTGGAGTATTGTGTGCAATTCTGGAGACCGCACCTTCAGAAGGATATAAACAGGATGGAGTCTGTGCAGACGGTGGCTACCAAAATGGTCAGTGGACTTTGTTATAGGCATATGGGGATAGAATCAAAGATCTCAATATATGTTCTTTGGAGGAAAGGCAGGAGAGAGGAGATATGACAGAGACAATTAAATACCTATGTGACATAAATGCGCAGGAGGAGATCCTCTTTCAATTGAAAGAAAGCTCTGCAATGAGGGGGTATAGGATGAAGGTGAAAGGGGATGGACTCTGGAATAATATGTGAAAATATTTCTTTACAAAAAGAGTGATAGATGCATGGAATGGTCTCCAGTAGAGGTAGGACAGTATCTGAATCTAAGAAAGCATGGGACCAACACAGAAGATCTCTAAATGAAAAAAGGGTCTATAGTAGCTGGTATGAAAAGGCAGACTGGATAGGCCACACAGTCTTTTTCTGCCATTATGTTTCTATATTTCTATGTTTCTATGTGAGGTAGTCTGCTAGCATGTAGTTTCTGTGTGGGAATCTGTAACAGTCCAGCTTGTTCTATTGTCCCAATAGGAATTGCCAGTTTTCTAGGGCCTGATGCAATTTTACAATGATGCCTATTCCTAGGTAGGGTTGATGCTCTTTGAATCTTGGGGGTGAGTGCTCTAATGGTATGGTAAAAGTTCTGAGCATCTTTATTTACAGGGATTTGATTTACTTTAGAGTGTATTGCAATGGATGGATTTGTGTTGCTGTTACTGAGGTGACACCAGAACTGGAATATAATTTTTTGGTATGTTGGGTTGTAGAGTGAAGCACTCTATTTCTGCTGTGTACCCATTGCACTTCTGAAGTTTTTTGATTATCAGGATTCTTGTTGTTTTATTGTAGCTACTTTGTACTCTGCCTTGAGTGTTCTGGAACGGAGACCTAAAGCAAATTTCAATATATTATTTTATATTAAATGATTGAATCTGATGTTTCTATAATGTGTTCTTTGTTTTTTTCTTGAGTGCTTATACAAACTGCAAACGTTATAACAAAAAGAATACTTCAGAGGTGTTTGCTTGTTTTATCTGTACAGCTTAATAAGGCATTTATTTGTGATAAAACAAAATTAAAGGATATGCACTAATTTAGGATAGTTATTTTGCCATAACATCAGATGGGATTTAAGGACACTTTGCAGGATACTGCAATGTGTATTGAGATATTTTAGCTTTACAAGGAGCACAAAACGTATTCCCCAGTACATTAAGGGGTTCCCCTTCTTTGTTGTAGTGTGCACAATTATTGTAAAGCAGTCAACGTATATGGATCACCTGCTCTGCACTTTCACCTTGGAACTAAATCCCTGCGATTATCTATTGTGGCAACTGGCAAGAATTTAATTTCTGCTCTCTCTCAAAGTAAATACCTACAGGAGTTGACCCCCATCCTCTCCTCACTCCTTGGTCTTCAGAGGAGACCTTTTCCCATTCCCAAATCAAAGGGTGATACCCCCACTGCTACGGGGGGGGGGGGGGGGGGGGGCCCACGGCAATGTTTTGCTTGAGGGCCCAGAATTTGTATTGATGCCACTGGGCATAGAGAAAGCCATTCACAGCCTACAACATGTACAGGCAGGGAAACAGCACCATGGAACAATGCAGAGCGCAGTCAGGGAAAGAATTAGATTGGGGGAAGTTCAGGGCTTCTTTAGAGCAGGAATTCACATGTTTCAGACACTAGACAGAGAGCTGCTCTTCAGCAAAGTTGATGGTGACTCTGGATGAGATTCAGAAGCTGCAATAGGAAGACTCTTCTTTCTGCTCCCTGGTTACCCAGGATCCATTTCCAGTTCACATCTGTCCTCCTCTAGAATCTGTGAGCAGTTTCTGCTTTCTTGACTGGGTTATAACAGGTGGGTGACAGAAACTGTGGGAGTCCTGAACTGTTGCAGACAACGTCACAATTCCTCAGGGACTAAAGTCTCACAAAGAAGATGAAGTCAAGTGTTAAAACACAATCAAGTTCTCAAAGCTCTGTTTAACAAAATCCTCCAGCACACACCGCACCGGCTAACCTGACAAGGAACAAGAATCCAAGTGCTATGCTGTGTCAGACTAGTGGTTCATCGAGACCAACATCTTATCTCCAACCATAGCCAGTGAAGGTCCCTTTGAAGTACTCAGCAGATTCTAATGGGGAGATTGATCCCCTGTTGTTTATTCCCAGATATAAGACCTGGCAATCCTCAAGTCTATCTTACTAATTAGTAATTGAACATTAATTGGCCTCCAGAAACTTTCCAAGCCTTTTTTTTAAATCCAGCTATACTATTAGCCTTGATGGCATTCTTGACTAACAAATTTCACAGTTTTAATTGCGTTTTTAAAGAAAACCAAATGCTTTCTTATCTGTTTTAAAAACAGCTACTAATTAATTTCATAGAATGTCCTCCGGTCATAATACTATTTGAAATAGTAAATAAATGCCCTCTAGTAACCTGTGCCACACCATGCTGGCTTTTATAAACCTCAGACCCAATATTTAAAGAGGTTTATGTGGTTTGCAGGAGTTACAAATTGCATAAACCACACTGAGCTGGTTAGCTAGTGCCACTGACCCCACAGACTGCCTTGGCACTAACTGGCCAACAAAAAAGCACAAAACCATGTAATATATTATAAACCCAGTCCAGACATGGTAAACAGAAAAAGGACAACCACTTTATTAAAATATTTGACCAGGGGTACTCTTGGCATACAGACACGCCTCATTATGATCTCACAAACATTGTAGTGTAGAGTGGGGTGGGGAGGTTTAAAGACAGATAGAAAATGTGTGCTCCGGAACCATGCATTTTCTATCTGTCTTCAAACCTCCCCACACCACTCTACACTACAATGTTTGTGAAATCATAATGAGGCGTGTCTGTATGCCAAGAGTACCCCTGATGAAGGTATAACCAAAACATGGTCTGTGTTGGGTCGGCTTGGCTATTATATCCCTGGTCAAATATTTTAATAAAGTGGTTGTCCTTTTTCTGTTTACCATGTTTGTCACTAACTGGGACAGAACTGAGGCAATCCTAGCACCTAGTCAGTAGGTGGCAGTTTTCAGCCTGCTAACCAGATAAGTAACCTCATAAAGTTAGGACAAGTCAACGGCTGTAACTTGATGCTATTTTGCTATCCAACTAATAGCTGAATATCACCACTGAACAGATAGCAAAACCTACAGCTAGATAGACTTCGGTGCTGAATATCCGGTTGCACTTTTGCCGGACCACCACGGGCCCCTCCATCTTATCCCTTTCAGTTCTCTTTTCTCAAAGCTGAAGAAACTTGTTAAACTTTTCTTCAGAAGGGAGATGTTCTTTCCACTTTATCATTTGTGATGCCTTTCCTGAACCTTTTCTAGTTCTGTTATATTCTTTTTGAGGTAGTTCGACTAAAACTGTACATGATACTCAGGGCGTTACTGATTTATATAGAGCCGTCATCATATTGTCAGCTTTTTTACATTTATGTAGCACTAGAAAGTGTATACAGCACTTTACAGACACTCAGAAGGGAAGTCCCGTCTCAGCGGAGCTTACAATCTAGTCAACAGATTAACACTGAAAACAGAAGGCAGCTGAATAGTGTTTAGTTTAGGGTAGTCAGGGCATTAGTCCAGCCTTTCCTCTCTTTCTTTTTCCCTGTCGCCCAATAATAAAAGCCTGGAGTGCAGTGGAATATGTAGAATTTGAAATGGGAATTTAGATTATAGGGATAAAGACCAAATTGTTATGGAAAGCAATGACTGCTATTGCTAGTGTATATAAACAGACATAACAGAACTGAGCTCAGGATTTCAGTATATTTTCCAAAATGACTCCAAGGTTCTTTTCCTGAGCAGAAACTCTTAATGTGGAGCTCTACATTGTGAACATAGATATATAAAGGCAAACGTGATATGTGGAGGAGAATTTTACAAGGGACGTCCAAGTGCAATCTGAGACATCTTTATCAGAACGTCTGAAAAGAAAGCAGGGACATCCAAATGCAGACACAATTTAACAAATGTGGACGTGCCCGATATGGACGTCTGTGGGGATGTCTACATAGACATATTTCAGAACATGGTTAGAGTAGTGGGTTGCTATCACCGGCATTGTGCTGAGTATTGGGGATAATGGCGTGTTAACTTTTCTATACCCTTTGGATGTTTTTCAACCAAAATAAGCATTTTTCAGATTCCTGTTCCTGTTTGGAGCAGGTCTAAACTTAGACATGACACTGGACGTCCATGATGTTTCTGAGATCAGACGGGGGCATCCAGGTTCCTGGGAATGCCCTAGCTATGCCTCCACCACACCCCTCTTCAGACTTGGGCATCCTCAAACTGGGAACGTCCTCAGATCTTTCTTCTAAAATGGCTCTAAAGACATCTCTGTGCTTTGGGTGTGTCTATGTCCATTTTCAGACATTCAAAGCATAAATAGGGCTTCCAAAATGACTCCCAGTGAGTATATACAGGGTTGCTTCTTCAATCCCTTATTGGGCCCTGGGCAAACATTTCCAGCGGCCTCCCATTCATGGGGCCCCCTCCCTCAGCCGCCACCCCTCTGCAGGATATGCAGCGGCGGTGGGAGGAGGGGGGACCCATGAATGGGGTGCCTGTGAATGGGTGAGGGGGCCCTCTTATAAAATTGTCCTCTGTATGGATATCATCTGTTTACTTAGGCCTGTTAAATCACTTCTAGGGGATAATTTTATAAAGAGCCGTGGGACGTTACGTACTGCCTATGTACATAAATCACACAGTCATGCTTTAGCCAGTTACTATTCTGTAAATGCAAGTTATATTAGGTCAATAGCATGTCTTGTCACTGTGCAGAGCTTGGGCAGAGTGCACAGTTCCACATGTATTTTGCCAAATACTGGCAAATGTTTATTGGATACACGCAAACATTTACACTGGACCTAGTTTTTGACCATGTGCATGCTTGACTTTATAAAATAGGTTTAAATACACACATTAAATGCATGTTAACCTAGGCACACCATATAAAAATACCCTCTACATACTAATGTGGTCAGCACTGAATACAAATAGTCAGTACTGCTACTAATATGGCTAGCAGTGCTGAATATATACATTAAGCGTCAGTGCTGGCTCTTAAGATCGTGATCTTGCTGGCTCTGTATCAGGCCCTAAGTTAAATAATTCTGGTCCCAGTATAGGTTCCTGAGGAAATTCACTATTCATCCCTCACCACTGAGGAAAACTGATCATTTTCCCTAGTCCTTATTGTCTATCCTTTAGCATGTTATCAATCCACTAGGAGGCATTGGTTTTTGTCGCACCACTTTTTAATTTCCTCAGGAGCCTCTCATGAGGGATTTTATAACATGCCTTCTGAAAATCCAGAAGGGGGTCATTTACAGTAGAAACCTTATTTATACTTCTCAATAAAAGCACTTACACATGTAAATCTCATCCATCACGTCTCTGTTGCATGGGAGCGTGTTGGCAAATTGGGGATGTAAGACTGAAATTGTCCACGTCTGGATTTACATCTGCTTCCCAACACGAATACGAAAAAAAAGTGTTCCTTTTGCCCTTTCCTTTGCCGGAGGAATTAAGGCAGTATCGCCCTTCATCCCCAATGTATAGTTCCCTCTCTTAATGACACCAAAGGAAAGATAGAGGTCTCTGTAGTTAATTAGTACCATCTGCACATCTGGATTTGCAAAATGGCTGTGATTTTTTTCCCATGTGCATCTTTGTGAAATGACTCCTCCCACTACATGTAAATGCACATCCCCATGCAGTCATGCACATGTTCACAGTGGGAGGGGGGATTTTACATGGGACTCATACAGCACTTGCCCACCATCTCCTCTGAAAATGACATAGATTTGCAAACGTTCTCAGATGGTCGTTGCTGCAAACACATAAATGTGCCTTCACATCCTCTAGTTTATTTATATCTTCAAAACATTCTAATTGAGGCTTGAATTTCTTTTACAAAATTCATGCTGGGTCTTTTCTGTTAAGCCATTTTTATCTATATGCCTTGTAATTCATTTTATTTCTCAGCAAAACCTTCCACTATTTTGCTCAGCACCAATATCAAGCTCACTGTTTTGTAGTTTCCTGGATTACCCCTGAAGCTTTCATAAAAGGTTATATTGGCTACCCTCCAGATCTCAGGTACAGTAGCAGATTTTAATCATAGGCTACAGATGGCCAGTAGCAGATCTACATTTTAACATATTTATTATTATTATTATTTAAATTCTCTTATATACCGCACTATTCAGCATCAGCGCGGTTCACATAGAACAAAACATCTCAGTACAGTCGACATGCATGAGTTTACAGATAACAAGGGAAGGAACTTGGATAACAAGGGTAACTATCTACAAACTATTTACAAGGAAAACATTACTGCATAGATACCAGTTACAAGGAGCAGTTACTATGAACATAATCCTTTCTTATAAAAACATAAGATATGCCTTGGGTCAGACCAAGGTCCATCAAGCCCAGTATCCTGTTTCCAACAGTGTCCAATCTAAGTCACAAGTACCTAGCAGTTTCCTCAAAAGACACAGGTTCCACAATACTTGTATTGGGTCAAGCAGTGGATATTCTGGGTCCCATTTAATAATGGTTTACGGACCTTTCCTCCAGGAACTTGTCCAAACCTTTTTTAAACCCGGCTACACTAACCGCTTTTACTACATCCTCTGGTAGCAAATTCCAGAGTTTGATTACACGTTGAGTGAAAACATATTATCTCCAGGAACAAGTAGGAATGAGTCTTCACATATCGGTACGTCGGTACCGACAGAGTCTGCACGGGAACGCTCCCCAGCGTCCAATCAGAACGCTTTTGGAAGCATCCCAACACGCCTGCGTGCTGCCTTCCCGCCTTTCCCAACTGCCTCTCCTCAGTTTTCGTTTTTCCACGGAGCTGGCAGGACATCCTCCTGTCACCGCAGAAAATTCTTCTTTTATTTTTCGGTTTTCTTGTGGTCGTGTCTGCCTTCCCCGACGCCACCGGTACCGCTGGTATTTCTTTTCTCTTTTCTTATAAATTTTCCTTGTTAAGGAATACTTTTTTCCTTCTTAGTGCCTGACTTTTTTTTCGGCCTGCTAGGCCTACCCACTTTCCTTCATGGAAGCGCCAGCCACTATCCCTAAGAAATGTTCAAACTGTGGTGGTACAAAATTCATTTTGGACACTCATAATTGGTGTCTACCCTGCTTGGGTCCTGACCACTATCCGCTGGAGTGTCCCTCCTGCAATAGTATAGTCGGAAGAAGTCTTCAGCATCGAGTTCACCTCGATACGCGGTCCCCATGCAACTTCAGGGCACCGACCACCCTTTCTTCTTCGCAGGATCAGGTAACCAAAGAACAGTCTGTTAAGACTAGCCAGCCCTCGAGTGGTAGATCTCATGCACAGCATGGAGATGCCTCTGGCCTTACCCTCGAGGACACACTGGCTCAAAAACCCCGGTGGGAGTCTTCGGCCTCCAAATCCTTAGTGGGGTTTCAGGTTGTTCCTGAGGTTCACCACTCTCCGAACATACCTGAGCCATGCTCGGTGGTGGCATCCGCTTCGAGCGGTACCGATACCCCGGCATCGGCAATGGTGTTGGATGAAACATTCCTCACCAAAGACCGTAGTCTGGTGTCCTTGGTACCTGCGGGCCCATTGGAAACGCTGCAGACCGATCTTCCAGTATCGATCCCGGTACCGGTACTGGTACTGACGTCGGTACCCTCCAGTTATGCTTCGATAGACTCGCTTCCTTTGATGCCGAGTCTGGAATCGATCTCCAGTCTGGATGACTGGGTACCGACTCGCCTTGGTACCGACACCGGACGGTACCGAAGACACGGTTCTGATGATCCATGTCGGGCTCTCTCGGTTTCTTCGGTACCGTTAGAGCTGTCACCGACTTGTTTTCATCGATCCGTATCGGATACGGTACCAGAATCGGTACTGGTATCCACATTAGCATCGCTGTCGGTACCTTCCATGCTTGTTTCAACAGGCTCGCTTCCCTCGGTACCGAGTTTGGAATCGATCCCTAGCATGGACGATGCGCTACCGACTGTTGGTGGTCCCGACCTCCTGTGGTACCGGCGACCATTCTGCAACGATAGTCCGATGCTCCACCCCTTAGGGTCTTTTATACCAATGAATTTGGATAGATCCCTGGGTGCCAATGCTAGTTCTTCAACAGATCTAGCCTGTACTCCTCTTTCTAGAGGGCTTCCCTCTAGGGATTTTTCTTTTCAAGCATTTCTGCTTGATATGGCAAGGTCACTTGCCATTACTATACCTGGTCAAGATCCTGCACCAGGGAATAAGGAATCTCTATATATTCCCTGGAGCCCAATGGAGGACATCATGCTTCCTTTGCCTCAAACCTTGCAGGATCTGCTTTTTCGAATGTGGGAAACTCCTTTAACGGTACCCTCACCTTCTAGGGCAGCTGATCTTCTATACAATGTGCCCCCTTCTCCAGGTTTTCGAAAGGCTCAACTTCCTCATCATTCCATTGTTGTAGAATCAGCAATGAGGCGTGTTAAGAGTACCAAAAAGCACTCATCTTATCTGCCAGGTTGTGAGTCTAAGACTTTAGATGCCTTTGGACGCCAAACCTTCCAGGCATCCATGCTTTCAGCAAGAATTCTCTCATATATTTTCTATATGGGATTATCTCTTGAAGAGGTCACAAAGAATTTACTACTTTTGACCCCTTTTCTTCAAGAGCCCAAAAGAACAGACTATTCCTTATTGGTTAGTCATGCTCAAAATATCTCTAGGTTCCTTACTCGTGCTTCCCTAGACTCTTTTGAGTCTGTTACCAGAACTTCTGCTATAGCTATAGGGGCACGACGTAAAGCCTGGCTCCAAGTTTCAGACTTGGACAAATGGGTACAAGAAAGACTGGGAAATACTCCTTGCACTGGCAAAAATCTCTTTAACAAGGAGTCTTTACTCCAAGCTGCTCAGTTAACCACTGACATTGCTGTTTTCAGAGGCTCGTCTACGCCTTCCTCTTTCCCAGTTTGTAGGAAATTTCCTAACAAACTTTCTTCCCCTAAGGGGAAAAAGTTTCATCCATCTTCTACCCATCATACAGATGGTCCCAGACAGGGGAAACATCAGACCAGGTTAAAGAAACCACAACCTCAGCAACTTCAGCAAACCCAGCAGCCGCAGGGTTATCTTTACATCTCCTGTTTGGAGGTTAAAGTTGTAGTCTGCTTCTTTTCACTTGAAGCATCTACACTAATTTCATCCTAAATTCTCATGGATCTCTTTTCACGAGACATCCTTCATTTTTGCTCTAAGAGTTTTTATGATGATCATGCCTATAGTTAACAAGACAGTTTTCCTTGTTCTAGCATGTATCATCTTACCTTTCAGAGACTTACTGCATCGTAAGTCTTCTTCAACCCTATCTTACCTACACTCTTACTACAGCATTCGGTTTGTAAGAGTGCTTCTGTTACACTGGTAAGCCCCTATGGTTCTCTACCTATTCCAGGAAGGAGTTTCCTTTTCAGAGTTGTCTCTCCCTTTCACATTCTTACTTTAGGGCAGCTTCTCAGACAATAAGGAAGTCTTACCACTCCTACTATGTCTGTTGTTTCTTTTTCAAATCTCAAAAAAAAAGGAATTTTTTTCTGCTGCCCTGGTACTTGCTGCAAATGTAGCACTTCCTAGTGGTTAAACCACTGGTTCTGTTCACCACACAACCAGGGTTTGTCCTCCACTAGCAATCCTTCTGGCCTGCGTAGTAAGCCCAAAACAGCTTGTTAACCTTTTTTGGAGACCCTATCTTCACAGGCTTGTTGGTTTGTCTTCTATTCTTCGCCATCTCCAATTCCCTTGTGTTGGCAGAATAGTTTAACTTACCTACTGGCTTTAAGCAGCCAGTTTTTTCTTCTAACCAACCTGCAACATGCTCTCTGCAACTCTACAGAGTAGCTTTGCACTATGGGCCCTTGCTAGAGAGCATTAGTATCTTGTCTAGCAGATAATCCCAGATGGTTAGGAGGGGTTCACCCAGTCATGTTCTCATGACTGCTAGGTGTTCCCTACCCTTACCATCTCCTGTAAAGTCTCTTTTCAAAACAAAGGACACAGACCTTACATCACGTGAAAACCTAAAGAATGGCCAATTCCCTGGCTTGGTCCACATCTTCTTTGGACTCCTCACCAAGGATAGTTTTTCTTTCGTTGCAGCTCGTCCTTATATGCCTCCTTCCCATGGGAAGCTCATGTTCAACTGACGGACGCATGATACCCATCTTGCCCTCATAGGCGGATCGATATGGTATCTTATTCCATTGGCGTCTTCTATCCATTTACCATACTGAAGTTCTAGAGAGATCTGGACTTGCTGTCTGCAGACTGAAGTTATCCTCTGCACTTTGGTAGCAAATTCCAGAGTTTGATTACACGTTGAGTGAAAACATATTTTCTCTTATTAGTCTTAAATAGATTATCCTGTAGCTTCATTGCATTCCCCTAGTCTTTCTATATTTTGATGGCGTAAACAATCGATCTAGGTTTACCCATTCCATTCATTAATTTATAGACCTCTATCATATCTCCACTCAGCTGTTTCTTTTCCAGGTTGAAAAGCCCTAACCTTTTTAGCCTCTCTGCCTAGGGTATCCTTCCATCCCCTTTAACATTTTGGTGGCTCTTCTCTGTACCTTTTATAATAATGTTATACACAATATTCAAGGTGCGGTTGCACCATGAAACTATACAGAGGCATTATAATATCCTTTGTTTTATTTTCCATTCCTTTCCTTACGATACCTAGCATTCTATTTGCTCTCTTGGCTGCCACTGCACATTGGGCGGAGGGTTTTAACATGTTATCCATGATGATGCCTAAATCTTTTTCCTGAGTTGTGGTTCCTAATGTGGATCCTTGCATCTTGTAACTTTGCACTTGTCCACATTAAATTTCTTCTGCCATTTGGATGCCCGGTCTTCTATTTTAAGATCCTCTTGCAATTTTACACAATCCTCATGGGTTTTAACAACTTTGAATAGTTTTGTGTCATCTGCAAATTTGATAACCTCACTTGTTATTCACATTTCCTGGTCATTTATGAATATGTTAAAAAGCAGCGGACCCAGCACAGATCCCTGGGGTACTCCACTATTCACCTTTCTCCATTGGTAAAATTGGCCATTTAGCCCTACCCTCTGCTTTCTATCTTTTAACCAGTTCCTGTTCCACAATGGTACACTGCCTTCTATCCCATGACTTTTAAATTTTGCCAAAAGTCTCTCATGAGCTCCGGTGGAAGATCTCCCTTGTGTCCTGTGCCTGGGAGCTTAGTTGATGTTTCTACGGAGTCCTCTGAATCGCTAAGAAAATCAAAGTTAATTAATGTGCCTTCTCCAGTCCAGTTAATGGGTGTAGGTGGCTCCTTTGAGCTTCCTGCCCCTCCTTCAGATGCAGAAATTACCTTTTTTCCTTCAGTTTCCTTGTAAATGCATCAGCAGTATGGATGGTGCTTCAATATTTTTGTTGAGGTTACTTATTAGGAAAACTTTTGGCTGAGAAACAGGGCATAGGAAGGGTAGATAAATGAATAATAGTAGGCCTCCATTTGTGGGTTAATTTAACCCTTTGTTTTCTTTACTTTCTTTTTTCAATGATTTGACAGTCTATGATGTGGAAATTACCTTGAAAGATATTTGGGATGCCTTAAAATGTATCAATAGTAAAATGTCTTCCTCTCTGAATTCCTTGTGTACTTTCTCTCAAGAAGCTGCTGCTTCTTTGCAGCAACTTGATAAGAAAGTTACATTAGTAGATATGGCTCTCACTAAGTTGGAGTCTCAGGTGCTCCCGCTACATGCGGTTAATGTGGCTGGGATTAAGGATTCTTAGTTGCTTTATTCTAAGCTGGAAGCTCTTGAAAACTCTATGCACTCTTGTAATCTGCATTTTCTAAATTTTACTCAGTCGTCTTTATTGTCATATAAGATTCTTTTGGATAAATTCTTAAAAGAGATTTTAGCCATCTCTGATCCTATTGAAATTTCATAAATCTATTATATCCCCTCTACTGTTATAAAGCTTAGTACTGCTGAAGGTGGGCTGGATGAAATTGTTTGCCCTATGGATAATTTAACTGCCTTTTTAGAGGACTCCCAAGATATCATTAATTTGCGTTCCACTCTACTGGTTACTTTTCCATCCATTGAGATTAAGCAACGTATTCTTAGGGCCTTTTTTAAAGTCAACTTGGCTAAGTTTTGTGGCCAACCGGTAAATATTTTTGCAGATGTTTCCCATAGCACCCAACTACGCTGGAGGCAATTTTTTAACTTAAAGCCTCGCGTTGTAGCATTGGGAGCTACTTTTTTCCTTTAGTTTCCTTGTAAATGCATCAGCATTATGGATGGTGCTTCATATATTTTTGTTGAGGTTACTCATTAGGAAAACGTTTTGACTGAGAAACAGGGCATAGGAAGGGTAGATAAATGAATAATAGTAGGCCTCCATTCATGGGTTAATTTAACCCTTTGTTTACTTTGTTTTTTCAATGATTTGACAGTCTATGATGTGGACTTTATCAGGTTTGTTTTTTCCTATTAATTATAAATTGTCTTCCTTTTTCCTTTTATTAGATTATGGGATTGTCCTTGTAATAATTTTGGTTATTGTAATGACTAAAAACTCTATAAAAAAAAAAAAAAAGCATAACAGATTAGTAAGACAAGCCCTTCCTTGGCTAAAGCCATGTTGTCTGTCTCCTATTAAACCATGACTATTTACATGTTCAGTAATTTTGTTCTTTATGATGGTTTCTGCCAATTTTTCTCAGTACTGACATCAGGCTCACCGGTCTGTAGCTTCCCGGATCACTCCTGGAACCCTTTTTAAAAATGGGCATTACATTGGCCATCCTCCAATCTACTAATAGCAGGTCTGCAATCTCATATTTCAGTTCTTTCAATACCCTTGGATGTGTACCATCGGTCCAGGTGATTTGCTACTCTTCATTTTATCAAATAGTTATAATACATCTTCCCGGTGTATCAATATTTCTTTTAATTCTTCCGCAGCATCACCTTTAAATACCATTTCAGTCATGGGTAACATCCTTACATCTTCCTCAGTAAAGACCAAAGCTATGACCTTGTCCCCTCTTAGCGCCCCTTTTAAGAGGGACTATGACCTTGTCCCCTCTTAGTGCCCCTTTTATCCATCTATCATGTATTGGTCCAACTGGCTCTCTCACAAGTTTTTTGCTATGAATGTACTTGAAAAAGTCTTTATTATATGTTTTTGCATCCACAGCAAGCTTCTTCTCTAACTCTCTCTTTGCCTGCCTTATCAATGCCTTGCATCTAACTTGCCAATGCTTGTGTTGTTTCCAGTTTTCGTCATTTGGCTTCTTTTTCCATTTCCTGAAAGATGCTTTTTTGACAACATCAGCCTGTCTTACCTTACCTTTAAACCATGTTAGCAGTTTTTTGGACTTCCTTCCACTTTTCTTAAAGCATGGAATACAGCTGGTCTGGGCTTCCAAGATAGTATTTTTAAACAACACCCAAGCTTGATGTAAATCTTTAACCTTTGCAACTGTTCCTTTTAGTTTTTTCTTAACTATTTTCCTCATTTTATCATAGTCTCCCTTTTGAAAGTTAAAAGGTAGTACTGTGGATTTCCTTACCCTCCCTCCTCCATTTATTAAATCAAACGTGACCATGCTTTGATTTATTTATTTATTTAGACAGTTTTGTATACCACCTTATCCTTCAATCAAAGTGGTCAACAAGACATTGGGAGGCATACATTCAACAGGAGGAGATACAATTCATATACATAAAAAGCTATCTACTTATAGGTCTAAATGATGATGGGCGGTTGGGACTAAGTGGTGAGGGTAGCTAGTGGGCCACTTGGGTGGTATCTAGTGCTTGACAGCTTAAGGTGGTTGCTCATAGGCCTCAGTGAAGGGATGGGTGTTGAGAGCTTTGTGGAAGTCCTTGGTATCATTTAGGGTCCTTAAGTCCATGAGGAAGGAGTTCCAAAATGCAGGCACCAGTAGCGAGGGAGCTCTCTTAGATTTTACTTGCTTAGTCTTGTGATAACCTGTGAGTAAGGTGATCCTGTTGTCATTGTTGGTTCTTCTAGGCCTGTTACTGACATCCTTGGTTATTACATCCTGGAGCGCATCTGCAGAGTGGTGGTGGGAGATTTTGAAAATGTTCAGGATTGATTTGAATTTTGCCCTTGCAATTATTGGGAGCCAGTGCAGCTGTCGCAGGACGGGGGTGATGTGTTCAGATCTTGTGATCTGTGATCACTATTGCCAAGTGGTCCCAACACCCTTATCTCTTATACCACATCTTGTGTTCCACTAAGGACTAGGTCTAGAATGACTTACCCTCTGGTTGGTTCATGAACTAGCTGTTCCAAGAAGCAGTCATTTATTTCATCTAGAAACTTTATCTCCCTAGCATGTCCTGCCATGACACTGACCCAGTCGATACCGGGTTAATTGAAATCACCTATTATTATTACTGTGCTGTAACTTTTGTTAGCTTCCCTGATTTCTTTGAGCATTTTATCATCCATTTGTTCATTCTAGCCAGGCAGTCGATAGTACACTCCCACTGCCATCGCCTTCCCCTTCATCTTTTTACATGGAATTTCAATCCATAGAGATTCTACAGTGAATTTTGTTTCTTGCAAAACTTTAATCCTTTGTGACTCAATGCCCTCTCTAACATAGAGTGCAATCTGTCCACTAATTTGATCTGCTCTGTCATTATGGTATAGTTTGTACCCAGGTATCACAGTGTCCCACTGGTTGTCCTCCTTCTACCATGTCTCTGAGATACCAATCATATCTAACCTCTCATTTAGTGCTATATATTCTAACTCTCCCATCTTATTTTTTAGACTTCTAGCATTTGCATGCAAGCATTTTAGATGCTGTATTTTATTCATATTGATCTGGTTATCGGTAGGCAGGGGTAATTTGGAATCTTTAAGCTCTGTCTGCTCTGTACTCAAGGGCATTTGGGCTACCTTTGTCTTTATTGGAACCTCTCTGCTGATGAGCCCTAACTTCAGTCTTTTGCTAGTATCCTTCAAGGATACATTGTTATGAACCATGTGCTCTTGGATGACTGTCGGCTTTCCCCTATTATCTAGTTTAAAAGCAGCTCTATCTCTTTTTTTTAAAGATTAATTCCAGCAGCCTGGTTCCATCCTGGTTAAGATTGAGCCCATCTCTTCAGAAGAGCCCCTCCTTTCTCCAGAATGTTCCCCAGTTCCTAACAAATTCGAAACCCTCATCCTTGCATCATCGTCTCATCCACGCATTGAAACTCCGGGACTCTGCCTGCCTTTTGGGTCCTGTGCATGGAATGGGAAGTATTTCGGGGAATGCTACCCTGGAAGTTCTGGATTTCAACTTCCTACCTAAAAGCCTAAATTTAGCCTCCAGAACATCCCTACCACACTTTGCTATGTCATTGGTATCGATATGTACCAAAACAGCAGACTCCTCCCCAGCATAATCTGAGACCTTGTCTAGGATGTTCACTACCTTCGCACCAGGCAGGCATGTTACCAGGCAATCCTCATGTCCACCAGCCACCCAGCTATCTACATGCCTAATGATCAAATCACCAACTATAACGGCTGTCCTAACCCTTCCCTTGTCAGCACATGGCCCTGGAGAAACCTCCTCGGTGTGAGAGGATTTTACATCACCTGGAGGACTGGTCCTAGCTATAGGATCACTTCCTGCTACACCAGGGTGATGCTCTCCTGTCCCATGACCTCTCTGCTCCATGGCAACAGGGATGCTTCCAGACTGGAGGTGGGACTTCAGTACTGTATCCCTGTAGGTCTCACCCAGGGCCGGATTTACCTTGAGTGAGGCCCTACGCCAACAAAAATTGTGGGCCCTCAGCAGGGGCGGCCCAAGGGGGGTGCGGGGCCTCATTTGCATAAGGGGCCTCATTTGCATAAATATTTGCATAATGTTACCATATACTAACTTTTAGTAAACGTGCCTCTTAATGAGTGTATGGATAAAGAAAGACTAAAAG
Organism: Ichthyophis bannanicus; assembly: GCA_033557465.1. Classification (NCBI taxonomy): domain Eukaryota; kingdom Metazoa; phylum Chordata; class Amphibia; order Gymnophiona; family Ichthyophiidae; genus Ichthyophis; species Ichthyophis bannanicus. The sequence continues at coordinate 651,176,789 of CM066036.1, read as the reverse complement.
ATTTCTACATTACTATAATCCAGTGCCAACTGCCAGACACATTAGGAACTACTACAAACACTGCCCATTTAGAACCCATAGCAAACCCGCCGTATCCTAACAGCACTACCAGGACTCACAAAGCACCATACTCTACCAATCAAAAGGCAACACTGCAAATATTAAACCAATACATTTCAGAGAACAACAATACATGACCTACTGGGGAAAGAGAACAAGTGGCAATGTCAAATAGGAATTATATAAACAGAACACCTCAGCTCAGTTACACATGCAGAACATAGACCATCACCAAACAAGTAATCACAATTTAGAAACAGGAAGACAATAATTAAACTGGGAAGCCCAAAAGCCAAACTTGGAATGTACAACACTGTAGAAATAAAACTATACATTAATTTGCTCTTGTACTAAACAAAGCGCAGACGTTAATGATGCACATTTACCAGAGCTGACATATTCCAATTAATAAATTCAAAATAAAGAGATATTTTTCTACCTTTTGTGCATTTTTTTCAGCTGCAATTGCTCCAGCCACTTTCTTCTGGTTTCTTCGTGTCTTCTGCTAACTCTCCATCGTCTGCTGTCCATTTGTCCTTTCTTCTCTCTTCTAGTTTTTTTCCATTCTCTCTCTACATCTGCTTTAACATACTAATCTTTCTTCTTTTGCTCTTTCCTCATTCCTATTTCATCCACTCAAATTTTACCCCTCCATCCTCAATCCCCGCTTACTCTCCCAATACCCGGCCAATTGTAGATTTTTTATCCCTCCCACACACAATATTTTTCCCTTCTCCGTTTTACTCTTCCAGCCCCATCCCATTCTAATCCTCCCCCAACATCAGCTCCCTTCTAGTTCCAGCCTCACCCAGCATCCATTCCCTTCTAGTCCCTGCATCAGCCCATTTCCAGTCCTAGCCACCCATCAGCCCATTTTCAGTTTAAGCCCCCCCTATAACCCATTACCAGTCCTAACCCCCCATCAACCCACTTACAGTCCTAACCCCCCATCACCCCATTTTCAGTTTAAGCCCCCCCTATAACCCATTACCAGTCCTAACCCCCCATCAGCCCACTTCCAGTCCTAACCTCATCAACCCATTTCCAGTCAGCCCCCCATAGCCCATTGCCAGTCCTAACCCCCCCCATCAGCCCACAGCCCATTACCAGTCCTAACCCCATCAGCCCACCTCCAGTCTTAACGCCCCCAGCCCATTTCCAGTCCTAGCCCACCCATAGCCCATTACCAGACAGCCCCCATCAGCCCACAGCCCATTACCAGTCTTAACCCCCCAAAGCCCATTACCAGTTCTAAACCCCCCCCAACAGCCCATTACCAGTCCTAACCCCATCAGCCCACCTCCGGTTTTAACCCCCCCAGCCCCTTTCCAGTCCTAGCCCCCCCATAGCCCATTACCAGACAGCCCCCATCAGCCCACCGCCCATTACCAGTCTTAACCCCCCCAAAGCCCATTACCAGTTCTAACCCCCCCACCAGCCCACAGCCCATTACCAGTCCAAACCCCATCAGCCCACCCCCAGTCCTACTCCCCCCAGCCCATTTCCAGTCCTAGCCCCCCCATAGCCCATTACCAGACAGCCCCCATCAGCCCACAGCCCATTACCAGTCTTAACCCCCCCCCCATTGCGCATTTCCAGTTCTAACCCCCCCCCAACAGCCCACAACCCATTACCAGTCCTAACCCCATCAGCCCACCTCCAGCCTTAACCCCCCCAGCCCATTTCCAGTCCCAGCCCCAGCCCCCCCAATAGCCCATTACCAGTCCTACCCCCCCCCCCCCATCGGCCTAAAGTAAAATTTAATTTAAAAAAAAAACACTGCTGGCTGCCGCTGCGGGGCCCCCTCTGCTGCCGCGGCAGCATGGACTGACCCGCGGGGGCCCCCTCTGCAAGCTGAATCCGTCTGTCCGTCGGTCCCTCCCTCCCTCCATGCAGGCTGTGAGAGGCGCGAAGGGAGAGTGTCTCCCTCGCGTCTCTACTCTCCCTTCGCGCCTCTCACAGCCTGCACGGAGGGAGGAAGGGACCGACGGACCGACGGATTCAGCTTGCAGAGGGGGCCCCCGCGGGTCAGTCCATGCTGCCGTGGCAGCAGAGGGGCCCCGCAGCGGCAGCCAGCAGTTTTTTTTTAATTTTATTTTTTAAAAAAAGCTAATTTGTTCTATTTTTGTGGGCCCTTGCCAGCTGTTGGCCCTACGCCATGGCGTACATGGCGTTTAGGTAAATCCGGCCCTGGTCTCACCTATGTACCTCTCTGTCTTCCAAAGCTACTTCACAACTCTGGGATGAATTTCATCAGGTTCTGGTGATTTGCTGCTTTTAGGTTTGTCAATTTGCCCTAGTACTTCTGAATTTATAGTCATTTACTTCAGTTCCTTTGAATCATAACATAGAAAGAATGGTTCTGGTGAGGGTATCTTTTGAAAATCCTACACTGAAGGCTAAAACAAAGAATTTATTAAGCTTTTCTGTTATAGTCTTATCCTTCCTGAGCATCCCTTTTCTCTTGATCATCTAAGAGTCTGACAATTCCCTCATACTGCTTCTTCCGTTTGATGTCCTTGAAAAAGTATTTTTTTAAAATTATGTAGCTTAGCAGTTTGCAAAGGTTCAGCGATGTGATCTAGTATGGTTTATAGTTATGGTTATGGTTTATTAGAGCTTAATATACTGCCCTTTGAACCCAATTCTGAGACATGACTTGCGAGGCCGCGGGGCCCGACTCTCCCTGCACAGCTAGAGCAGCAGGACAGGGAGAGCTGGCGGGGAGCAGGAGGGGGCAGAGTCTGGATGGAGTGGGGGCAGACCAAGGTGGCAGGATGTACAGGGCCGATTCTGGTCATGGCCCTATATATTCTGCAGGGTCAGAGGGAACATGCTGATTATTCCACCTTCGAGGTGGAATAATCAGCACAAACTGGGCTATTGGGGCCAGACATAACCCCCGCCAGGCACTGTTCCCTCTAAGCTGTGCGCATGTGCGTGCGCACACACCTCGCCGAGAGAGCGCACATACTTTACAACAGAGCGCACAAAAATTACGGCTCTGATTCTGATAGAAAACAACATAGATGTCTTAAAATTTAAAAGTTATGATTGTAATTACTAGAAATTTCCCGCTTCATTTAGTAGTCGTCTATTTTCATTTAATTTGATTAAAATCAATGTGGTGTACATACTGTATTCTGACATGTAGTCAAATTTTAAAGTATATAACTCCGAGTGTCGTTATGTGGCGCACAAAAATTTAACCTTCCTTCAAAAGCTGCACACAGCTGATATTTTATGCGCACACAGCCTACAGAAAATTAGAGGGAACATTGCCGCCAGGGCTGGGGCCAGGTGCAGAGAAGTCCCCACCACCTGATCCAGACCACGACTGCCTAGCTGTGGATTGGGCAGTGGAGTGTAAGAGGGTCAGCACTGCGGGATCTAGGAGTGCTTGGGGGGAGGATATCCCCACAGGCATGCAGGGGCATGCTGGGCCATCCTTGGGCCTGATTCTGTAAGTCGTGGGAACGTCTTGCTCCCGCAGTACAGAATCGGGTCCTAATGAGCACGTCCTGCTCGAGGCCGTCTGGATGGCCCAGACATGCCCCTGATAGAATCAGGCTCCACATGGGGCATACAGAGCAGTTTACAAAATAAAATAAATAAAACATAAAGAACAAGAAAAGAATTACAGGACTATAGGATAGATAGATAAATGAACATACATCAACCAGCAGAGATTAATCATACCACTAACAAACAAATAACTTAAAATAATTAAACACTAATAGCAAACAAATACCTTAAATTAATTAAAACACATCAAACTCATCAAACTAAATCTGCGTCATTGGTACCTGTGGCCTACTAGGTAAAGGGACCAAAAGCTTGTTCAAACAAGTAAGTTTTTGAATGACCTAGACTCTGCCCTGGCCAAACCTGAAGCCCATACGAACTGTATATAAACCTGTACATAGTTCACTTGTATATAGCTCACTTGTTTTAAATACCTGTACATAGATCACTTGCATATAACGCAAATGAATCACTCGCACCCCTCACACACACTCATTCAGATGTTTCCACTGCATGTTTTCGCACTATAGCCCCCTTCCCGATTGTTTGATGTGCTAACCGCTTTGATTTAATGATAAAGCGGTATATTAAATCTGACTAAATAAATAAATAAATAAAGTCGGATATAGGAAGAGAGACAGTTCCACAGAGATGGAGCTAGGGAAAAGAGCAGAATGTTAAGTTGATTCGTAGTTTATGACGGCTGGAGTGGGGCTCTCTAGCCTACGGTCTTGAAGGAAACATCGGCAGCAAGAGGGGGCGTAAAGAGACATAAGAGAAGAAAGATACAATGGAGCCTTTCCAGAGAGAGTTTTGTGGACAAGAGTCAGAATCTTAACTGAGACCCGTTGAAGATATGGAAGCCAATGAAGATTAATAAGTAACAGAGTAATATGATCATATTTGCGAGTGCATGAAAGCAGATGAGTGGCAGTATTTTGAATTGGTTGAACTTTCTTTAAAAAATACCGAGGGAGTCCAGAGAAGATAAAGTAGCAATAATCCAGCCGTGAGATTGCTGTAGCCAGAAATATGTTGGTAAATGCAGATAGATCAAGAAGTGATCATGGTGCTCTACAATGGTGAAGGGCAACAAAAGAGGATTTAGTCAGGGCATCAATATGAGTTAAAAAGGAAAGTGCTGAGTCAATATAGACTCCTAAATATTTAAAGGTAGGACAAAGAGAAATTGGGAAGCTATCAAGAACTAGTGCTAGAGATGGTGAGAAATCAGACCCAGTAATCCAGGTAGCTGTGGTTTTGGAGGGATTTAATTTTAAGAGATTGTTTGACAACCAGGCAGAAACATCAGCAAGAGAAATATTCACAAACGAAAGATCAAGCAGACAGCTAGCGACTAGAAAGATGAGCAAAATATCATCTGCATAAATATAAAACAGGATGCCCAGAGATTGCATTAAGGTAGCCAAAAAAATAAGGAATATGTTAAAGAGAAGTGGGGAAGGAGCACCACAAGGAAGAGAATATGAAGCATAATATGTGTTGTGCAAAGGGACTTGATATGTTCAGTTACTGAGAAAGGAAGAGAACCAAGAAAGGACTTTGTCACATAAACCAATAGCGTAGTGTAACTGGGTTTAAAAAAGGTTTGGACAAGTTCTTGGAGGAAAGGTCCATAAACCATTATTAAAGGGGACCCAGGATATCAGTGCTTGACCCAATACAAGCATTGAGGAACCTGTGTCTTTTGGGGAGACTACTAGGTACTTATGACCTAGATTGGCCACTGTTGGAAACTGGATACTTGACTTGATGGACCTTGGTCTGACCAGTATGGCATATCTTATGTTCTTATAAATGGGTGAGTAATATGTAGTATTCTGTATTTCATTCTCTTACCTAGAAGTCTAAATTTGGATTTCAGGCCTCCCTCCCTCCTTCACCTTTTATAAGTCATTGGTTCCTACATGTACCAAGAGAACTGGGCCCTTCTTAGTATTCTATAAAATGGTGATGTGTGATATCTGCTTCATTCATACCAGGAGAGCTTTGAGCAGTCCTCTTGATCGCCAGCCACGTAAGTTCCTAATGACTGAACCAAAAATAACAATGGCTGTCTCAGCCATACACTCCAGGAGATATTTCCTTGGTGCAAGAGGAATATTAAGGGAGCATAACTTTTGATAGCAACACCTTAATGGTTTTTCCTATGAAATGTATCACCTGACGCTTGCTGGCTTTATTTCTGCATATTTGTATATATACATAGTGACCATATTATTTCTGTCAAGCTGCTGACAATCCTTGAATTATTGATTTCATGACTCACACAATATCCTATAATCTGATGTGAAAATCCAGTGGAACTTTCTGAACATATCTGGATAAAGTATTTACTTCCCATCAAATTCAAATCAACTTGAGATCTTTTGGTTTGATTTCCAACATTGTAGTTAGGAGGGAGGGGGTGGGGAGAAGAGAGATCAAGCAATGATTCCATTTCATCTACTGCTAAAAGCCTCAGAATAGGAAATGATTTTCCTGTTGGGGAATGTGTTTTTGTGCTTAAAGTCAGCAGAGTATATAGTACTACCACTGAGAGAATACAAATACCGATTGAAACAGCGTCCCTTCTTGCCTTACCCACAGTTCATCCCGATGCCAGTGCTGTATGGTGTGTTCCTTTACATGGGCGCTTCATCTCTAAAGGGAATTCAGGTAATTTTAATTTTAGTAATACAAAACGTTTCCATGGCTGATGCTGATGCGAAGATCATTGTAGTTTTTGATGGGTTAATGCATTTTAACATTGTGGTAAGTTACTTATGTGTGGTAAGTTTTTACTGTGCATTTGGAGCCAGTGAGGGACCACACCACAAGGTCCCTTACTGCACATTAAGGCCATTTGCAGTTACCACAGGTGCACCTAATGTCACCTATTGAGGTACTGTTAAATGCACCCATGCCAACTGCAGCATTGACAGTGTGGTAAGTACCATATGCTAACTGCGATATGCAGTCTACGCCCATGCTGCCCATAAGCTGCCTGCTCTCCGTCCCGTCACACAATGAACAGATAATGCAGGAATTAGTGCACAGTCATTGTCTTGCACGTACAGTAACAGTTAACGAGGCCTCATGCTGACCATGTGCCATGCATTAAAGCAGTCGTTAACCATTAGTGCACTTTGTCATGATGTTGAAAGTATGTTCAGCAGGTGCACATATTTCTTTGTGTTTTTTTCCCTATTTGTTTAATTTTTAATCCATTGCTTCACGTGTTTTAAGCTACATTTTATACATTTTCTGCCATAAACAATGTTAATGCACAGAGGAACAAAATGAAATGAATGTTCACCTACAGATGCATGAGCCACTAAGGGGACCCTTTAGTAATGTGTGCCAGGGTTTTGCGACTAATAAGCATTTAGCACTCAAACTAACTTGCAGTAGTTGCAACCGCTGAGGGCGTGGCCTGCTGAGGGCGTGGCCAGCATGTTCCTGGCGGTTACGTGCAGAATGGTACTCTAACGCTCCATGGCAGTGCACACTATGATCACGGGTGCACTGAATGCCACCTACTAAGGTGGCATTGGGTAAACCTGAGCTCATTGCCAGAGGTACAAGTAGCATGCAATATGTATTTGTGCACTAACTGTGCCTACTCTCTGCTCCTATCTGCCCTTTTACCACTCTAGGACACAACGTGCTGTCAATGTGAAAATCAGCCTGTGCTGTTTTGGCCCCATATTGTTGGTTATCCCGGGCTTCAACATGCACTAAACGCACACCAAAACCCATGGTGACCATGCAGTGCCCTTTAGTAAAAGAGCGCCTAAGTGAAATGACAGTACACTGCTCTACTGGACTGTATGACTTGCATATAACCACAAAGTTGCTGGGTTACCCAGTTCCGGGAGTGAGATTTTTGGCCATTTCTGGTTTTACATTTGCCTTGCAATTCAGTATGGTAATTGTAGTCGCTGATGTTACCCACTGGAATCAGTGCTGCTGGTCCCATAATGCATCAGAATGAGCTTGGCAGAAATCCAGGACTGGCCTAAAATCTCATTTCTGGAACCGGGTAACTTGGCAACTCTGTAACCATGTTGTTTACCTCCTTACAGCTCTATGACCGAATAAGGCTCTTCTGGATGCCAGCAAAACATCAGCCGGATTTTATCTATCTGCGGCATGTTCCTCTCCGCAAAGTCCACCTCTTCACTGTCATTCAGCTCAGCTGCCTGGTCCTTCTTTGGGTGATTAAAGCCTCCCGTGCTGCCATTGTCTTCCCTATGATGGTAGGAGCACATGCCTGGCTTCCTGAGTTTAATTTAATTTAATCTCATATTTATACCCTGTGTTTTACAGATAGCTAATCGGTTTAAGAAGAGGAACCTAGCCTTTCATTTTGTGGGGGATATTTTTTTAACCTGCATTAAGTTCAAACTAAACCAAAAATACAAAATTATGTTTTACAGAAATGAAAGACTGATTAAAAATAGATAGCCTTTTGCTTAAATATGAACGATGGGTTTACAAGAGTTTAGGATATCTTCTCAGTGAAAGAGCTTAGATATTAGAGTACCTGTAAACCTCTTTTTTTTTTAACTATGTGTAGCCGCGGTCCTTCAACTATGGAGCTGAGGGGCGCCCCTGAGGCGGGTACAGAATTACAAAATTATAGGTGTCTGTGATAAAGTCTCACACTCTTCTCCACTACTGTCAGCCTGAGTTCACAACGCACATATTAAGGGAATAATTTTGTAAGGGGTGTCTACTTTTACGTGTAAAAGTAGGCGCCTAAACGGAGTATTTTAGTCATTTCTGCATGCAAATTGCCTTTTATAAAAGCGTGCCCCGTGTAAACGAATGCAATAATTTCACGGCTTGTACTTTCACTGTGGGCATGCACAAGGATGGTGTTACATGTAAATCATAGAATATTGTAATTTACACATGCACTTGCAAAATGTAACTGTGGTCATTTACATCAGTTCCAAGGATGGTGTAAATGATTATGCTCTAAATGAAGGCACGTTTTCAGCCACTTGTGCTAGTACAGTATGTATATAATGTGTCAGCACATTACACGTTAAAAGTATACAGTAAAGGATTCATAAACTACAGGCATGATACTGTACTAACAATGTCAACATAATACACCTGAAAATAACTTCATAGAGAGTGGACGGGACATACTCTGTTTCGACATGCCTGCTAGGTTGCATGGGAGGAATTCCTCCATGCTTCTGCCTGTAGGGGGAGGTGTTGCGATATCATGCTTTTAGTTGTGGAAACCAGTCAATGTCTGTTCCTCGTAACTGAAAACGCACTATCAAAGCACCTGTCCCTTCTGGCAGTAGCATGGAAGACAAACTCCCATGCAGGATGGTGGGAACATTGCTCTATATACTTTTAGAAACTGTGTAAAAGTGGTGTGGAATACTTTGCTGCAGCTGCTATGCAAAAGTGAAGATATGCTTAACATTAACTAGCCTGAAGAATATTTGATGCATCAATTCTATAAAATAATATGTTACTAAAAGCAAGCAGTGGAATCACTGGTTGCTGCAGTTGTTATTACTTGCTAAAATGCCTTTAAAGACTGTTCCTTGGCACACCAAAATGTTCCATGTGGTATCTGAAAGATACTCTACACCCCCCCCCCCCCTCACCTAATAATTCCTAATTCTTGGGTCACCTAATTCTTGGGTCACAGAAATCCACACACAAAACAAGGAGAAGGTTAATTGATCATAATCTTTAAATAATACACAAATCTGTAAATAATACACAACACACTTGTATTATAAACACAGAACCAAAGCGCTTTGGGAGAGCAAGCCAGGCTTTTGCCTATGTTTACTCTGAAATCAAAGCTTTAGGCCTCTATTTATAGGTAAAGATTCCATTACACAGCATAATTTCACTTTATTATTCTATGTCTCACATCACATATATTCATAATATACATATTCTATTCTACGTCTAGTGTTACGTATATTCATAATATATTTTTCTATAGGCATGCACGTCATAGACAATCATAAATACATATATTCTCAGGCATGACTATGTAGGCCTTAATTCTAATTAATCCTAACACTGACAGTTTGATATTTCTGACCAGAGACAGCGAGACTGTGAAGCTAGGTAAACAACTTGCCTTTTACTTATCTTTCTAATAACAAGACTAATGTTTATGCTATCTAAACCTTTCACCCAATTTCTTTTGCAGACTTTTCAAGGATGGTATTAAATCAGGAGCTACAAATGATATTAACTCTTTCTTAGGGACTATAGCAATATAATGTTATACACAGGGCCTGACTGTGCATCCAACCCGGTACAATCAAGCTTTCTTTCAGTACTTCCTCTGATTCTGTAAAGAATCATTTCACAGATAAGGAAGCTCAGACATCGGTATTAAAAATGGATCGTAGCTAGCTTCTGGGTCAACCTGTAACATCATTTTAGGGGTCAGTGTCTCCACTGATTTCTTACAGCAAGCAGATATTACACAAAGAATTATTGTTCCTAAAATGATAATCCCTAATAAGCCAAATAATGAAGCTACTATGCCTTGCAGGGGCCTAGATAATGAATTCCAGAAAGAAAAAACAGAACCAAAAACAAAAATCAGAAACAGAACTTACATAACTACTACTTGATACAAATGTATGATTCCTAACCTTATCTTGAAAGGTTGCATAGTGATGTAGTACATACTGAAACATGAAGCGGAGAAATGATTAATTCCAGAGTCAATAAAATGTGTGGAGGACAAATGGCACTGTAGAACCAGAAAATTAGTAAGTTTCGATTGCAAAGCTACTGCTACCAAACTACGTAGACATAGTGGGAGTCCCAAAGTCACTGCATCAAATCGCTTTGAGAAATAGCCTACCGGCTTGCAACCAGTTGGGAAAGCTTGTAAAAGCACACAGGTAGCAGAGGAATCAGAAATCACAATTTGAATGGTAAAGAATAATCATATACAATAAACATGGTGCATTTCCCAGTGCAATTTTTTATTTTTTTTTTTACATTTAAAACAAACCTCCCACTGTGATAATGTGGGTACAATAAGGCCTTCAGGTACGTCTTTCCCAATAAGAGCATAAAGTGGAGCAGTAAGATCTGAGAAATTTTCTAGCCATTGTTTACAGAAAATTAATAGACCCAGAAACTTGCGCATTAACACTGGTGTTGCTGGAAAAGACAATGACAAAATAGGTTTCAATCTAGCAGAGATAATTGTATGACCAGAGCGTGTTAGGGCAACACCCAGGAAAGTAACATTTTGAGATACAAACTGCAGTTTAGACAAATTAACCTTCAAACCTAATTCAGCAATTTGAGCTCATAAAAACAAGGAATCTGACAAACAACTTTCATAACATGGTGAACAGAGAAGCAAGTCATCTACATATTGTACTAAAGAGGAATGTTCGAGCTTTACATCCAATAATGCAGTTCTTAGGGCCTGCGAGAAATATGCAGGACTATCAGTATACCCCTGACACAAAGTGGTCCAGGTATATTGCTTATTGTCAAAATAGAAGGCAAATAAAAATGGACTGTCTTTGCTAATTTTCACTGAAAAATAAGCAGAACTTAAATCCACAACAGAAAACCAGGTAGTCCCTGAAGGTATCTGCGTCCAGATATCATGTAGATTAGGTACCAAGGGAAAAATTGGCAAAATCACATTATTTACTGCTCGCAGGTCTTGCTCAAATCTATAAGTCTTACTGTCAGCCTTCAGTACAGGAAGAATTGGAGTCTTACATAATGAAGTTGTAGAATAAATGACACCTTGTTTCTGAAGATCTTCAGTCACAGAACGAATTCCATCAATGGCAGCTGCTGGCAGTGGATACTGCTTGAGTTTAGGAAGCTGAACTCCAGGTTTCACTGTGATTTTCACAGGAGGAATAGAAAGGCACCCGACATTAGATCCTGGCACTGCCCACAAGGTAGACGGAAGTCCTCCAAGAGCAGGATGAATGGTACTGGCATCTGCAGGAGACGGCACTTCAGAGAGAGAGTATAGCTGGAAAGAGAACTTGCCACCCATCCAGGATAGAGTAGCATGATATGACACCAAAAATCCCGACCTAGAAGATTCACTGGCAAAGTGTCTCCCACAAGAAAAGTAGTTGGATATACAATCTCTCCAATCTGTAAAGGGTAAATATTCAAGCCTACGAAGAGGAATTATCTTTCCCTCAATGCCTTCACAATGTACTATCGGTGCTTGTGCTAATTGAGCATGATAGATAGCAGGCAAATCCTGTAAACGCAGTGCTGATGTTGTAGCTCCAGTATCAATAACAAATTTCAAATTAGAACCTCCCAGTTTAGCTTCTAACTCACCCTGAGGAGTTACAATCAAATTCAGGAATAGTCATGCATCCCATGTATCACCTCCACAATCTTCTGGGTTAGAGAAGCACTGATATACTGGAGTGAATTCAGCTTGTACTGGAGGGGGAGGGGGGAAATCAGCTCTCTGGCCATCAGGATTCCGATTCCGGGGGCAGTCTCGCTGCAAATGTCCAGCCTCTCCACAAGTGTAACATGGGAGGAGTGGCCTAGTGGTTGGGGCAAGGGAGGAGTGGCCTAGTGGTTGGGGCAAGGGAGCAGTGGCCTAGTGGTTGGGGCAAGGTACTACAGGCCAGAAGGTCGGTGGTTCAAATCCCACTAGAGGACAGCAACCTTGGGCCGGAAGGACTTGGGTTTCTAGTCCCGCAGGTGCTCCTTGTGGTCTTGGGCAAGCCACTTAACCCTCCATTGCCCATGTTCCCTGTAAATATTAGTGTATGTGTCTCATATCCCCTCGTGTTAAATGTATCCCCCAACCGCTTTGACCCGGTGAAAAGCGGGATATAAATGCAGCTAAATAAATAAATGTACGCAGCTCTCTGAACTCTCCACGCCCTTGCTGAGAATTCACATAACCTCCTCTAGCTCTGAATCTACCCCTCCCCCTTCCCATGGGAGTTTGCATGGAAGCAATCTGCAAATTAAGCAACTTCGCTTTTTTTACATCTAATCTGGTTTGTTGTTCCTGTTGTTCCTTGAGGAACTTCAACTCACTGTATCGAGCCCCTTCCAAAATTGCATCGGCTGTTCTAGCTGGCCAATCTATTATTGAAGTTTCTAAAATGTCCTTTATTCTTGGAATCAATCCATTTACAAAAATATTAGTAAATCCTGAAGGTGTGTCTTCTGCCTCACCAGAATAGTCTTTAAAAGCTAGCAAGCACCTAGTGTGAAAATCTGTAACCTTTTCACTTCTATCCTACCTTAGAAATGTTAATCTCGACCAATCCTTTACAAGTTTGCATACTACTGTAAGGAATTCTAACAATGTTTCTTTTTTTTATAAACACAAAAACAAAATTATCCCTTTAAATCTTCTTTTGGAAATCTATCACAGGGTCTGTCACGAACTGAATGAGTGACACTATGAAAATCAGCTGGATTAAAAAAAAACACAAATTATCTAGAGCTGCCCAAATGGAACTATAACTGTTAATTATCTGAGACCATAAAGATACAAATCTACCAGGGTTATCCCTGTAATTCGGAAAAGTTTTAGTCAAATCAAACACTTCTTTAAGTAGTCACAATATCATTTCCCACAGCTGCTTCAGTTTCACAGTGGCAGAACATAAATTAGGCTGAATAGAACATCCTGAATAGAGCCTAAATCATAATATAATTGATCACACTTCATCAGAAACACTTAAATCTTTTGAAAAGTACACACAAATGAGAAGTACACAATAACAAATCTGCTTAAAGACCTATAAATTCTGCTTTGAATTTCAAATCATTACTGCTATCCTGAACTCCAGGCATAGGAAATTTATTTCCCGAGAATTCTAATTCTTTCGCAACAGAAACTCTATGACCTATTGCTACTTCTAAGATTCTTATTACAAGTACAACACTTTCCGTTTCTTGATTCAAACATGCTCTCAATTCTTTGAGCTGGGATACATTCCAAATATCCAAAATACACAATTCTACTCCCCCTAACTTCTGTTTCTTTTAAAATATTTTCTTTTTCTCTTAGCTATGCTACACGAGTGACCCACACTTGCTCAGCTGGTCAATAGGTACATTTCCTAACACAAACAACTGTTGTTTCAAAACATAAACATTCCTAATGTTTTCATCATGTACCATCCGTTCCCACCATGTAAGCACATTTGCATGGTTTACCTTTAACCGCTAACTCATATCTCAGGCAATGGACCTTATCTACAGAGAAAGTTCCCTCCAAAGGAAACTGCAAATTCACATTACCTTTTGTCACTGAATCCCTATGTGCTACGGAATTGATGGCTACATCACCTATGCTTCTCACACATACAATAGAAGCATACAATAAGGGCTACCTTTTCTAAACACTAAAGCCCTAGCTCTGTCAGGCCATTCACTCATCTGAGACAGAGCCTGTCTATTTAACAGATTACCCATCACTGGTAATTTTCATAATACTCACAAATCTTTTGGCACCTTCTGCCCTTGCCTTAACAGATTACCCATCACTGGTAATTTTCACAATACTCACAAATCTTCAGGCACCTTCTGCCCTTGCCTTGAATGCAGAGATCTGATCCGGTTACGGCACCAACTGAAAGATACTCTGCACTCCCCTCACCTAATAACAGATAGGGCTCTTGGGTCACAGAAATCCACACACAAAACAAGGAGAAGGTTAATTGATCATAATCTTTAAATAATACACAAATCTGTAAATAATACACAACACACTTGTATTATAAATACAGGACCAAAGCGCTTTGGGAGAGCAAGCCAGTCTTTTGCCTATGTTTACTCTGAAATCAAAGCTTTAGGCCTCTTTATTTATAGGTAAAGATTCCATTACACAGCATAATTTCACTTTATTATTCTATGTCTCACATCACGTATATTCATAGTATACATATTCTATTCTATGTCTAGTGTTACGTATATTCATAATATACTTTTCTATAGGCATGCACGTCATAGACAATCATGAAAAGACATACATATATTCTCAGGCATGACTATGTAGGCCTTAATTCTAATTAATCCTAACACTGACAGTTTGATATCTCTGACCAGAGACAGCGAGACTGTGAAGCTAGGTAAACAACTTGCCTTTTACTTATCTTTCTAATAACAAGACTAATGTTTATGCTATCTAAACCTTTCACCCAATTTCTTTTGCAGACTTTTCAAGGATGGTATTAAATCAGGAGCTACAAATGATATTAACTCTTTCTTAGGGACTATAGCAATATAATGTTATACAGAGGGTCTGACTGTGTATTGTCACACCCTGCTCCGCCAGCAGCGTGGTATACTGGTTGGGCTACAGGGGGACCTTTTATTGAAAGGATTGTAGTTGGGCTCCTTTGCAATAAGGTAATTGAGACCCGAGTGGTAAGGTCAAATCAAGGTTTTATTTCCCCTCCCGGGGTTTGGATCATAACACAGGTAACAAAAGAACAAAAGCCATATACTCTGGCAAAAAGGATAAAGTAAATTCTTGTGCTTTTAAACAGGCAGTTAATTCACTTCCACAATTGTATATCTTCAGCACAATGAAATCCTATCATTCATCACAGCCAATGTACAGTCCATCTGGTAGTCAGATAATTCAGGCTCTGGCGGATCAATTATCATTGATTCAATCTGACTATCATCTGCATAAGGTTGTTGCTTATAGTGAGTTGGTAGATTATTCTCCTCTGCCAGCTCCCTTGACCTCCCTACTATTTCCTCCAGCAGGTAAGGGTCAGAGTCACCATATCTTGGCATACAATTCCAATAAGACTTATGTCCTTTATAACTTCTAGGTGAAAAAGACTTGTAAGCAGCTTTACCTTGGTTACTTAGGCCACCTTCTGGGTTTGAGGCAGGAGAAAAGCTATGCACAGCTTCATTCAGTCGGGGTTTAAACCTCAGAGGCTTTTCTCTATGCTTAGGCTGTTTGTCACCCTCCTCCAACATACAGATGTCTTGCACCGTATATTCTTTCCTTCCTGAAGCCTGTAATTGCTTTCCAGTTATTCTGACTGGACTTTCTCCTTATAAATGCCTTCACGATAAGGTATATGTTTGGAGGCTGGGTTAAAAGGTTTTTGAGCCTTTCTCCTCCAATTAAGACTATCAGCTGTTATCTGCCTTTCTCTTTCACATTCAGAATCAAAGTCATTCACATCAGTTTTCCTACCAGCCCAAAGCAGACGTTGCTTCCCCGATTCAAACCTCAGCTTGCACTCAGTGTCTAGCTGGTTCTCATTCAGCACGTCTCTCCTGCTTCCAATTACTGGTTTCACTGAATCTTCCACACTGCTTTCTCTGGAGTTACCGGAGCTACCAAAGCCAAAGTCAGAACTCCTTCTCCAGCTCCTGCTATTGCTGCTCCTACGGCTCGTCCTACAGCTACCACTATTCTCTAATGAACGTC
Organism: Ichthyophis bannanicus; assembly: GCA_033557465.1. Taxonomy (NCBI): domain Eukaryota; kingdom Metazoa; phylum Chordata; class Amphibia; order Gymnophiona; family Ichthyophiidae; genus Ichthyophis; species Ichthyophis bannanicus. The sequence goes on along the minus strand of CM066036.1, from coordinate 651,160,762 downwards.
CCTTATTCGTTTGCTGAGGCTCTACTCCAGCCCTTCCCCCTCCCAGGTGAAAGCTATTAGAGCTAAGAGCTGGGGAATGCCTATCAGTTGTGCAGGGTTCCTTCCCTCGTGGCTGGGAATGTTTATGTTGCTCTTGGCAACTGGGTGTCCTGATATCTTCCTTCCTGCTAGAAACAGCCCTATTACTCATAGGTTCCTCTGCTTTCCTATCACAGGATATCTTTTCCCCATTACAGTATCCAACCAGGTACAATCAAGCTTTCTTTCAGTATCAGTAAATCACACACTTTTTGTGATCATTTACCAGATTCTCCAGCTAATATTTTCATTGTAATCAAAAATAATTTAAAAACTAGCAACCAGCATCTATAGGTGCACTGATTTCATCTCAGTAGTGCACTATTACAGTAGCAAGCATGCTGATGTTTGGCCTATAGTACACTAAGGGGCAGGTTTACTATGCTGGGCTAATGGTTAGCATGGACTGTTTGTAACTAGGCCCCATGTTATTCAATAGGACCTAGTTACAAAAAGCCGATGCTAACCATTATATTGGCTTAGTAGACATGCCTCTAATTTGTGTTGGGGGTTGTGATGCCCAGGGCTGGCCCCAGAGTTGGTTCAAGGTGTTGGTGCCCTAAGCAAACCTTAAGCCTTACAACACTCCGGCTGTTTAGCTTTGAATGCCCTGCTCATTACTGCCACTGAGAAGTTGCTCCCTAGGCGACTGCCTATTTTGCCTGATGGTTGGGCTGGCCCTGGTGCTCCCAAAATGTTATCATCTTTGAATTTTTCTTTTTCAGGTTTTAGCACTGGTGTTTGTAAGAAAGCTTATGGATTTCCTTTTTACCAAACGGGAGCTGAGCTGGCTGGACGATTTGATGCCTGAAAGCAAGAAAAAAAAATTGGAAGATGCTGAAAAAGAGGTATGAGGGGACAATCTTTCTGTTCAGTGTCATGAAGCATTTTCAGTTTTAGCCTAACGCCTACAAATAAAGCCCAGCAATGTATAAAGTTTACTAATGAGTTAAAAGTTCTATTTCTACTGCTCAGGAGAACTCAGAAAAGTTTTCACTCTTTCTTACCTCTTTTCACTGGTTAGTGGTTGCTCAGAATATTAAATTTAAAACTTTAACATAGATCCAACACTTCATGGGCCCATTTATGTGGCTAATTGGCTGGATCTTTACTTTCCACCTCACTTGTTGACTTTAAAGGTAGTGATTATCTGAAGATTCTGCCATTAATAGCTTTTAACGCAACTGTGGTTGTTACAGATGTTAGCTGATATTAGTTACCAGATGTCCCTGATTTTCGGGAATTGTCCCTGATCTTAGAGCCATGTCCCCAACTCTCACCTGTTTGGCATCCTCCTGTCCCTGATTCCAGCAATGGGGACAGAGGAGGTAAAAAAACAATATTTTCAATTTAGTGATTTAAATATGTCTTTTTATTATTTATATCCATTATATTTATATTTTGCACAGTACAGAAGAAATGCATCACATTTTTTAATTCTCTTGTCTTCTTGGATGGTATGTTATTGTTGTCATGGGTTAGATGTGGGGGAGAGGGGGCAGGGTAATAACTCTCTTTCCCCCTCATGCTTTGTCACTCAAACCTAGAATTAAGGTGTTCCTTCCCCCCCCCCCCCCCCAACATACTTTGGAGAAGTATCCCAGATTTGTCTGCAAAAAATCTGGTAGCTTTACTGATATGCTGGGATGGTGCGAGGATTGGAGACACCCTAAGCAAGCCATTCCATCTTGCACCCCTCGCCCCTCGCTGCCACCCTTCTCCAGAGCCAACAGTGGTGGCAATGGCAAAGGAACCATGACGTAGGGCTTATCAAAGGCTCCAGTGCTGTCAAATGGTCCTTTCCTGCGACCTTTGGGTGTTTCTGCACCTCCTCCAATGCAGACTTCCATCTACATAGACCTTCCCCGAACAGTATTACAGAACCCAGATATCTAGAAGAACCTAATGGTTAGAATAGTTGGCTAGGAACAGGGCAGTCAGGGTTCAAATGCTACTGCTGCTGCTGCTGTTGTTGTTGACATTGTGCTGAATACTAGGGATGAGCGAGTGCATTCTTCTCTATATCTTCTGGATGTTTTTCAGCAAAAACAAGCACTTTTCAGATGCTTGCTCATCACGGTTCTTGCCTCAAAGCAGTTCTAAAGTTAGATGTGATGCCGGACATCCATGGCATTTCTGTGATCAGGTGGGGATGTCCAGGTTCCTGAGAATGCCCTGACCATGCCTCCAGGCTTCTGGGAACACCCCACAACACCTCCTCCAGGCCCCCAGTCAGATTTGGATGTCCTCATGCTGGGGACATCTCCAGATTTGGCTTCTAAAATGGCTCTGGAGACATCTTTGTACTTTGGACATGACTATGCCTGTTTTTGGACATCCAAATTACAAATAGCATCTTGGGAATGTAGTACACATGGTGGGTGATAAATTCTTAGTTCAGATAAAATACATACAGGAGCCTCTTGAGTTAAGACCTTAAAGACCATGGCCAACACCTTAAACATGATGCACCACCTAATTGGCAACCGGTAGAGATTATATAGTGTAGTTATATATTCTTGATGCTTAATTCCAATGATAATAAGTTGTATTTTGAATCATCTGAAGGGGTTGAATGACATAACCTGTGAGCCCCATGTAAAGGCTATTGAAGTAGTCGAAGGACAAAATAATTAGAACTTGAACCACTGCATGTAAATTACTGGTCTATAGGAAAGGTCTTAATTTTCTAATCATTAACCAGTTGTACATGGTAGTCTTTACATTGGATGACATATGAGTGCTACAACTGAATGTTGCGACAAACTGTAGTTGTGGCAGACAGTTTATCTTGGTGTTGAAAAGTGCCTAAAGAAGTCTTCTTCCACTCTGCCTGCCCCCTCACTCCTGCTGCTCCTGAGGACAGTATCAGGTCAACTGCTGAAGTGGAGTTATGCAGCCGATGAACATATAACTGTACTATATGTATATTTTTAGCTACTATATAGATAGTTGTGGGCTGGAAATCCTTCTACTCCATCCACAGCATCTGTATAGTGGGTGAAGTGGCAGTATTATCCAAATAGCGTTGATTTTTCAGTCACTCTGCAGGCAAACTACAGATTTTAGACCTGCTGAATAGCATATCAATCTAAATGGATAATGGCGGCAGCAGTGAGTGCATTACACATATTCTGTACCACTCGCTATAGGGTCATTTTAAAAGCTCTAGTCATGGGTTTCACTTCTCACAGTGGCATTCCAGGGGCCATCTGAAGCTCAGAGTCACCAATGCAATCCTGTCCATGTCCGAAGGGGGGCAGCATAATGGAGGCATGCCAAAACAGATACCCCCCCCCCCTACACACACACATGTTTGAACTTGGCAGCTGATGCGTCCGTGCGTTAGTAAAGTGCTCTTTTCAGCAAACCAACACCTGTATAAAGCAGAGGAGAATGTGCTCATACACTAAATTTTCGCTGTACCAAAGAAGCATCAAGGTAAATAATGTCAGACCAGGACATGCAAGTGCACTAACATCCACATCCACAAACTGAAATAACATCATGGATATGTATATGTTGCCCAAACCGTTAACATCTTTGTCTGGCATTTTCAATTTCTAGAATCACATGGAAACGTATACATATCTGGGGCCTTAGTCTACATAGCCCAGTATGCATTTCTATTTGCGGAGACATTTATCTGTTAGGATGCGAATGTCCTTATTTTACAAGGCATTCATATGTGCCCGCCTTTGCTGCTATCTCTCCCACAGAAGTGTAGACATTTTGATATGAACGTCCCAAGTTGCATCCAGATGTCCTTTCTAAAATGTGCTTTCACATGTAGAGTGGCACTGAGTATATATAGGGGCCTGCTTACTAAAGTGAGTTAAGTGCAAAAATGAATGTGCGAGAAGTGCAAAGTCTGTGTGGTAAATGCAGGGGGCATGCCCAGCACTCAAGGCAGACACGGTATGGCCCACGTTCCCTACCACATCAGGTAAGGCGAGTGCACCCACGCAACATGCTGAGGCAGGGAATGTGGTCCCTATTGGCAAAAATGTAAAAAAAAGGCATGACCTTCCTCCAATCCAGCCCCCCTTTAGCATCAAGCCCTTCCAATCCAACTCCTTCCCCCTTCAACCCTCCCAGTGAAAGCCCAAATGTGACAAACCCCACTTCAAGGTCCTTCTCCCCAACCCATAGCCCAGCACCTGAAAAGGCCTCTGACTGAACCTCCCCCCATGAAGCCCTGTCCACAAATAGCAGGTGCCCCAAGACACAATCTCTACCCCCTGAGCCCCTCGTCTCACCTTAGGGTGCTCCCCAGTGGCCCCCTATTCTTCTCCTGTCCCAGCTGCTGTGGGTTTCAAGATAGTGGTAATAACCTCCTACTACTACTTCTAGTACTACTTTGGATAGTAATACAATACGTATGCAGCGCTGTACAGAAACATGTAAAAGACTGTCCTTGCTCATCACAGCTTACAATCTAGTCAGCAGAATATTGGTGACCCTTTACAGCTGCAACTGAGGTAACTTCCTTTTTTGCTTCACATATCACAATGGCCTGTAATATATGAAGCAAAAAAAAAAACCCCAACAACCCTCAAAGTCCCCCCAGCCATCACCCAGTGTTTCTCTCCCTCTCTTTCTTTGCCCCTCTCCCAGCCATCACCCAATCTCTCTCTCTCATTGTCCCCTTCTCTCAGCTATCACCCAATCTCTCTCTCTCTCTCTCTCTCATTGCCCCCTCTCCCAGCTATCAGTGGTACTCAGTGGCTTCCACATGCTTTCTCCAACCAGATTCCTTCCTAACCCCATAAAAACAACACATTAACTACTTAGTGCAGGTTTTTGCCATGGCAATGTTTTGCCACTCGGCAACCATTAGCAGAAGCCCACACTAATAGTTACCATGTGGTAAAACCCGTGCTGTGCTTAACACATTTTAGTGAACATGCCCTGTAGTATTTTAAATGCCAGACCAATGTTTAAAATAACATGGTCACTGCCAAAATTTCATCCTGTTTTGAAGCATTGCTTTTCCAGCATTAGTGATGTGTCCAGATATGCTTTATGTGCATTTATTGCTGGACGTTTGGTATGACAGTCTTAAAAGAAAGTGCATAAAAAATGATTTAATGCATGCTAACCTATGAATTAATGTTCATATAGTCATTTTCTACATGTTAAAAGAATTATTAAAACAAATACTATATGAAGCAAGAAAGATGCCAAAAATTGGCAAAAAGTCAAAAAACAAACTAAAAATTAAACAAAGCATTTCCCGTGAGCATCCTTCATATGCTTATGCTCTTATTAGTAAACCATTGCAGTTTTTCTTTTCAAACTTCGTGATCTCAGTTGGATGATCTCAGTGGGATGACTTTGGTGGTCTTTTACTAAAGAGCCTTAGCTGACAACAGGTGTTCTGGTGTGTGCTGAATGTGCTTTGGGACACACGACAGGTAGCGGAGTCCATGACAGTGTGAGACAGTTCTCACACTGTCTAACTCACTTTAGGGTCACGAGTGGGTGGGGTAGGGGTGGAGAATGGGCATGGTGCACTCTGTCAAGCTAGCGCAGGGGATCACCTAATGCTACCTCAAAAGGTGCCATTAGATGCACCCACACTAATACTGCATGCACTATGGGACAGGGTGCCACGTTAACTGCGAGGAAAATGCTTTCCACGCCCCTGACACAATGCAAAGATGTTGCGTCTCATGTTTCAGAACTTTTGCCGTATTAGGTGCAACACCATAGTCCTCTTTAGTAAAAGGGCCCCTTAGAATAAAACAGTACCCCAGAATTGTATCCAAGAGAGACAAAAAACATGTGTTTGACAAATATATGTCAGGCAAACTCATCTCCCAAAATGGACAAAAATGTGTTACAAAGCTTGAAGCAAATGGTAATATAAAACCAGAGCTGACTCGCAGCCTCTGGAAAGTAAGCAGAAAAGACAATAAAGGGTGAATCGTTGAATATGGGGGATCACAGAGTGTCCTTTCTTGATAAAGTTGTTGCACTTGTGATTACTCTTGGGTTGGGTATCAATGGATATACACCCTTGAAAGGTGCTAAAAAGAAAAATGACTTGGAAATAAAGCAAGGAAAGAATCAAAAAAGAGAGGTTTTGGAAAGAGGACTAAGATGCATAATTATTGCTGCACTCTTTTATATTTCTATCATTTTGCAGTGCCAGAAAAAGATAAGGGGAAAGATGCAGTTCGTCCTGCAAAGTAACCTTACTTGGACCAATGTGCAGCCTTTTCTAATCAGTATACCATAGATATAATGGGTGGCACTGAAGCACTTGGGGCCAGTTCACCCTCAAGAGCCTCACCTAGCTCAGACACCCCCTCCCCTCCCCCAACAAAGGTTTCCGCTGTAAATGGGGGCATTAGTTACTAGACACTGGAGAAGAAGAAGGCTGAGAAGAGTCCCTCAGTGTCTATGCTGCGCAGTAACTTGAGCATGGACCTAGCAATGCTGAAAGGGATGCATTTTTCTTTTTCTCTTTGGCTACCTAATCACTGCAGATTAAGATCTGTAACACTCACCAGGAATACTTTAAACTTCCAACTAATTTTTTTGAAACTTTAGGGCATTGCAGCTGTTGATGATTCTTCTGCCCAGTGACTCTCTAAATGCTTTGAAGGGGCATTATGGACATTAAAGTTTTGTTTAGTTTTGGTGATCTCAGGCAGAAGGTTGCTTCCTGAAAGAGTGAAGTTGGAGGTGTTAATTCAGGAAATGGGACTTTGAAACCTGATGTTAGGATTGACTAAGAAGTGATTCAAAATAACTTTAGAATTAAGAATTTATGGAACTTATTTTAGAAGCATCTTCCTGTCTAAATAGTGACTTTTAAATCATATAGCGATTTTAGAAAGCTGCTATTTACATGTGGTGATCCACACCATGCAGAGATTACAAAGAGGCACGGTTAGTACATGCTTGCAAATATGGAGGAGAGGACACAAATCACAGTCTTTAAAGCACAGAATCTAGGGTCTGGTAGCTTGACTAATTCCAGCCCTCAGGTTGCCAAAAGCTATCTCATCATACCCAGTAACCCCATTTACTAGTTCTGAGAACCAATCTAGTTCCTAGGGATGGGATGACTGGCCCCAACACTAGGATCAGTGTAAGGCTTCCTTTACTTGCCTGAGCCCATCAGGTGGCTCAGCTGCAGGCCACCAGCTTCTTATCAAAGCAAGCCACTGGTTCAAACCCAACAATCCTCTCCCCCTTGGGTGGGCTATGTGATGGTTGTTTCTTTATTATTTATTTTATTTATTTATTTATTTAACATTTTTTATATACCGCACTATTCATCATCAGTGCGGTTTACATTGAACAACAACATACCTGTCAGTACATGACTGATCTAGGTTTACAGATAACAGGGAGGATAAACTGGGTGTAAACTGGGGATAACTATCTACATAATTATACATAATTATATATACATTAGATAGGTTATTACTGGATTCATTTTCCTTGCTCCTTTCTCCAGTTTGAGAACTTCCACTTTGTTATTGCAGATCAGTAGTAGACGTTTCCTTTAATAATATCTTTTGAAGACCTGGTTGTTAATTGATTGCATTCCCTTCTGCTTCATTTTTGTAATGTTCATTTTCATGTGTGAATGTTTGAAATAATACTAGAATACTAATAAAAAAAGACACAAAAGAAATAATGTTTCTGAAAATTGGGGGAGTTGTTAGTTGTAGCCTCATCTATTACTGATCAGTAGGGGCTGATGCTCTCCATTAATGAACTAGGCAGTCGCCTAGAGTGCCGGTGTTTTGCGGGTAGCCCATTGCCACTGCTGCTGCTGCTGCTCTCTTGGACCTGCAGTGGCAGCAGTAATCTTCAAACAGCAATGCAGCACTTACCCAAAGCTTCCAACGCTATGTTGCTGTTGTTGTCCCCATGCAAACAGGAACCTGCGTTGAAAGGAGCAGAAGCAGTTGGTGAAAGTGAACAACAAAGCATCGGAGGCTTTGGATAAGCAATGCGTTGCTCTTTGAATGTCTTTGCCACCACTCAGATCCTGAAGAGGAATGGGCAGTGGCAGGGACGGGAGCAGGAGGAGGGGGGTTGTAGGAATGAAAGTTCCCCTAAAGCACCTCTTAATTTTGCACCAGCCCTGCTAATCAGTACCAAAAGCTCAACATAGCTAAGTTAATCAAAACCCTATTAGTTCATTTCAGGAAATGATAAAGAATGATGGGAACCCATTTGAATGATGGAATGCATATCCCTCAAACCCATACCAAGAACAATAAATGTTACATATGTGTTTTACCCAGCAGTGCTTAGATGTGCTGCTTGTGTTTGGACTCTCTGCTCCTTTGCGGTGAGGATTCTAGTGTGATGAATTAATATTGCTTGAAACAGCTATGGTCTCACAGTGCTTCATGGGTGTCAGACTTCATGGCCATGGTGGCAGTGTTGGGGTCCTACTCTCTCATCCTTGTCAATTCCAGCCCCTTCTTCTGCCTCCATCTAATTCCTTATCCTCCTTTGAAGTCCATGCCATCCATCTATTTTCTCCACTACCTCTCTGGACAGCTGTTGTTTATCAAACCCCCAACAAGTCCACCTCTACCTTTCTCACTGGCTCTCCTCCTTTCTGGATGCATCTTCCCCTTCCCTTATTCTTGGGGATTTTAACATTCACATTGATGACCCTTCTGACCATTATGCCTTAAAGATCCTTTCCCTTATCTTCTCATTCAACCTCCAGTTGTGCTGTACCGCTCCTACTCACAAACATGGTCACTGCCTTGACCTCGTCTTCTCCTCCAACTGCTCAGCCTCAAATCTCTCCACCTCGGTTCTGTCCTTATCTGACCATCAACTGCTAACCTTCACCCATAACTACCTCCCATCTTGGTGTCGTCCTATCTCTACCAGCATGTTTAAGAATCTTCACACTATAGACTTTCAGCTCTCTCCATTGCTGTCTTATTACCTCTTTCCTCCACTATGTCATCTAAGTCCACTGATGAGGTTGTATCTTCGTATAACACTGTACTCTCCTCTGCTCTGGATGCTCTTGCTCCTCCCACTTCACATCCTGTAAGGTGCATCGTACCTCAATCCTGGCTGTCCTTGACAACCAGCTGATTGCCTTTGGCTTAAATCACGTACACTTGCTGACTTCCTACATTTCAAATTCATGCTAACTTCTTTACAATCAGTCATAGCACTCACAAAACAAGAGCACTATTTCCATCTGACTAAATCTCTTGCCTCTGACCCTCACCATCTCTTTGCTATGCTCAAATTTCTCCTCAAGGTCCTTCCTTCTTGAATCCCTCTTTCACTGCCTGCTCAGACTGTGGCTGACTATCTACATGGCAAAGTCCAGAAGATGAGCCTTGAGTTCTCCGCAGGGTCATCTCCACCTCATCTTCCCCCTCTTCAATCCCAAATCCGTCCCTCACCTTCGGTCAACTTTTTTTCCTTTTCTGAGATCACTGAGAAAACTGCAAGTCTTCTCTTCCCTTCAAAATTGACTACCTGCTCCTCTGATCACATTCCTACCCATCTACTAAGTTCTATCTCTTTTGCCATTTTCCCTTCCATCTGTCATATCCTTAACCTATCGCTTTCCACTGCAACTGTTCCTGTGGCCTTCAAACATGCAGTGGTTACACCTCTCCTCAAAAAGCCTTCACTAGATCCTACCTATCCTTCCAGTTATTGGCCTATCACTCTCCACCCCTTTGCTTCAAAACTACTTTAATGAGTGGTTCATCGCCACTGTCTTGACTTTCTTTCCTCTCAGGTCTCTCTGGATCCACTGCAATCTGGCTTTCATTCTCTACATTCCACAAAAATGGCTCTTGACTTGTTCCTCACCAGATCTAAGGGCCTCTGCTCGATTCTCATCCTTCTTGACCTGTCTGCAGCCTTTGACACTGTTGATCACCACCCTCTCCTTGATACCCTGTCCTCACTTGGATTTAAGGGCTCTGTTCTGTCCTGGTTTTCTTCTTATCTCTCCCATCACACTTTTAGTGTATGTTCTGGTGGATCTTCCTCTACTGCCATCCCGCTTTCAGTTAGTGTATCCAGGGCTCTGTCTTGGGACCTCTCCTTTTCTCTCTCTATACTCAGTCCCTTGGTGCACTTATTTCCTCCCATGGTTTTCAGTACCATCTTTATGCTGACGACTCTCAGATCTACTTTTCTGTGCCTGAAATCTCTCAAGGAATCCAGGCCTGGATTTCTGCCTGCTTATCCGACATTCCTGCCTGGATGTCTCACTGCCATCTGAAACTGAACATAGCCAAAACTGAGCTCCTTATCTTTCCCCCTAAACCTACCTCCCCTCTTTCTCCCTTCTCTATTTCTGTGGATAACACTACACTCGTCCCTGTTTCCTCAGCTCACAACCTTCAGGTCATCATTGACTCTACTCTCTCTTTCTCTGCACACATCCAACAGACAGCTAAAACCTGTCACTTCTTTCTCTAGAACATTGGCAAAATTTTTCCCTTCCTTTCTGCACACACTACTAAGACCCTCATCCACTCACTAGTCATCTCCTGTCTTGACTATTGTAATCTGCTCCACACTGGTCTCCCTCTGAATCATCTTTCTTCCCTTCAATCTGTTCAAAACTCAGCTGCATGGCTTATCTTCCACCAGTGCTGCTATGCTCATGTAACCCCTCTTCTCAAGTCATTTCACTGACTCCCTATCCATTTCCACATCCAGTTCAAACTTCTTCTACTGACCTACAAGTGTATTTATGTTGCACTTCCTCACTACCTTTTCTCTCTTATCTCACACTACACTCCTCCTTCGGAACTCCACTTCTCTGGCTCCCTTTTATCTGTGCCTTTCTCTGCCACTTCCAACTCCAGACTTCATTCATTCCACCTTGCTGCTCCATATGTCCGAAACAAACTACCTTAGTCAGTGTGTCGGGCTCCTTCTTGGTCCTATTCAAATTCAGGCTGAAGACCACCTCTCTGGGGCTGCTTTGGGATCCTGATGCTCCTCTTTTTCCTGTCCACTACTTATGTGTATCTAGCCACACTTTAGTCCTCAGTTTTTCGATGTTTTTTCCATCTTGATTAGATTGTAAGTTCTGATGAGCAGGGACTGTGTCTTACATCTATATGTGCAGCTCTGTGAACACCTTGTATTGCTATACAAATGATTAGTAGTAGTAGTAGTAATGGAAATGCTTAGTAAAACAAGAATTTATTTAATGTATATAGCACTTTGGTCTGATTATTGCTATCATCATTAAATGCATAAGCCTTGTGGCTGAAATGCAGAGTTTCATTATAAAATGACCATTATGTTGTATTTGTTCACAGTGACATCTGAACCATTAAGTAAACATATTATCCACATGTAAATTCTGTTCTAGGAAGAACAAATTATGCTTGCCTTGGAAGAGGAAGGGACGGTACAATTACCAATGGAAGGGAATTTCAGGTAATTGGCTGTGAAATATGCAAGATCCCAAGCACTGATCATATTCAGTGCATTACTATGAAGAACTGTGGAATGTGTGTACACACACACACACACACACACACACACACACACAGAGCAAGAAAGTTGCTGGTACTCACATGCAGGGCTCTTTCATGGGTGAATTTGAGCAGGCAATGAAAAAGGTGCTGGTACTGGGTACTACAGAATATCCCCTTAAAAAAGCATTGTATGCGCTGAAGCATTTCTTTTGGTTAAAATATAAGCATTGGGCAGGTAATTTTCTAAGAGGGCACCGAGGTTTAGAGGGCAATAAGATACCTATTTTATAGAGCTAAATAGGCATTTATAGGTATTTATAAAATGCTAGCACAAATCCAGCAGCAGTTGTGGCTACATTGATGTCATGGACATTTACATGTACTCAAGAGTACACACGCAGATCCGTGTTGTTCACAACTCTGTCCAAACTTCACTCAGACCATATCCATGACATTGCCCATAGCAAAAGCAAGTGTGTTCATCCCACTGCACATACTTATGTCTGGGGTAATTTTATTTTTTATTTAACATTTCTTATATACCGCCTTTCATGATATCAAGGCGGTTTACACTGAACAAACTGAAATTACATTGAACAGGGCATAATAACTTGGAAAACAACCATTATAAGAGGAAAACAACCTCATAGATGCCAAAATGTGAAGTTTTGTTCACTGCTAGAACACCACAATAAAACTCTCAAATATAAACTCAATCAAATTTATTTTACTATTACTCAACTTAAGCAATCCAGTGATCATAAAGTTCTTTCACAACCCTGACATGTTTCAGCCCTCCCGCCTGCGACAGAGATGGTGGGTTTTCATAAACACTGGAATATGGTTGCTGGTGAACAGAAACCCCTTAGGGCTGCAAACAGAACAACTGTTGAAGTGCGACAGTGAGAAAACAAAACAACTCCAAGGGCGCCCGCAGGTCTCAAGATGGCTGCTTGATCCATGAGCTCCCACCCTCGTCCAGCACAAATCATTGGCAATCGCTCCCCAGTACTGCATTTGTTTACCTGAAGGTAGAGCCATGACAGCAAGGAAACATTTGGATTGCAGCTCTGCCCTTTTGCTCTGCTGAAATGCCACATCGGCTGAAACTCAGATGTATTTAGCACCTGTGCCATGAGGCCGGAAGCTCTCTCCTTTGGCACTGCATCCCATGTGTGTTGTGTGCACAGAGATATGTGTGACATCTGGCTGGAGTCAACTTTTTGGTAAGGCCTGTGTGTCTGCAGCAGAGTGGTCCCTAAATTCTGTAACGGTGGCTGCATAGGACGTGATAGCGGAATACCAGGTGAACACTGAGGCTGATACAGTTGTTAGAGGACCCATTTCCTCTTCCAGAGCCTGGGGCAAACATTCCATCATCAGATGAGGGGAGAACTGAGCAAAGCATCACTGCTAAATGCCTGCGGTAGGAAAAGCATATTACAGTGTTTAAGAATTTGGAGTGTGGTTGTGGAGTGAAGCCTGACGGGGAGTGCATGATGGAATGACAGGGAGCAGAGTTCATCCGGATATGTGTTTGTTGAGCTGTACTGAAGAAATCTCTCACTTGGTTTGCAGCTTGTCGTGCTGTGAGGGCTTGCGTGCATCAGTGATGCTGAGAGCTAAACTATCGGTAGTTTAACTACTGGCAGGGTCTCCCAAGATGGACAGGTCTCAGCTGAGGTGCCAGACGAAGACAAACCACCCATCTGGGCAGCAGCAGAATGGGATAGTGTTGACGGCGGAGGATCACATTTCTGTGACAACGGCAACAACACCAAACTCAAACTGCGCAGAAGGAAGGCCCGGCAATCTACTTCTGTATCTTGCCATGAAAACCCAATGGATAGTTACAACAAAACAAATTGTGCTATGGTGCTGGAAGATGAGACTCCCAGGTCGGAAGGCACTCAACTAGCTACTGGGGAAGAGCTGAAGACTTTTCAGAGTAAAGCCAGCATTTATGATGTGGTTGGATCAAAGCCCTCGGGAAGTCTGACTGCTGATGTAGCTGCGCTTGAAATGAGAGTCAGAAGCTGTAAAGATGTCTTACACATTGGAACATGGAACGTACGAAGCATGAACCAAGGGAAGTTGGAGGTGGTCAAGAATGAAATGGAACGTGTACAACTTGATCTGTTGGGTGTCAGCGAACTGAAATGGACTGGCATCGGGCACTTTGCATCAGATGATCACATGGTCTACTATGCTGGAAATGAAAGACAAAGAAGAAATGGTGTTGCATTTATAATAAAGAAGAAACTTGCAAGAACTGTAATGAAATACAATGCAGTCAGCGAACGCTTAATCTCTATTCGTCTACGAGGATTGCCTATCAACACAACTATAATTCAAGTATATGCCCCAACAACAGCTGCAGAAGAGAATGAAATTGAAGAGTTCTATGAACAAGTACAAGCTGAAATTGACAGAACATGCAAACAGGATATCCTGATAGTCATGGGTGACTGGAACGCAAAAGTTGGCAACAAAGAAGAAGGCAAAGTAGTTGGAAAATATGGACTTGGCAACAGAAATGAAGCTGGAGAAAGATTGATAGAATTCTGCAAGACCAATGATCTATTCATCTCAAACACCTTCTTCCAGCAACACAAGCGGCGACTGTACACATGGACTTCACCCAATGGATTGTATAAAAATCAAATTGACTACATCTGTGGAAGTCAACGATGGAAAAGCTCTGTAACATCAACAAAGACAAAACCTGGAGCTGACTGTGGTACAGATCATCAACTACTAGTATGCAAACTCAAGCTAAAGTTGAAAAAGAGCAAACCACTCATGAATGCAGCAAAATATGACCTTGAGAATATACCACTGGAATTTAAAGACTGCCTGCAAAATCGATTTGCTGCTTTAGATACAAATGACAGAACTCCGGAAGAGTTATGGAATGACATCAAGAAGGTTGTGCTGGAAGAAAGCGAGAAGTCTCTACAAAAGGTGAAAAAGCAAAAACGGCCAAAATGGATGACGGAAGAAACTCTGAAAATTGCCCAGAAACGCAGAGAAGCTAAAGCCAAAGGAGAAAGAAAGACAATCGCAGAACTCAACAGAGATTTCCAACGTGCAGCAAGACAGGACAAGGAAAAGTACTACAATGACACTTGCAAGGAAATAGAAGCAGAAACTATTAGAGGAAGAACAAGATCGGCTTTCCTAAAGCTGCGAGAGTTAAAGAAAAAGTTCCAGCCTCGAATTGGAATGTTACAAGATGCTCAAGGTTCTATGTTGAATGATGCTGAGAAGATCAAGAAAAGGTGGAAGGAATATACAGAGTTTTTATATGATAAAGATCAAGTGGACCAACAGCCGTTTCAACCTATACCTTATGATCAGGAACCATTGGTGATGAAAGAAGAAGTTGAAGCAGCATTGAAAGCCTTATCAAAGAACAAAGCACCAGGCATTGATAGCATTCCCATAGAAGTATTGCAGCAATCTGATGCAGCTGTTACTGTACTTACAAGGCTCTGCCAAGAAATATGGACGACAACATCATGGCCAACTGACTGGAAAAGATCTGTGTTTATACCAATACTAAAGAAAGGTGATCCAACTGACTGTGGAAATTATCGCACAATCGCTCTGATCCCACATGCCAGCAAGATTCTACTGAAGATTATTCAAAAGAGACTACAGCCATACCTAGAACAAGAACTACCTGAAGTGCAAGCAGTGTTCAGGAAAGGGCGAGGAACGAGAGACATCATTGCGGATGTGAGATGGATCCTTGAAAAGACTAAAGAATACCAAAAGGATATCTATTTGTGCTTTATCGACTATAGCAAGGCTTTTGACTGTGTAAACCATGAGAAACTCTGGGCCACATTAAGAAGCATGGGTATACCAGAACACCTGATCGTTCTCTTGCGCAATCTGTACATTGATCAAGAAGCAATAGTTCGAACGGAACAAGGAGAAACAGAATGGTTTAAAATAAGCAAAGGTGTAAGACAAGGCTGCATACTTTCCCCCTACCTGTTTAATTTATATGCAGAACAAATCATCAGAGAAGCAGGATTGTATGAAGACAACAGAGGTGTGAAGATTGGTGGAAGACTCATCAACAACCTTCGCTATGCTGATGATACCACATTACTGGCAGAAAGTGAAGATGATCTGAAACATTTGCTTCTCACAATCAAAGAACATAGTCTCAAAATGGGCCTGCACCTTAATGTAAAGAAGACAAAGATCATGACAACTGGCATAATCAACAGGTTCATCGTTGAAGGAGAAGAAATTGAAATCGTGAACAACTTTAACCTACTTGGATCAACTATCAATAAAGAAGCAACAAGCAGTCAAGAAATCAGACGATGCATTGCTCTTGGCAGAATGGCTATGAAAGACCTAGATAAGATTCTCAAGAGCAGAGATGTCTCTCTCCATACAAAGATTCGACTTGTTCAAGCCATGGTATTTTCCATAACATCATATGGATGTGAAAGCTGGACAGTGAAAAAGACAGACAGGAAGAAAATTGATGCCTTTGAATTATGGTGCTGGCGGCGAATACTGTGTATACCATGGACTGCCCGAAGAACAAACCAGTCGGTACTAGAGGAGATCAAACCTAAGCTTTCTTTAGAAGCTCAGATGACAAGACTTCGACTTTCATACTTCGGACACATCATGCGAAGAGAGAGATCATTAGAGAAAGACATCATGCTTGGAAAGATAGAAGGTCAACGCAAAAGAGGAAGGCCAGCAATGAGATGGATCGCTACAATAACAGCAGCTACGGGTACCAGTCTGTCAACAATGAGCCGCCTGACTGAAGACCGAACACAATTTAGGATAGCTATCCAGAGGGTCGCCATGAGCCGACTCCGACTCGACGGCACTTAACAACAACACTGAAGAAATAGTGGGTTGGGAACTAGTTTTTCTACATCCATTTGTTTCTGCTGCATTCTCTGGAAACCTCTAGAGACAACTTTCCCACTGCATTAGCTGTACACTTTCATAAGAAGACTTCAGAACTTTGTAGCTAATTCCCTCTAGTCCCACCTGCCAACAGAATGGACACAGTCCCTACCTCTGTGCTTGTCTCATGTAATGTCCTTTCTCATGTCTGGGCCACCTTCAATTCCATTTCCCTCAAAGTCCTTATGAGAGCCATTACTACCTCTCTCAAAACTACCTGTGCTTCTGATTCTGTTCCCTCTTCTTGGCTCACTGTTAGCTCATTGGCTCTTATTCTTTGAGTCTCTCTATATTCAATAACAGCCTGGCTTCAGGCATGTTCCCCTCTCTGCTGGAAGGCTGCCCTAGTACGTTCTAGCCTAAAGAACCCCTCGTTAGATGTTGCTTCCCCTGCACACTACCTCCCAGTTTCCAATCTTCCATTTTTGTCCAAACTCTTAAAAAAACTGGTTTCACTCAACTTTCAGAGCATTTAAAAAAGAAAAATGCCCTCCACCTACAGAAGTCAGGATTTCACCCAGATACAGTACTGAAACTGTTCTTCTTTATTTATTTATTTTTTTATTTTATTTATCTATTTCTTCTATACCGCCCCTTCCAGAGATCAGTGGCGGTTTACATGGAACAAGTAAACAAATTTGTATACTAATGTATACATTACATGGAACAGAGATTTTTAACTTTATACAGATAATAGTTATTAACAGAGATTTATAACATTGTAACTTTATACAAATAACTGTGCATTAATTGTCGAAACTATTTACATTTTATATACATTAATAAGTTTCTGTATCATAGTGTTGATCAGAATTTTTCTACCTTTTTACAGGTAGTCAGAGTTTTCTCTTCTTAGCGAAATCAGTGGAGCCATCGACAAAGATAACATTTCTTTAGCTGTTTCCCATGATCTTTCTGCCACTTTTGATCTTATTAATCATTCCATCCTACTCTCTAGGCTGCAAAGTTTTGGTTTTCATGATATCATTCTTCAGTGGTTCCGGTCCTTCATCTCTGAAGATTCTTACTCCATTCATTTTTGATCCTCTACCTCTATGAGTTTTCCCCTAACCTATTGGTGTACCCCAGGTTTGGTTCTTACCCCCCTTCTTTTTAATATCTTCCTGGCCCCACTAGCTATTCTCATCTAACAGTTAGGCATCTCCACATATTACTATGCAGATGGCATTCTGCTACTTTTCCATGCTCATTCAACATCCCCGACCTCTCTGCGTTAAACGACTGCCTCTCTCAGGTCATTCTTTGGTTAAATAATAATAGTCTTAAGCTCAGTGCATGAAAAACCTTAGCTAACTGGCTCCTCTGCTGTTCCATCCCTCGCTACTTTACTTAATGGCACTCCCATCTTCTTGACATCCTGCTTCACCTATCTAGGAGTCCTGCTTGACAGTACACTTATGTTCCATGGCCACATTGGCCTTGTGGCAAAGTGCTTCTTCTACACACTTCATCAAATTACAGCCATTCATCCATTCTTTTCTACTCCTGCTGTAACTACACTGCTTGTTTCATTAGTCTTATCAACTTAAATGTTTACAGTCTAGAATACAGCCAACAGGATACTAGCCCATGCCTCCAAATTTGATAATGTCTTCCCTCTGCTTATTCATTTCCATTGGTATCCATTCAACATTGTATCCAATTCAAGAGTCTCACACTGGTTCATAAGATCTTACACTCGGGCTCACCCTCCTATCTTTCATCCTGCATCATTCTTAATGCCCCCTCACACAGCTTATGTTCTATTCATGATAACTGTCTCTATTGCCCCTCTCCATCCTGTGAACGATATGAGACAACCCGCCACTCAGCATTCTATTTTCTCAGCCCAAGTCTATGGAATGCTCTCCCACCCAATCTCTGCTTGGAAGTATCTTAACCAAAATTCAAATCATTTCTTAAGACACACCTTTTTCAATTAGCCTTTGACCTAGCTCTTCAGGAATGCAGGACCCACCCCTTCCTCCTTGCCCTCACTTCTTTCCCACCCACCTATCCCTGGTTTTACTATATGCCACTCTTGGCCTCCTTCTCCTCTGTCGTATCCTCTGTCTTGGGTTACTCCTTTCCTATTTTAATGGAGGTCCTTTCTTGGCTTTCTGATATTTTATTCAACAGCACTCTGCTGTTTGAAGGGTAGTATAGTAAACTTTTAATAACCCAATAAAATCAATACTATTGTCCACCATTGATAAGGTTCCCCTCCTGCCTGCTATAGATCCTATGACCGGCACCCATGGCTAGCTCCTGAGGGGCACAATCTATTCCCTCTATCCCTTATTATTCTTCCTGCATTGGATGTGTGTAGCTTGGAGGGGGTGAACTCCAGCATGTTACTTGGTGGACAAGTGGACTGTGCCATTTTGAAACTACTTGGGGAGCCTGTATGGTGCCAGAGTTCCAAGTGTACAGACGTCTACTTTTGATAACTGTTGCCTTCACCTACTCTTGCTGCAAGGTTTCTGATCATGGAGCCTAAGGCTAGCCATGTGGAGGCCCTAGCGAAGTTCAGCCTAAGGAAGAGATGACTGAGACCCTGGCAGCAGTGCAGCATGCCCCTGCTACCTCCTCGCCTGAGGGAAGCAAGGCATTGGATATCCCAGTTATGAAAGCAGGCTTTATGGAGCTGTTTAGAGAGTTAAAGCATTTTCTGAGAATTCTCCATGACAGTGGGGGAAATAAAACTGGAGGTTAAAATGCTTGATGAGTGAGTGACACAGAATGAAATCCACATTGGAGAAGAAATTGATGCCACCACAGTGTTCCAGTCGAATTGCACAAGATGGAGTCGCTTGTGAATGAGACCAGAGAGCTCCAGGATGATATGGAGAACCAGCAGCAGAGATGTAACATCTGCATCTTAGGGTGGTCTGAGCCTATTGAGGGGACAGAGGACATGTTCAAGTATATGCAGGACCTCTCTGCATTCTGTGTCCCTGGAGGGAAAACTAGAGTATGACTTGGCATAGCACATAAGGGTCAGGTAAGGTGTTCCAGCACACTGAACTCCCCAAGACCAATAGTGGAATGCTTTCACTATTATGAGGATAAGCAGGCACTCATTTAAGCAATTCGTGGGTTACATTCCATTGTGTTTCATAACCAGACTTTACAGATTTTCCCTGATCTATTGGCCTATACCTTGGAGAGGAGAAGAGATTTTCGCCCCCTCACTCATTTATTGCAAAGTAAGGGAATGAAGTATAGATGGGGCTTCCCCTTTACACTCTTCTTTGGATGGAATAACAAATCTTTTCATATCTTGGAGTTGGAAGACTGCCTGGATATGGTGGAAGAGATCTCTGTCCCTCCTAGATTGCAGTCAGCGTGAGCAGAAACTAGACAGAGTCCAGAATGAAAGGAATCTACTCGAAAGAGACAGAATACTTCTGGCTCTAAACATCAGCTATGGTCGGAAGCAACACCTGTGGCAGACAAAAATATGGATATGTCTAAGTCACCATGAAGCAATGACGGCACAACCCTTTTTTGTGACGTAGACTGGAATGCCATTGGCTAATATGGATTGTTTGCTTTGTTTGTCTGATGTGATTCTTCTTTCTTACTGCTCTCTGGCTTCTAGCCTAAGCTGATTCCCTGATGAGACTCTGAGGTCTTTACTGTCTCTACTTTTGGTTCGGATGGTTTTTTTTCCTTTTCTAGTGGGAGGTGAGGCTGTGGATTGTCATTTTTGAATTTCTCTTGCTGGATAGGGTGGAAGGTGGTGAGAGGCGGGGTGACATAAGATCTGTGGTGCTCCTGCAGTAGATGTTTTTTTGCACCTTTGGGGAAGAGGGAGGGGAGGGAAGAGGGTGGGAAGGGGTTGGGTGGGGTAGAGGTGAGGGGCTCTGCCCTCTTGATTATGACAAAGGGGAATTTGGAGGTTGATTGTGGGCTTTCTGTGTCATGTATGAAGTTCATTAGGGACCATGGTTAAATTGGTGTCATGGAATGTTAGGGGCTTGACCTCCCCAATTAAGAGGAAAAGAGCACTTACAAAAGCCCAGATCTGAACTTGTGTTTTTGCAGGAGATGCACCTTAAGGCAGATTAGCATCTGAAACTAAGGTGGAGGAGATAGGAAAATGTTTATTTTGCTCATTTCAAAGTGCATAAGGAGAGGGTGGATATCTTTGTTGCAGAAAATATACACTTTACATTGGATAGGCAAATTGCAGATAGGCCTATCCACTACCTCATTCTAATTGGTACAATGGGGTCCTCCAAGATAATCCTTGCCAACCTTTATGCTCCTAATGATCAGGTGGTCCTTTCTTTCACTCTTTATTTAGTCTATTAGCTAGTGTGATGAAAGGGATGGTATATCTGGCAGGGAACTTTAATTGTGCCCTTCTCCCATCAGATCGCTCAACAAATAAAATCTCTAGCAGGGGAGGTACACATACCCTACAGAACTGGCTAGACCAGTTGGATTTAGTGGATATTTGGCACTCGTTGTACCTGGGGGAATGGGATTATACCTGTTACTCAGCGGTCCACCAAATGTACTTCCACATTAATTTTTGGTTTATCTCACAGGCAGTTAAGGTAGAGATTCATGATTATTCTATTAACAGTCTGATGATCTCGGACCATACTATGTTATCCCTATCATTGAAACAAGTGTTCCGGATAGAAGCCATTTCCACTGGTGTATGAATAGATTGCTATTGAAAGATCCAGCCTTTGTGGAGCAGTTTAAGAAAGAGGGAGATTTCTTGAGTTTCAATAAGATGCCTGAGGTCTCACCAGGATTATTGTGAAAGCTTTTCTAAGGGGTTATATTATCTCCATTTTAGCAGTTTTGAAAAAACAAAGAATGCCCCGGTGCAAACTGTGTGTAGCTGGTTTGTTTAAAGAGGATTCATAAACCAAAAGGAGCAGGGAGATGTCCTATCTAAATTGATAAAGGTCTGCAGGACTTAAGTACTTGAAACTTAGAACAGGCAATGCAAGCAATGCAGCAGACTAGGCACCATTTTTATGAGCCTTCCAATAAGGCTAACAAACTGCTACTTTGGCAGTTGAAGATTTGACTTAAAAATGTATACAACAGATTAGGGATGAAAAAGGTAATGTCACTTTGCAGTCCATAAGAATGGCAGAATGTTTTGCAAGGAGTTATGTACTGTCGTGACCCCCTGCATGGGCCGGTGGCTCACAGGCAAAGGGCTGCCATATTTGTCCTTAAATAAAACTATTTTTGTCTCCAGCAAGGAATCCTGGGACTTGTAGTTCTTTTCATTAAAGACAAAGTAGTGTGTGACCACTGGGGTTGTTTAAGCCAAAACAAGAAATTTATTTTTGGGTTCTTTCCACACATTAAATTCAATGATAATGCAGGCATAAGGATTATTCTCCAAAACAGAAAACTTACAGGAACAAAAGTACATGTGAAGTTAAAGAACTGAAATACTTCTCTTAAACACAGCAGCTGTTTTCATTACACATCTCAGCATAGGTAAATTCTGGTCATTTTCCAATAATGCTGCTTTAATTCAACTTCTGTTCTTAGCAAAGTTCTTTAGCTTATAGAAGGTCTTAGCACTTTCCTGGCTAAGGAAAAATTGCTCTTCAAAAAGGTTCTTTTTACAGCCCTTTCTAGCAGCTTTCAATTTCCCTCATGCAAAAAGAACAATCCAACGGTGATTCGTCATACACTGAATCTGACTCGAGTGTCAATTTGCATACCTTCCTGTTCTGAAACTAATCTCTTTCAGGATTTTCAACAGTGTTTTCCAACTTACTATTCTGTAGAAAGTTCAAAAGTCCTTTCCAGAACTGCTCTCCCTGGTAAGCATTGGCTTATCAGGAGCGTGGGGCTTCTTCCCCTGGAACAAAAGCTTAACTGCTTCAGCTGTGTTCAGCACTACGTCTCTGCCTTTGGCTGGGTCTTGGTTACGTTCGTTTGCAACAGCTTTCACCCCCTTTCTGGCAGCTTGGGTTTTCTTAACGGTCTCTTGCACACACTGCACTGCACTTTGTTCCAGCTCTTCAGCAACCTCCCCAGCTATACAACTGCTGGTCTCTGGCTCAAGCGTACCTTTCACATAAGGGTTGCTTCCTTTGCTGTTGGAACTGCTTCTCCCACTTGGCGTTAAACTTCCCCCATCTCCTTGCTCCTTCCTGTTGCTGCTCCTCTCTCCTTCCTTCGTCCTTCCTCCTCTTGCTCTTTCTCTCTGTACTGAAGCAGGTTTAAAAAGCTGCTTCCTAGCTACCACACCCTTATCTCTGCACAGGTGGTTGTCATTAGAGTCCAAGCCTGCACTCACGTTGGGGCTTGGGCGTGGCTTAGCCTCAGCAAGTATGTGTTTCTTTTGCTTGGCTGTAGCTTTAGCCCTCTGAAAAGCTTGCCTGTCTCTTGTCTTAAAGCCATAGTCATCATTTTTCTGTGCTTCCCTTGAGTCAGCACAGCTCTCATTGTCACAGTACCTCCCAATTGTCTCTCCCTAGACCTCAGATAGTAGATTGGTTTCATCAAAGACAGCTCCCAATCTTACTGCTATCCGTCAACGAGAGAGAGATCATTAGAGCAGTTACCACGCTCAAAAATAATAAGGCCACAGGTCCTGACCATTTACCAGCTGAGTTATATAAGTAGTTTAGAGACTAGTTCATCCCAGTACTTAATGACATATTGACCCCTACCTAGGTCTTTTTATGAGGCAACTATCACAGTTATTCCCAAGGAGGGGAAGGACCCATTACTGTGTAGTAACTACAGACCCTTTTCCTTATTGAATATTGACTATAAGATTTTAGCGAAGGTCTTAAGCTTTCGGATGGAAAGCATCATACACAGATTGATAAACCCAGATCAGACTGGGCTTATTAAAAGGCATTCTGGGGCAGATAATGTGCACCGATTAGTAAATATTATTCAGGCCCTATGGCAGGATGACGGATGTTATACAATCATCATTGGATACAGAAAAAGCCTTTGATAAGATTGAATGGCCCTATCTCTTTGCAGCTTTGGTCCTAAATTTTGTGACTGGATTAAAATTATTTGCTCCTTCCCACTAGCATCCATATTGGTTAATGGTCATCTCTCAGCCCCATTTGCCTTGAAAAGAGGGTTGTGACAAGGTTGCCCCATGTCTCTACTTTTATTTGCCTTAGCTATAGAACCTCTTGCATGTAGACTGTGTGAGAAGAGGGAGGACATGGGTATTGTTATTGGGGGAGGGGAGTGGAATCATGTGGTGTCACTGTATGAGGATAACACGCTCATCTATGTCCACGCTTGACATTATCCGTGCTCTTAATTCTGAGTGAGGTCAGTATATTTGGTAAATTTTCTAGATATATTGTGAATTTCCAGAAATCTGCCCTGCTGCCTTGTGGGACCTTTTGACTGGGGGTAGGGGCGGGGAATGACTACATATTTTTAAATGGTGCAAAAATTCCACCATTTGGGAAATGTGATTTTGAATGATCCTTCCTAGCTCTTTCGTTGAACTATGAAGGACTTCTATGCTCTATTAAGGCTGACCTGCAAATGTGGCAGGACCAGGCGGTGTCTTGGTTGGGGAGAATGAATTCTATTAAAGTGCTTATACTACTGTGTCTAACATTCCTCTTCATAAATCTTCCAATTTTGCTTCCTAGGTCTTTTTTCTGGGAGGTGCATCACAGTTTGGCGAAATATATTTGTCAGGGAAAGACACCCAGGATAGCATTATGGAAGTTAACTGCCCCTAAGTAATTGGGGGGAGGGAGTTTCCCTGTCTAAGAGCTTTTCTGTATGTTAGTCTTGTGCATTTAATGCATGTTTAGTACTAAAATTAATGCACAGTATGCGCAAAGTCTCCATGGTAACTGTTGGGGGCATGGCCAGCATGTTCCTAGCACTTACCACATTGACATGTACCTGAATGTACAACGGCGACATTTGCAATTAATGTGGGTGCACTCAACGCCATCCATTGAGGCGTCTTTAAATGCACCCACACTTATTGCCACATTAACAGTGCAATATATACCCTCGTGCTAACTACAAAGTGCTCTCCACCTGTAAACTGCCCATCCCCTGCCCTGTCACGTGATTTTCAGTTACCATGGGAATTAGTGCACGGTAACTGTCATGCCAGTTCAATAATGGTTTGCGATACCTATGCGCTGACAGTTACCGCATGCTAAAATGCATATTAACTGCTTAGCCACGTTGATAAAAGGATTCCTTAGTGTGCACTAAATAGATTTAAAAATCATCTTAGTGCACCTTAATTCATTGGCTATTTGTGTTAAGCCAATTTAGTGCTCACTAAAAATTCCCTGTTAAAATGAATTTCAAACTAGCCAATTTCTTTTCAACAGCAGCAGTTTTTCTATAAGTATCTTGCCTCCGTAAAAAAACAGATATCAATTGGGTTATTTAAAAAAATGGAACAGCTATTGTTACTTTATCATCAGTGATCCCTATCTCAATAGAATGAAATATAACATTCTGTAGATTTCACAATTTATAGCTGCTATTGCTTTTGTACTGTAGCTGTCATTGAGGCTTGGCTTTCATTATTGCCTAATGGAAAATTGCCTGTAGAGAGTTCGTGCCTGTTCACTCTGAGAATAATTTTCACATTCGAAACAACATACAAAGTCTTGTATTGTTCTGATCTCCACCTCCAGGAAAAAAAAGTTACATTGTTCAACAGCATGGGTACTTTTACCAGAAGACAGGCCAGGCAATAATTAAAGCCCTCATTTCTGCAGGTAGAGTCCTATTTTATCCACACAGAGGACTTTCATTATCACCTCTGTGTTTCTAAACACTACTTTTTTGGTAGCTACTAACATTTTACAGATTACAGTTCCATTATTCATTTTGTGTTTTATGTTTTAATTTTTGCCTAGAGATGATCCCTCTATAATAAACATTTCTGATGAAATGGCAAAAACATCCGTTTGGAAGAGTCTGCTAATAACGTCAGAAAATTCAAAGAATAAGGAGTCAAGCTTTCCTTCTAAAAGGTTTTAACACTTTTTTTTTTATTAGTAGCACAATCAATTGTGCTTTAAAAGTAAATAAGTTCCAGTTTATATATTTATTGCATATTTATTCAAAATATCGTAATTCATTTTACAACTATTACATAATGATAATTCAGATCATGATTATATTTTTTAAACACATGCACAACAAAGATTAAGGTCCTATGCATTAAAGCTTAGCAGGCACAGTAAAGTGCACTAAAAATAGAGTGTTGTGCACTAACAGTTTACTGTGCACCCAAAATCTATCTGAAAAGGCTGCTATATGGATGCTAAAGATAGCATATATATGCATGTTAATGAAGAAGCATCATATGCAAATGATGATTTAGTGGGTGCATGCTAAATAGCATTGTATGCTTTCCTCAATATGCTAATTATCGTGCACTCTCTAATTCCTAAAATTTAACACCTGCCTTGGGCCAAAAGTTAGGTTTTAAGCATGTACTGTATGCTATTGAAATGGCCCAATTGCCAGCATGCAGTGTGACTGAAAGATGGAGGTAATGGAACACTTCTCTCCTTTCCTGAGGGAAATCTGATCACAGAAGAAGCCTCTGCAGGTAAGTGAACAAATTTTGCTTGTGAATTTGGTGACTTAAAGCTTGGGACAAAAGAGATTATGAATTATTTGGAAAATTCTTTAAAAGCATAAAGTAGTTATTGGCTTGGCTTAGACTTTAGAATTAATTTATCCAAGTCTGTAGGAAGGCCTTTAGAGGTTTTAAACAAAACAAACAGGTAGTTAATCTTTTCCCAAACACCCTCCACAACTCCTACCTACCCCAGGCACATCCCTTACTTTATAGTTGGTTTTCTCTATAAAGAGTGAAATTGGTTGTCACAGGATTTTTAATCAGCAAGTGATTAACCCTTAATAGATTATTAGCAACTCGGTGAGCAGAAATCATATAATAATACAATGTTCAAAGGTATACAACAAAAACAAATATGTCTGTGCAACTTAGATGTAGTAATTGCTGAGAAAAAAATATTACATCAGGATTAAAGGCATTCTTCACTAATATTTGGTTGCACAACCTTTGGCAGTGATGACAGCCTCCAAACATTTCTTGTAGCCATCTATAAATTTCATATATCTGTCTGCTGGTAGTTTCTCCAACTGTTATTTGATCCAGCTCATGAATATTTCCAAGGTTCCTTTTACCAATGACAGATTTAATCTCTTTCCAAAGGTTCTCTATTGCTCTGAGATCAGGACTCATTGCTGGCCAGTTTAAAGCAGTCCATTTATTGATTTTTAATCATTCTTTTTTACTTTTGGATGTATGTTTTGGGTCATTGTCCTGCTGGAAGACCCATGATCTTTGACCCAGACCTCGTTTTCTGACACTAGGTAGCACATTTCACTCCAAAATACCTTGGTAGTCCCCTGACTTCATGATTTCTTTAATCTGTTCCAGACTTCTAGTTCCTGGGGCAGCAAAACAGCCCTACAACATTATGAAACCTCCACCATATTTAACTGTAGGAAGGGTGTTTTTTTTCCTTATAAGCTTCATTTCTTCGCTTGTAAATGAATCACTGGCCTGCATTGCCAAAGAGCTCAAGTTTCAATTCATCTGTCCACAGAATATTTTCCCAGAAGGATTATGGTTTCTCAAGGTGGGTTTGGGCACAGATCAGGCGTGCCTTTTTATGTCTGTCTTTGAGCAGTGGGGTCTTCCTTGGCCTTTGCCCATGAAGTCCTTCTTTGTTTAGGGTATGGCATATAGTTTGGATTGTAACAACCACTCCAGATTGCTCCTGGTCAACCTTAAGCTCTTTGGATGTTGTACATGATGTTTTTCCAACAGTTCACACTAACCTTCCAAAATTTGTTGGATTAATTTTCCTCTTCCCACCACGTCTTGGGATGTTCTTGACAGTTTCATGAGCAGAAAACTTTCTTAATAACACTGAGAACAGTAGACACAGGAATCCCAAGATCTTTGGAGATGACCTTGTACCCGTTTGAAGTTTGACATTGGAGATAATGGCTTTTCTGATGATCTCAGGCATCTCTCTTGTCTTTACCATTGTGAAAATGGAACAGGGAGTGAATGTGTCCATTTTAAATATTAGAGTCATCATTCATTGGTTGATTCAAGTCATGTGAGTAATGACAGTTGATCACAGGTGCATATAATTTTACTGCAGTGTTATCAAAAAATTAGGGAAACTAGCAAAATTGGCAACACAATAGGTGATTTCATTTACCCCAGTATTGATTGGGCCATACTAGGGAGGTAAAGTTCCTAAATAGAATAAATGACTATTTCATGGAGCAGATGGTTTGCGAACCAACTAGAGAAGGCACTATTTTAGACTTAGAAGTATGTTTTCTAATGTGCGGTAGTTAGACGCATGGAGTTTAGTGCTGAGCTAACATACAATTTCAGCCTACAATAACTGGGCATGCATGGCTGAAGGGTAGCCATGCTAAAGCCACCATACTACAAGAGCAGTGTGTGGATAGGCAGAGTTAGGATGGAGTCGGGACAGAAAGTGGGTAAATATCCATTGAAACATCAACAGCTGATTTGACTGACTGCTGTTCATGTCTGCATATACACTGCATATAAATGTCAGAGGGCTGCTGTGGTATGTTGTGGAGATATCAGGAGATATGGCCTGTGCTCTGTGCTTCAACAAGTACTAGCCATATACATAACCAGTACTGGAGCCAGTAGAGAACAGTGTGGGGGGGGGGGGGGCGCATGCAAATGAGGTGGTTAACATACTGACAACACAACAGTTTGGCATCAAAAGACGATTTATTGTTTATGATTTATTCCATTCTTAATATACTGCCATTTGCCAGGCAGCCAGAGCGGTTTACAATATACTAATAATAATAAATAAGGAAAGGAAAAGAAATCCATCATTTAATAGGAAAGCAAGAACAGGTTAGAACAGCAAAGGCAAACATGGTATCTTCTCTGGGGTTGCAGTTCAACTAGCTGGGTTCACGCCAAAGGCTTGAACAAAGAGATGAGCCTTAAGAAGGCACTTATAAGTGGGAAAAGAGGATTCTAATTGAATCTGAAATGGCAAGAGGTTCCAATGGGCAGTGGCTAAATAGAAAAAGGCAGAGTGATGCGTTGTCATGTTTCGCATGAGAGGGAGAGGGGAGGACAAGACT
Source organism: Ichthyophis bannanicus (assembly GCA_033557465.1). Taxonomy (NCBI): domain Eukaryota; kingdom Metazoa; phylum Chordata; class Amphibia; order Gymnophiona; family Ichthyophiidae; genus Ichthyophis; species Ichthyophis bannanicus. Next base: position 651,132,107 of record CM066036.1, on the reverse strand, counting down.
TACAGGGACCTGAGGCAACTTTGAGGAATGTAAGGGATGATTAAAGAGGAGAGGAAAAGTGGTGCACGGTTATGTAAAGACTTATGAGCAAGTATAAGGATTTTAAAGATATAATTCTTTGAGGAAAAGGCAACCAGTGGTGCTGTATGAAGAGTGCTGTAACATGGTCATATTTTCTAGCAGAAGAGAGAAGGCAAATGGCGGCATTCTGGATTGACTGAAGACGTTTCAAATGATAATGTGAAAAACCAGAGAAGCTGACATTGCAATAGTTAATTTTTGAAATGACTGAGCTTATAAGTAAGGTAGTTAACATGGCTTAATCAAAAAAAGTATGAAATACTCTGAGATGACGTAGGGCAGAGAAGGCAGATCTGATCAATGGGAAATGTGTATAGAAGGTAAATTCAGAGTCTATATGGACTCCGAGGTATTTGAAGGAAGATTGCAGTGCTATTGGGGAGGAACAAAGGGAGGGGGCAAAAGAAGGAGCAGTTCTGGAACCAGTCACCCAAGTAGCATTGGTCTTGGTGGGGGTTAAGTTTTAAGTTGTTGGTGTGGAGCCATGTTGAGATGGAGTCAAGAGCAGCATTGACAGGAGAGAGATCAGGCAAGGTACTGTCCAGGTGGGAAAGGAGAAGGATATTGTCTGCATAAATATAAAAAATTAACACTTAGGGGTATGTTTACTAAACCGCGCTCAAGTGCGCGGCGCACAATAGCGTGCGCTAAGGTACCTTAGCGCACACTAATAATGCGTTTTTGTGCCCCACACATGTGCGCTGCACTAACAGGCCCGCACATGTGCGCGGCGCGCTAATGAGCGATAGAGGCGTGGAAAGGCTCCCGGAGGGCGGAGGAAGGCTCCCCAGGGGCGGAGAGACGGGGTCAATGGGTGGAGAGTGGGAAGGGAGAGGCTCCCCGCACAGGAGCGTGGCTGAATTTCGACTAAAAAAATACCGCGAGTGAAAACCTCGCAGTAGAGCCGATTTAAAGGGAAGAGAAACCATTTCTGTCAGCAATGTACAGCAAACCCAGGGAAACCCGAAAAAAGTGAGCAGTGTGATACATGAGCACGGAACAAAAGGGCAAATAAACATTAAAAATGACCCCAACAAAATATAAAAAAATTATAATCAAGCTGGGCAATAGTGATAGTAATGGGGAACATCAAAAAACACTCCCAAGAAAGCCCCAAAAAATAAATATGAATTTTAGAAGGGTCTACGCTCCGTCCCCATACAAGGTGAATGATCCCACAGTGAAATAGCACTGATCAGGGTTTCCCTCTCCATTGGACAGGTTACCTATGTCATGCACATTTCCACAACAGCAGGGCGGGCAGGTCGGAATGGGCAACTGGACAGATGCTGGGAAAGGGGATACAGAGGGCTGCAGGCGGCACATGCTGTGGTGCAGCTGGGGCACAGTGCGGACTAGGCAGATGCCTAGATGGCACCTAGGAATGCTGAAAATGAACAGCAGCCAGACAGCAACTGATGAGGGCCCAACATGGGCACGGGAGTGTTTAGCACAGTGTCACAGGGGATAGTACCCAGCAGGTACCCCCAAGGGCACGGAACATTGGTAGCACTGTGTAGGTGGGTGCAATACACTGCAACAGACAGGCCCTGCCAGACAAACAGTCATGGTATCATCAGGGAATGCAATGTTTCTGTGTCAACACGGAGGTGCAGTGCACACAACCAGTGTGTTTGGAGACAGAAGGTCACAGGTTCAAGCCCCAGCTTTGGCTCCTGCCAATCCAGTCCCCATATTTTACCCACAACTATATTGTGATAGTAAAGACGAACCTTTATTGCAGAGAACATAAGCATGGCTCAAACACCTCTATTTTACCCTACAGAGCACAGACACCAGAAACATGCATATTACCTAGAGCAGATTACCCCAAATGCAGTCCCGGAGGGCCACAAATCCTTCAGGGTTTATGCTGTCTCCAATCTAAGGATGGTCTGCTCTGGGCAGCTGCCACTGCCCCCCTCCACCTCCAGTACCCCTGTGCCACCATGCTGACATGCCCTTCTGCTGGTGGTGCTGGTGGGACGCAGTCTCAGGCCATCCTGTGTGTGGGTAGGCGGATGCCTATGGTGCAGGTTCTGGGGTAGGGGTGCCTGCATATCTGTCTACACGTCCCCCTATCACCGCCTACCAATGTTCCGTGCCCTTGGGGGTACCTGCTGGGTACTATCCCCTGTGACACTGTGCTAAACACTCCCGTGCCCATGTTGGGCCCTCATCAGTTGCTGTCTGGCTGCTGTTCATTTTCAGCATTCCTAGGTGCCATCTAGGCATCTGTCTAGTCCGCACTGTGCCCCAGCTGCACCACAGCATGTGCCGCCTGCAGCCCTCTGTATCCGCTTTCCCAGCATCTGTCCAATTGCCCATTCCGACCTGCACGCCCTGCTGTTGTAGAAATGTGCATGCCATAGGTAACCTGTCCAATGGAGAGGGAAACCCTGATCCGTGCTATTTCACTGTGGGATCATTCACCTTGTATGGGGACGGAGCGTAGACCCTTCTAAAATTCATATTTATTTTTTGGGGCTTTCTTGGGAGTGTTTTTTGATGTTCCCCATTACTATCACTATTGCTCAGCTTGATTATAATTTTTTTATATTTTGTTGGGGTCATTTTTAATGTTTATTTGCCCTTTTGTTCCGTGCTCATGTATCACACTGCTCACTTTTTGCAGGTTTCCCTGGGTTTGCTGTACATTGCTGACAGAAATGGTTTCTCTTCCCTTTAAATCGGCTCTACCGCGAGGTTTTCACTCGCGGTATTTTTTTAGTCGAAATTCAGCCCCGCTCCTGTGCGGGGAGCCTCTCCCCTCCCACTCTCCACCCATTGACCCCGTCTCTCCGCCCCTGGGGAGCCTTCCTCCGCCCTCCGGGAGCCTTTCCATGCCTCTATCGCTCATTTGCGCGCCGCGCACATATGCGGGCCCGTTAGTGCGGCACGCACGTGTGCGGGGCACAAAAACGCATCATTAGCATGTGCTAAGGTGCCTTAGCGCACGCTATTGTGCGCCGCGCACTTGAGCGCGGTTTAGTAAACATACCCCTTAGGGGTATATTTACTAAACCGGGCTAACAGTTAACCCAGGCTATCTGCAACTAGGTCCCATTGAATAATATGGGACCTAGTGGCAGATAGCCCAGGTTAACCATTAGCCTGGTTTAGTAAACATACCCCTTAGTGATTGAATATGGGTGGCAAGGGGGCTAAGAAAGGTCAGACCCCTGGGGAACTCCACAGGGGAGGGAGAAGAGTGAAGAAGTGGCACTGTGATGGTGAACTTGATACATGCGATCCCAAAGAAAGGAAGAGAGCCAGGAAAAAACAGGAGCTGTCTGACTGCCACCCTCCCTGCGTGTGGGGTCATGTAGAGGTTCATATGTGCACCTGGGGGCCATGACGCTGCCATGGGCCATGTTCCTGCAGGCAGATGGCTCCTCACCCTGACTATGGAAGGATATGGCTTAGGTCTACCAGCTCTGAGCAGATGCTTAACATTTCCAACAACAAACATATATGTGGAATATGATCTCAGTTTCTCAAAATTACTGCTAGTGCTTGGCGTAGTACTTGCATCATGCCAAAGAGAGCCTCCCTTTGGAGTTCGCTAGATGTTATGTGCATGGATAATTTATCAAGGTGTGCTTGGAAATTCCTCTTAATTAAGCCTGTGGCCCTCAACATGATGAAAAATAATATCTTTCTGCCACATTTCCTTGGTTTCCAACTGCATTTTTTGGATGTGTAAAGCACTGGAAACAGCACTACCTGGGAACCCAAAGGTTGCAATATTACAATGTTGCAATGTAATATCCACAGCACCACCCCGTGCAGCATCTGAGGCACAAGTGTCACCCCTCAGGAGTACACGACATGCAGCCACCACACTGTGTATGTCAGACCAGGCCCAAGAAGACATCTTCATTGCACAGTCAAAGACAAGCAAATGTGTGCAAGACAGACACTACTGGTCACCAAGCAGGACAGAAGGCCCCTGAATGCTTCATTTGGCACCTTTACCATTCACACTGAGCCTCCCCTCTGACTTCCCATGCTCTCTTTTTCTACAGCCTGGGAGCACTGACAGCTATAGCCTGATGGTTCTGTCCCTGAACCACAGTGCTTGGGGTCCTGGGTTTGCCTCCTGCCTCAGGGCATGTACAGGGCCTTTTTATTTTGCCTCCTCGGGGGGCATCTGTGTGACCTGGGGATGAAGCTGACATTCTGGGACTGCTCTCTGCTCTGCATGATCCTTCCATCTGTCTCTGTGTCCCCCTGTGCCTTCACTGTGGGCCTGCATGCTTCCTGTTCTCCCTTGTTTCCTGGGCCCCCACTGTCGGGCTGCTCTGTCTGTGCTGTGCTGTCCTGTCACTACACAGCCTGCCTGGGGCAGATCCTGACTTCTCCTGCCTGTGTTCTCCACCTTAATGCTTGCCTGACAGCAATATGATGGTGCTGCTCCAACTTGGGTGCTGCTCTAGCCTGCCCACTTCTCTCTGTTTCCGGGTTTGTCTACCTCTATTGTGATGTACTTACTGGGCAAGAGTTTTTCTGATATGTTCCCAGCCCCTGCATGCTGCTGTGTGGGCTGGCTGCCTCTGCCCAGTGGGGAGGAGAGTTTCCTCCTGCTCAATGACCATGGTCACCAGCAGCCTCGTCTCCGCCTCGCTGAAGTGGGGCTGCCTGGTAGCCATGTTGAGGTGTGTGTTATTTTGAGAAGGGGGCCTTCTTCCTGAATCCAGTCACACATGGTCTGCAGGACATGGGATTGGGGATGTTTTTGGGGTTACAGGTGCACAGGGCAGCTGGGCAGTGTGTGCATGACCTACATGTAAGCAGGGCGGGCCAATAGGTTGCCAGTTAGAAGTGCCTCACCAGCCACAGCCACACGCCAATTCTACAACACCCTGTACATGTCTGCACGGGGATGTAGAATTGGGCCACTGCATGCACGTCCTATCTGGAGATGTGCACGGGGCCCAGGCATGCCCCTTTCAGAAATGGGCTCATTGTGAATGTTTTCACTGTGCACATGCACTATAGCTGCACATTCACAACTACCATGTTAGTGACGTGCTTAGTGAAGTGGTACATCCCCCCCTATGGTCACGCCACCTGCATCTACTGTGGCGGCTGCACCCTCACCATAATAAAAATACATGCTAAATGTGCATTTGTCCTGCTCTACCTGTCACACCTTAGTAAACACGCCTCTTGGTCCTTTCTGGAACAGAGGATTTGGTACGGGAACTAACCATGCAATGAATGCGGCTGCATGCTTCCTACACGGAGCCTCTAGAAGGGAGCACGTCACCCCAATCCTAAAGGACCTGCACTGGTTACCAATTTACTGCCAACTCACCTATAAAGTAATCCTGATGATCTTCAAGGCTATTAACAAATTGTCCGCCACCTCCCTAACGGATCTTCTCTACCCCACTCCTGCAAACAGAGCAAGGAGGCCATTTGCCACCAATACCCTACAGACCCCTAATGAAATAACAAAATGCACCCAGGCAACAAGGAACAGAGCCTTTAAGTACTATGCTCCTAGCTGCTGGACTGCGCTCCCAACCGCCATCCGGGCGATCACGGATCTCACCCAATTCAGAAAAGCACTAAAATGCCACTTCTTTCTCCTACACTACTCACAACCCAGTAACTCAGCTCCACCCACCATACACCCTGCCAGGCAATAGCAAGTTACAGACAACTTACGTTATATTGGAGATAATTGTAGATAGCTGTAGATAGTTTTCCCCAGTTTGAAATCCAAGTTGTATCACCCGTTCAATGTAAGTGCTTAACAGATCTCCTGTTCCGCACAAAACTGTTATTTGTAAACCGCACTGATTTCAAAGAGCGCGGTATATAAAAGCATTAAAATAAATAAATAAATAGAAATAAATACTAGTCAATCTACCTTGCTTATCATCAGAGATAGAAGAGATACGGGACCTCTCTTGCTTCCCTTTCAGAGCATTAGCAAGAAGCTTGCCCATTCTATTTTGTTTGACATGATATCGGGATGATTGCTTAAGCATTACTTATTCTACTTCCGAGTTGTATTGTATTGATACCTTAATCTCTGGAGCCATAATAGCATACCCGCATTTGGTTGTTTTTGCCAAATTCGCTCACCAGCTTTAATTTGCTCGTCAAGTGCAGTTAACTGGGCCTTTCTCCTTCTATTCTCCTTAATAGTAAAACTGGTAATTGTTGCCCGCAGGAAGGCTTTAAAGGCCTCCCACCAGGCCCAGCATGCCGTGTCGCCTGTTTTGTTTGTACTAAAATAATCCCTTATAGCAGTTCTCATTTCTTCCTGAAAAGAAGCATCAGCCAACCAAGATCTGTTGAAGGACCAATTTAGACTATGTTTATTTTCTCCCGAGAACAATAGCTTTAACGTAATAGCCACATGGTCTGAGATGTGCATACTCAATATGTCCGCAGCACTGGTTGCTGGTACCAATGATCTGGAGATCAGAAAAAAATCTATCCGAGAGAAGGATCTATGCGGTGGAGAGAAGAAGGTGCAGTCTTTGTCATTGGGGTGGAACAGTCTCCAGATGTCTACTAGTCCTATAGACTCCATAAGGGCACTGAGAGCAACCCGTGCTCTGGAAGATTTCTCCACTCTACCAGGGTTTCGGTCCAATAAAGGATCCAATGCCAGTTTGTGATCGCCTCCCATAATAACTAGCGTCAATGTATCCTCCTGCAAAATTCCAGCAAGCTCCTTAAAAAATTTAGGATCATCATTATTAGGGCCATAGATATAAAAAATTGTCAATTTGGACTCTCCAACTGAAATAGATGATTTTGCCCATCTTTACTCTGAATCATAACGTATGGAATCCACCTTGATCCCTAAAGATTTATGAGCTAATACAGCCATGCCATTTTTCTTTTGGACTGCAGGAGATTGACCAATTAACTGAAAGTGACTTTCCTCTAACTTTTTAGTCTCGGTCAGAGTAAGATGGGTTTCCTGCAGGAGGACCAAGTCGGCTTGCTGTTTTTTACAATATGCTATGATCTTTTTCCTCTTTATCGGGCTCTTAATACCCTTAACGTTCAGAGATAATATTTTCACCACGTTAGCCATGGTTCCCTAGTGGAAATATACCTGCGACTGCCTGTGAACATCAGAAAATTATAATCCCTCTTTTTCCTACCCTCAGAGAGCCACCCAACACCCCCAAAATTAGGGCACCAATCCAATGGGTGAGACAGCAAGTACATCAATCATGGCACGCCCCCAACCCATATTGATTAGTAAATTTCTCTCCCCTATCATTTTTACTAAATCAAACAAACTTCCCTCATTTCCTTATCAGGACTAGAAACACCCATGACCCCACCGCCCGCTCTTCAGTGTATCATCTCTCCCTCACCGTCTTGCCCGCCCTTCTACCCATACCCAATTCGACAAGCCACCTCAAAAAAAATAATTCCAGTCATATAACAAACAGTATTCAAAAGACAACAATATTATCCAACAGGTTATAGTGTTTAGAAATTCAGGGGTGATCGGCTCCTCAACTTACGCTGAGAAGCGTCACTTAGGGGCTTGTTTACAAAGCCGCGGTAGCGGTTTGCGATCGTAATCGGAGCCGCGGCCCCATTGATTTCAATGGGGCCGCGGCTGCGATCGCGAACCACTACCGCGGCTTTGTAAACAAGCCCCTTAGTCTTGACTTGACCACGGAGTATTTCTTCCAACTCCTGTAGAAAAACAGCCAGCGCACAGGAAAAACATCTTCTGTTTTTAATGGATTTGCAGTGCTTCCTGCTCCTCAATGAACTGCTCCAGCGATGCCGGATCTTCAAAAGTCTTTGTGGAGTTGTTGAGGGTGACTTTAAAGTGCGCAGGGTAAAATAACCCATATCGTGCCTGCAGCCATTGAAGTCTTGACCTGAGTACCAGAAATTGCTTTCTCTTATCTACCGTTGCCTTACTAAAATCTGGGTAGAGAGCGATTTTATGGCCTTCGTACTGGAGGGTAGTAATAGATCTAGCCACCATCATTACTTGTGCAACTTGCTGTGAGGGAGGAGTGGTCTAGTGGTTGGGGCAAGTTGCCTCAGGCCATAAGGTCAGGGGTTCAAATCCCACTAGTAGGACAGCAACCTTGGACTGGGGTTTCTAGTACCACAGCTGCTCCTTGTGTTCTTGGGCAAGCCATTTAACCCTCCATTGCCCATGTTCCCTGTAAAATAGTTATCTCCAAGTTGTAATGCAATTGCAATTTCAGTTTGTTCAACATAAACTATCATGAAAGGCAGTATATAAGAAATGTTAAATAAATAAATCTTAACACCCAGAGGATCATAGGCCATGGTCTCCTGGTTTGCAAGTGCACTGTCATTGGCACACAGTGCACCCTCTCTATTTCAAATGGGATAACAAACTCCAATTTCAGCAACTTAGGGATTAGATCTTCCAGGAAAGCAACAGGGTCTTTTCCTTCTCCACCCTCTGGACTCCCTATTATACATTATATTATTCCTCCTGGCGGGGTTGTTCATACCTTCTATATTACTTTCTAGCAGCTCCGCTCTACGTGATGTTTTGATAAGTTGCAGGATTCGCTCTTCATGGGACGCCGCGGTCACTTCGGCTTTCTCAAATCTAGCTGTAAGAGTTAGCAGTTGCGCCTTCATCTCCTTTAGATCTACCTGCAGTTCATTCAAAGATTCTCCATTTGCATCAACACGATTGCAGACCGCTCGGATCTCTATTAAAATCATCTGCATTCCTTCTGGTGTCTCCTGTTGCGGCGCCATCTTGTGCGGAGACAATGGGTTAGATTTTGATCTTTTTGTGCCTGCTCCTTGCGTATTCGTGAACTCCATTCGGGTTTGCTTGCTGCTAGTCATTTTCACCTGCCAGGAGAAAACCTCTAGAGGTTCCACTTTCCAGCCAGACTTTGACAGGGCAGGATTAATTGAGTGGGTCTGCGGGAGAAAATCTCCTAAGCGGCCATGCTGATCCTTTGCAGGCTCCGCCCCCACAACTCTTGATTTTTAGCCCTTTCCCATCTTCACTTGCCAGGCTTACTTTGGTTTTGGTTTGCAAAGAAGATTGCAAATGCATGAACACTACATAGCTTGCTGACACTGAGCTCATAGAAGCTAAGGGGCTGATATTCAAAACAGATCTACAAACCAGCTAAAATTCACCGAGATTTTTATTCAGCAGCACTATCCAGAGAGTGCCGCTGAATATCACCACAGAGCACATAAAGGCGTGCTTAAAACCAGCGGGATCTGTGGGTGGAGTGGCGGCAGTGCTGGTCTGGGTAACGGCGCTGTTCAACCAGATAGTTTAACAGGTTAAAGTTAGGCCATCTGAATAGCTGTCCTGACTTTAACCGGCTTTCGCTATCAGGTTAGCAGCTGAATATCTCCTCTAACTGGATAGCAGTGTGCTGACCGGCAAACCCAGGTATTCAGTGCTGGACATCAGATAAGTTCCAGAGCTGACTATGAGTTTAAGTAAAGCTGTGGTGGCGAGGTGCTTTGAATAGCCTAGCCACTGCCACTGAATATAATGTGCACACTAACAGCATGTACACACTAGTGCACTAATTTATAACGCCCCTATGCTAAAATTTAGTGCATAGACCTTACGTATTTGAGCATGCATGTTCAGTTTTTCATGACACACGTAAAAACCTTTTTGCATGGATTTAAGCAAATAGACTCTAAGGACCCAATGTTTAGTTGGGCGGGCTATGTGCCACGTCGGCGCATAGCCCAGCCCGCTGACCTCTAAACCCAGATATTCAGTGCCGTGGTGACAGCATTGAATATCTGTGTTAGGCACCAAGGGGATTCACCCGCAGAGCCTAGTGGGATAGTGGCAATATTGGATTGCTACCTGGTTAGCCATCATGACCAAAACTCGGCGAGCCAAAAGCTCACCTAGTTTCAGCCAGTCCAATATCACCACTACCTGGTTACCGGGACTCCCCACCTCAGCTCCTCTCCGGAACGCCCCCAATACGCCTTGATGCTAACCAGATAGCATCGGGGCGTGTAGGGTTCATAGATGGGAATATGCAACGGCATTCACCATGTAGGTACTGTTGAATATTCCCATCTAAGGCATTTATACAATTTACAGAGCTGTGGACCATGTAAATGCCTTTCGAATTTTGGGCCCTAGGAGGATAATTTATAGCCAAATGCCTAGTTTAAAGTACCCCAAATCCACCTATTTTCAGCATATTTTATAAAGAGAAATCAGCCTACTTTTCATTATAAAATGCTATCCTATGTGGCCGATAATGCACCCTAAATTAAAACACAGACATTGAGACCAGGCCTAGCGCTGATGCAAATGCTCATGCCTTGATTTTTAAAGAACACATGTAAATTATACAATTTTATAATGTGGACACATAATTGTGCACACTGCCTAAACTGCCCATACGCTTAAGCACAGTGCAAGTGTATGCTATCAGGGTGATGTGCCAACTTATAAAATACTGACCATTTACACACCTAGGGGCATGTATACTAAAAAGCATGCAGTTAGTGTGTGGTCAGGCCATGAAATCCACATAAGGCCAGCCCCCAATCTCAGAGGGGCATGTATGTCTGTCCCCCTGCCATTTGACATGCTGTTAATGTGCAGTACTGTGAAACCCAGCACATGGGAGCACCTAAAGCCACCCACTGAGGTAGCATTAAGTACACCTGTGCCAACGGCCATAATCACAGCATGTGCCCATCAAGCCTGCACTAAGTGCAGTGTGCCATCAACACCCACGTTCCACCTCAGCTCTCCCTGTCTTCACCCATATGCATGCTAACCTGATAGTTTGGGATTTTTAGCATAGGGCCCCATGTGAACGCTTAGTATGGCATGCTTACTGGATGCTAAACTCTGTGCTGTGGTTAGCACAGTTAGTAAAGATTCCTCATAAAGTAGTAAAATACCATGATTTACATGTGTCAATGGCTAATAACTATAAGCAACTCCTCATAAAATGACCCCTAGATATCTATATTTACAGTAAACATCTACGATATAGATCTCGCTTGTTCAGTATATTTATATAGATATATAGAGAGAAAAAGAGGAGGGAGATTTATACATCAGATATATCAATAGAGAAAGAGACAGAGGTGTATCTGTGTGTATAAGTGTTGCCATGACTAATATTTGTGCTTCTAACCATCTTTGTATTTAGTCCCAAATGAATGGGTATTGAATTCTGCTTATTCTTAAATTATGAAGAACACTTTTCAATTTGTTTTTAGTTTTTTCTTGATTTTTAAATTTACACATTATCTTATATTTTTGAATAGTAAGGCAACTGTTGTCATGAATTTTTTAATTTGCTTAAAATTTTCTTGGGGTCAAAAGTACAGTTCTAAAGTCAAGGCTTAGATGATACTTTCATGTTACACGCACTGTATATTTTTGTGATGCCTGAGAGCCAGAATTGAGCTAATCTCGACCAATGCATAAGTCAGCATTTAATCTTCCACCAACTGTTAGTTGATATGATATAAATTTTCCTCTCATTATACCTCGTGGAAACTCTCCAACTGTTTTACTGTATATCGAAAAAGTGGTGGGTGGCCACAATAAAAATTGTTGAGTTCACACTTCGCTCTAGGCTGGTGGTATGTTTTCCCCGCAAGTGTGCTGCACTTCTCTTAATTGGACATTATGAAATTAGAGATATTGTATTGATGAAATTGCTAATGTAATAAAACGATAAAATCTAAAACAATCAAAATTATTCTGGTTTTGAAAAAGTTAAGAGGGTAATTCTTTAAGGTTCAGCTAGATTTCTGCATGTGTTTCTGCACATACATCATAGAATTTTAGTGGTTTACACGTGCAAAAGACCACTTACACGGCTGTGGGCCAATGGCACCTACTTTCACTGTGTGCTCGCACATACGTGGAGTTTGGGAAGAGCATTAATTTATGCACATACCTTACAGAATATGGCCCAGTGCACGTAAGATACACATGGTCCTTTACACTTGCTCTAGGGCTGGTATAAACTCTAGAGCAAGTGTAAAGCTCTAGAGCAAGTGTTCACGGCCACTTGCACTAAATCCGCATGGATTGGACTTTACAGCATAGACGCCATTAAGCTAGTCACTAATAAATATTTTTATTGATCTGCTTAAGCACAACTGCCAATAAAAATTCAGCTTGATTCAGGGAACCATTAAAAATTTACAAGTGGACTATTAAAAATGTTTAAACTAGATGAATTTGCAAATAGCAGTCTTTTCTCTTACTGTTTGCAGGTTTACGAAGTTTAGAGCTCAGTTCAGTGCTTTGATTTGTGCCTGACTGGTCATGACATTGGCAGGCAGGAAAGCCATTTCATTCTCATTTCTGTTATCTCCAGCAAGAGCACAAGGAGGGACATTTTCATTCAGTGCTATACTCCGAAGGAATCGGCTTTTACAAAATTGCCTCCCCGAAATATGTGTGAAAACATGCCCATGGAGCCCATATACAGCAGGGAGCAAGGAAATTCCTGGGAGGGGGCAGAGTTTGCACTTATGCGGTTCATTTAATAAGGGACGTGTTCATGTGGAACAGCATTTTACATGCTCAAATAGGCTCTTAATTACCTAAGACATATGCACATAAGAGTAGGTGCAGAGAAATCATAGTGGCTAGTTTTACACAATATAAAGACAGCCCTTGGTTTAGATGGGTCATGTAATATGTTCTACTCCTTGCCCCCCCCCCCCCCCCCAAGGGACAGGGGCTGATACAGTGGAATGGAAATCACTGATTAGCAGATAGGGAGCATCTCACAGGGAAGAGGAATGCAGGATGGTTGGGAGCTAGGGAAATCGTGTGGGTAGGAGGGAGCTGGGTTCTGTTTGCAGATGGATAAAACATTGTTCTTCATCCAGAAGGCTCTAGGTTTGCATTTGGGCATGGGTAGAGCTGCTTTTGGCATTGGGTCATAGGTGTTATTCGATCCCCTCCCTCTTTCCTTGGGCCCCCTTTTCCTTTGGCATCTCTATCCTTAGGCTCCCTCCCCATCCTTGAACTACTACTACTGGAAAAGTGTGAGCTAAATACTACTAAATAAAAAAATAAAATAAAAATGGATTGTCACAGTTTATCTTAATTTTGACACAGTTCTGGACACAGATGATAGGAGGCACCAGCACTAGAGCGCAGTGTGGCTCACCGGGGACATTTTGACCAGGAAGCCTTAAGTGTTGGTGGCAGGAGGTCATGGTGGTGGCTGTGGTACAGCAGGCATTCGCACAGTCCTAGAGCCGAAGCTCATGCGGTAGTTGTAGCTGAACAGCCCATGGTGTGATAGCCTGGACCTTTAGAAGTAGTCTGGTGCAATAGGCTGTGGGAGCTGTGGCTGTTCCAGCAGTTGTGGTTAGGTGGCCAATGGAATTATGGACCTGTCATGGCAGGGTGGGTGAGGTGCGATTATAGTGGCTTTTGTGGAAAGGGAGAACGGTGGTGGTCATTTGTAGTAGAGGCATGCCTCTGGGGCTTAGTTGCTGTTGCAGGTTAGGGGGGTGGGAGGTTGTGATAAGGGAAGGAAAAAATGTTTGGGAAGCAAGGGGGGTTTGTTACATTGTATGAGGAAGGATGATCCTGAGGAGGGGATCTCACAGTTTTTGTGTGACAGCAAGAGAGCAGCAGCAGTCAAGGCAGAACCGGAGATCCTGATTGCTGTACCATTCTCAAAGATCCTGCAACACATTCTTTTGATTTGCACAGCAAAGGTTTAATGTTTAAGCAATCCGATTATACACGTTCCAGGATTGTTGTGGGGGAGTGGTATTGGAATAATTGTGGTTGTTTAGATTACTCATTGAATGATCAAGGTTTGTCTAGGGTGCCCAATACCCTTGCACCGGACCTCCATCATAGTCAGCCCACCTGATGGCACAGGGGTTGGTCCAGGGGTGGATTGTGTGGGGAAGAAGGGTTGGTTGGGGTTTAGCTATCTCCTGGTACTTGTGTACTGCCTGCTACTGTACAGCAGAGCAAGAGCAGAGCTGGAGAGTCCCTTAGCAGGTATGTCTAGTATGTTGGCAATAGTCTATTTTGGGTATCAGTTACTAGTTGATATTCAGGGCTGGTCCTAAGCATATTCAGGTATGTTCTTTGCACATGGCCCCACTCCCCCAACTGAAGCATTCTTAAGGCACTGCCAGCCAGCAGTCTCTATCTCATGGTCTTCCTCTGCCCTCTCTACGCTCAGTCTAGCAACTGCTGCTACGTCCCTTTGTCTCTACTGCAGCGGTGCTGCAGAAATAACTGTAACACATAAGTACAAGGCTGCTGATACTCATGTCTGCCTCTGAGGCCCTGCTGGTCATGCCCCTGTGATGCATGGTGATGTATTGGAGGCCCTCAAGTTTGGGGGTAAGGGGAAGGGGTTTTTTTTTGGTGCTGTCATGTCAGTGCTGACCCAGCTGCCTCTGGGTTTTCTTGGCAATGTATATCACTGGAGGTAGATTGTCAGGCCTTTTCTTCTGAGGCAATGGAGGGTAAAGTGACTTGCCCAAGGTCACAAGGAGTGCCAGTGGGAATTGAATCCTTGATCTTCTGGGTACTAGGCAGTTGCTCTACCCCACTAGGCTACTCCTCCACCCCCCCCCCCAAAATGAATTAACCCAATGGCCATGACCCTTTGACCCTTTGTCTACTCGCAGAGATCCAATCTCCCATGGTCAGAAAGGGATCTCTTCTCTTCTGCCCATGAGGGATGGGATCCCCACAGACAGTCAGTTTGCCTCTGAACTGCGATCGCTGTCTCCCCCTTCTCTTTTGCCCGTGGGGATCCCATTCCCCCGTAGGCTGCAATCAGGGGTGGCCCAAGGGAGCTGCGGGGCCATGTGCGGAGACTCGGTGCGGGGCCTCATTTGCATAAGTGGCCTTATTTGCATAAATATTTGCATAATGTTACCATACACTAACTTTTAGTAAACATGTCTCTTAATGAGTGTATGGATAAAGAAAGACTAAAAGATTTCTGCATTACTATAATCCAGTGCCAACCGCCAGGCACATTAGGAACTACTACAAAGGCTACCCATTTAGAACCCATAGCAAACCCGCCGTATCCTGACAGCATTACCAGAACTCACAAAGCACCATACCCTACCTATCAAAAGGCAACACTGCAAATATTAAACCAATACATTTCAGAGAATACTGGGGAAAGAGAACAAGTGGCAATGTCAAATAGGAATTACATAAACAGAATTCCTCAGCTCAGTTACACATGCAGAACATAGACCATCACCAAACAGGGAATCACAATTTAGAAACAGGAAGGCAATAATTAAACTGGTAACCCCAAAAGCCAAACTTGGAATGTACAACAACACTGTAGAAATAAAACTATAAATTAATTTCCTCTTGTACCAAACAAAGCGCAGACGTTAATGATGCACATTTCCCAGAGCTTTCATATTCCAGTTAATAAATTCAAAATAAAGAGATATCTTTCTACCTTTTGTGCATTTTTTTTCAGTTGCAATTGCTCCAGCCACTTTCTTCTGGTTTCTTCATGTTTTCTGCTAACTCTCCATCGTCTGCTGTCCATTTGTCCTTTCTTCTCTCTTCTAGTTTTTTTTTTCCATTCTCTCTCTCTACATCTACTGTAACATACTAATCTTTCTCCTTTTGCTCTTTCCTCATTCCTATTTCATCCACA
Source organism: Ichthyophis bannanicus (assembly GCA_033557465.1). Classification (NCBI taxonomy): domain Eukaryota; kingdom Metazoa; phylum Chordata; class Amphibia; order Gymnophiona; family Ichthyophiidae; genus Ichthyophis; species Ichthyophis bannanicus. Next base: position 651,116,373 of record CM066036.1, on the reverse strand, counting down.
CAAATTTTACCCCTCCATCCTCAATCCCCATTTACTCTCCCAATACCCAGCCAATTGTAGATTTTTCATCCCTCCCACACAAAATATTTTTCCCATCTCCATTTTACTCTCCCATCCCCATCCCATTCTAATCCTCCCCAAACATCAGCTCCTTTCTAGTTCCAGTCTCACCCAGCATCCATTCCCTTCTAGTCCCTGCATCAGCCCATTTCCAGTCCTAGCCCCCCATCAGCCCATTTTCAGTCCTAGCTCCCCCATCCATTTCCAGTCCGAGTCCCTTCATCAGCTCATTTCCAATCCTAGCCCCCCATCAGCCCATTTCTAGTCATTTCCTAGCCCCACCATCAGCCCATGTCAAATCCTAGCTCCCCTCCACTCAGCCCAATTCCAGTCCAAGCCCCCCCCATGAGCCTACTTCCAGTTCTAGCCCCTCCATGAGTCCATTTCAATTCAAGCCCCCACCACAGCCCATTTCCAATCTTAGCTCCCCCCAACAGCCCATTTCCAGTCCTATCCTAGCTGCTCCATTAGCCCATTTTCAGTCCTAGCTCCCTTCCCTCACAGCCCATTTCCATTCCAAGCCCCCTCCCCATCAACTATTTTCAGTTCAAGCCTCCCCTTCCACTCAGCCCATTTCCAGTCCTAGCAACCCCCATCCGATTATCAGTCCTAGCCCCCCATCAACCCACTTCCAGTCCTAACGCCCCATCACCCCATTTTCAGTTTAAGCCCCCCCTATAACCCATTACCAGTCCTAACCCCCCATCAGCCCACTTCCAGTCCTAACCCCCCATCAGCCCATTTCCAGTCAGCCCCCCATAGCCCATTGCCAGTCCTAACCCCCCCATCAGCCCACAGCCCATTATCAGTCCTAACCACATCAGCTCACCTCAAGACCTAACCCCTCCCCATAAACCCAGTTCCTGTCATAGCCCCCCATAGCCCATTATCAGTCCTAACCCCCCCATAGCCCATTACCAGTCCTAACCCCCATCAACACATTTCCTTTCAGCCCCCATCAGCGCTCTGTCCATTTACAGTCCTAACACCCCAACAGCCCACAGCCCATTACCAGTCCTAACCCCATCAGCCCACCTCAAGTCCTAACCCCTCCCCATCAGCCCATTTCCTGTCCTAGCCCCCCCATAGCCCATTCAGTCCTAACCCCACCATAGCCCATTACCAGTCCTAACCCCCCATCACCCCATTTCCAGACAGCCCCCATCAGCCCACAGCCCATTACCAGTCTTAACCCCCCCATCGCCCATTACCTGTCCTACTCCCCCCAACAGCCCTCAGCCCACCTCAAGTCAAGTCCTAACCCCCTCCATAGCCCATTACCAGTCCTAACCACCCCCCCCCCCCAACCGCTCATGGAAAATTTAAAAAAAAAAACAAAGCTGGCTGCTTCCGCTGCCGCCGCAGCAGCAGCAGAATGGAGTGTCCCGCAGGGCCCCCTCTGCCTGGCTGAGCTCTCCCGGCCCGGCTGAGCCCCTCTGCGCCGGCTTTCAGATACGCGAAGGGAGAGTGTCTCCCTTGCGTCTCTGTTAAGCCTGCAGGGGCAGATAGGAAATTTCCCATCAGCCCCTACTTCCCATCAGCCCCTGTGGGCTTAACAGAGATGCGAGGGAGACACTCTCCCTTTGCGTATCTGAAAGCCGGCACAGAGGGGCTCAGCCGGGTAGGGAGAGCTCAGCCGGGCAGAGGGGGCCCCGTGGGACACTCCATTCTGCCGCTGCCGCAGCGGCAGCAGCAGCAGCCAGCTTTTTTTTTTTTTTTTATTTAATTTTTAAAAAAGCAGAATGTTCTTTGCGCGGGGCCCCCTGAAACACGGGGCCCTGTGCAAAAAACATTCTTGCTCAATGGACAGGCCGGCCCTGGCTGCAATGACAGTAAAGACCACTTCTTTCTGCCTGAGAGAGATCAGATCCCCGCAGGCAGAAGAGAAGGGGGGGGGGGGGGGAACACAATCAAAATCCAGAGGCAAGATGTCTGCCTGCGGGGATCCAATCCTCTGTGGGTAGAAGAGAAGAAAGACCCTCTTCTATCTGCCCGCAGGAGATGAGATCCCGGTGGGCAGATGAGAAGAGGGAGGTTGTAGTTGCATCCTGCAGCAGGAAAGGTATTTGGGGTGGGGAGAGGGATTGAGGTCAAGGCAGGGACAATTTAAAGGGGCAGTGGCCTATTTAGAAAAGGATGATGGAAGTGCTAGGGTGGTTGGTGAAGGGGGAAGGGTCTGAAGGGTAACAGAGGAGGGGAGCCAGCAGGAGAGGTGTTACAAGGAGTGGGAAGAGTGCACGGTGTTGCCAAAAGGTGCAGTCCCCTCCCCCTAGAATACACACAAGCACCCCATCCCCACACCAGACACTAATACACAAAGGCACCCCACCACCACATGACAGACATGCACACACACAGGCACCTCACCGTCTCAGACTGACATGCACATATACAGACACTGTACCTCTGTATGTCAGATACATACCACAGGCATCTCAACTCCACATCACACCACACCACACCACACCACATACACACCTCCACACACACACACACAAGCACCTCACCTCTGCACCACACCACAAAGGAACCCATTGCTACATCCCATGCACAGACAGACACACCACCATTGCACCACACACACATAGAGACACTTTTTATCTGAAGCTATAACTGTTGTTATCTGTATTCTTGTCTAACGATGCCGTTCGGTATAGGAAATCTGGTGCTGGTCTCATGAGATGAGAACATTTATTTATGTATTTATATTCTCTTATATACCGCACTATTCTGCATCAGTGCGGTTTACATTGAATAAACTGAAATTACATTGAACAGGGCATTATAACTTGGAGATAACTATTTTACAGTGAACATGGGCTATGGAGGGTTAAGTGGCCTGCCCAAGACCACAAGGAGCACCTGTGGGACTAGAAACCCCAGACCTTCCAGCCCAAGGTTGCTGCCCTCTAGTGGGATTTGAACCCCCAACCTTCCAGCCTGAAGTACCTTGCCCCAACCACTAGGCCACTCCTCCACTCCTTCCCTGGTCATAAGGTCAACATGAGACCAGCGCGAGAGACAATGGCAGGGGTGGGGGCAAGGAGGTCACTAGCACTGGCTCTTAAGATGCCCACTGCAATATTTATGGTGCTGTTCTTATTCAGTTGGGCCCCTTATTGTGTTAATTTTAGAAGATGGTATAGATTTGCATTATAGGTCTTCAGTGACTTCTGTAGGATTTTGTGCTAGTTTACAATCTGCCTGATACTGGAGAAGCTCTTAATGAGATGACACTGGAATCAGATTTTTTTTTCTTGTATATTGGGTTCTATGGTGAAGTGCCCTAGTTCTGCTCTGCACCTACTGTTGGAGGAGGGATTTCACTGCACACACAATAGATGTTCAAAAAGAAAAAGAGAGAACCATAACAGTTTCTAACACCAAAATAAGATTAGTCATAATTTTATTTTGGTGTTAGAAACTGCCGTAGTTTTCTTTTTTTCCTTTATGTCCCTTGGCATCTGAGCATCTTACATCTCCTCTGGTTTTTTGAAGAATATATATTTACAGGTGTCAGTATTTTTTTTTAATCTTAGAGTGCCAGGCTAAATAATTAAACAGCTACAAATTTTGCTGTATTTTAATTATATAGCCTGGGAATATGTTCCTTTCCTTTTTTTGGCAAAGCAACTGAATGAGAACATCTGCTCCCTCTTTGAGTATCTTGGGGGCGCCAGCTCATATTGCGCCTATTTGATAAACTGGCTTCCTATCCATCTAGTATTTTTTTTAAAGATAACTATAAAGAATATGCAAATGATATGCAAATATGTCACCTATCCTTTACCTCCCAAATGAAGCCATCAAACTATGCCCATATAGGTAGGGTTGCCAACCGGCCGGTTTTCAGCCGGCCTGGCCGGTTTTTCCATGGCCAGGCCGGCTGCCGGCACAGATGTCAAACCGGCCGTTGAAAAGCCGGTTTTTTGCTCTGGCCGCAAGATCGGAAGCGGCCAGAGCAAAAAACCGGCTTTCCTCCCGAAGTCCGCGGCGCGAATGCGAACGCGAACGCGATTCCCCATAATAGTGCAGCCGCTGCTTCTGCTTTGTACAGAGCAGCGGCTGCAATGCACTTACTTTGAAAAGTAAAGAAACTGTGTGAGAAGCCCTCCGGTTATGGCAGAGCCCGAGGAAGTGATGTCATGTGGGCGGGTTCCTCACAGGCTGTCTTTCCTTTCAAATTAACTTTAGCTGCAATAAAGTTAATTTGAAAGGAAAGACAGCCTGTGAGGAGCCCGCCCCCATGACATCACTTCCTCGGGCTCTGCCATGACCGGAGGGCTTCTCACACAGTTTCTTTACTTTTCAAAGTAAGTGCTTTGCAGCCGCTGCTCTGTACAAAGCAGAAGCAGCGGCTTGGGCAGGGCAGGGCAGGGGTGTGAGTGAACCAGCAAGGGGGGGTGATGGTGTGATTTAACCAGCAGGAGGGAGGGGGGGTGGGGGGTGTGGGGTGAGTGACCCAACAGGGGGGGGTGAGTGAGTGACAGGGGGGTGGGGGAGGGACCCAGCAATGGAAGGGGGGGGGGGTGGTGTGAGTGAACCAGCAGTGGAGGGGGGGGGGGTGTGAGTGAATCAGCAGGGGAGGGGGGTTGGTGTGAACCAGCAGGGGAGGGGGGTTGGTGTGAGTGGACCAGCAGGGGAGGGGGGGGTGATGGTGTGAGTGAACCAGCAAGGGGGGGGGGGGGGGTGATGGTGTGAGTGAACCAGCAAGGGGGGGGTGAGTGAGTGACACGGGGTGGGTAAGTGAACCAGCAGGGAGGGGAGGGGAGGGGAGGGGTGGTGTGAGTGAACCAGCAAGGGGGGGGGGTGAGTGAGTGACACGGGGGTGGGTAAGTGAACCAGCAGGGAGGGGAGGGGAGGGGTGGTGTGAGTGAACCAGCAAGGGGGGGGGGGTGAGTGAGTGACACGGGGGTGGGTAAGTGAACCAGCAGGGAGGGGAGGGGAGGGGTGGTGTGAGTGAACAAGCAGGGGAGGGGGTGAGTGAGTGAACCAGCAGGGAGGGGGGGGCGAGTGAGTGAACCAGCACTGAGGGGAGGGGGGGTGAGTGAACCAGCACTGAGGGGGGGGGTGAGTGAATCCTCGGTAATTTTTGTGGGTGGGGCTGGGGGCGGGGCAGGGGCGGGACTGTGGGAGGAGAATGGGTGGAGCATGGCAAGCCACAGGTGTCGGGTTTTTCTCGGTGAAAAAGTTGGCAACCCTACATATAGGCCCTGTGTTTACGCATTATAATCTTGGAGGCTAAGGCCTTGTTTAAATCACGGCTGCAGGGCTAATATAAGGTTCCCCTGAGCCTTCTAACCTGTATTCTGTCATTTCTATTCAAAACCGAGGTTCCGGAGCCCACCCGGAAGTCACTCCCCCATCTCTCCAGCTGTGAATCCATGGCAAAATTTAGCCATTAATATAATTAAAATTAATTCCTTCTGGGTCCCCAGCCTTTCCCTGAGCCTCTCCTGATGTCCAGGACTCCCTCCCCCCCCCCCCTGCGTGCTGCCAAAACATCCTCAAAGCTTCCCCTCCCTTGCAGCTATTCCCAGCTGGTAAAAAGGCCTCTGGCCCCTTTAAGGCTGATTTCACCCCCATGGTAGGCCTAAGCCAGGCCCAGTAGTGCTGCCATCTGCCCTGGAGGAGCCCCACCGATGCTCTCAGCCAGCCCCAGGCCTGATCCAGCTCCTGACAGCCAGAAGCAGGCCCAGAGCTTGCTAAAAGCATCGGGCTTTCGTGACAACACAGCTGCAGCTGTAATGCCATCCACTATCCACAGCTCCCAGCTAAGCTACAGCTGTCGATCTCTGGCTACAGCGCGTCTCTCTCCCTCACTGTTGGCCATCCTCAGTTGTGAACTTTTTTTTTTAAATTAATTCATTAATTTAATTTAAACAATTGGCCCTTTCTCCAGCTGTGGCCGCATTTAAACTGCTCCCATCACTCGTTTAGTTATATATTCAAAAGACCCATGCTTTTTCTTTTCTTGCTGCACAGTGCTGCAGCAACCCAGCCAGCAACCACCACGGGATCAGGGGCACCCCATGGAGCCAAGGTAAATAAAATTATTTATAATCTTTTAACTTCTGGTTACACTAAGAAGGGTAGTGCCTGTGTTCATGGGCTAGCGATTGGCCGCTGGCTCAGTCGGGGCGGGGGGTAAGAGTTAATAGAGAAAGTAGTATCCTGGGGGAGGGTTAGAGGGGAAATGCAGGAGCACATGACAAGGGGATGGAAGAGACAGAAGCTACCGGACACGGGGAAGGGACTAAGGAGACAGAGGGAAGATAATAGACATGGTGGGGGGGGGGGGGAGGTAGGGAGATGGAGGGAATATGATGGTCATAAGGAGATGGAGGAGCATGCTAGACACAGGGAAGGAAATAAGAGGGAGATGGAGGAGAGATTCTGGGCACAGGGGAGGGAGGGGGCATGCTGGACACTGGTGGTCATAAGGAGATGGAGTGATATGCTAGACACAGGGAAGAGACTAATGGGAGATACAGGAGAGATGCTGGATACAGGGGAGAGAGGGGACAAGGAGATGGAGGAGCCCTGCTGACATAGGGACACAGGGAGACAGAGGGGACAGCTAGACACCAGGTGGGTCAGGGAGGTGGTAGGGGGAAGGGTAGATGCTGGACACAGGAGAAGGGGCATAGGAAGATGGAGCAGAGATGGTGGCTCTGCCCGAGTGGAGCCACCATCTCTTGTGGGAAGATACTGGACATGGGAAGAGATGGGACAGATGCTGGATGGACAATAGGGAGAGAGAGGAGGATTCTAGATACAGCAAGGAAGAAAGAAAGGGAAGAGTTAGTAAAAGACTGGGCAAGGAGAGAAAAATGGGGAATGTCAGATGGATGTAGAGGAGAAAGTGAAGAAGATATGAGGGATGAAAAGAAGTGGCAGATGGACTTGAGACTCTGGAAGGAGTTACGAGAAATTGGAAGAAAGCAGAAACTAGACATTGGAACCAACACAATTAGAAAAATAAAATATGCAGACAACAAAGGTAGAAAAAAGTATTTAGGGCCCAATATTTAAAGGGATTGATGTGTTTAGCAGGCTGGCTAACCATGTTAATCCCCCTGAGCGGGATATTCAGCGGCACTAACATGGTTAGTGCCACCGAATATTCCCAGTGCTGTCCCTGGAACCCCCTGATGCTAGCTGACTAACCGGGGCATTCTGGAGGTAGTATCCAGCAATAACCGGGCAGCAGTAGTATTGAGCCACCATCCAGTTATCGCAATGCAGCAAACGTTCGGCACTTTAAAGGTTGGCCTAACTTTCACCAGAGAAGCTAATCAGTCAGCAGCTGAATATCGCTGCTACCCGATAAGCTTCACTGCAATCCAGGCTACCAGGATATTCAATGCTGGGCCCAGATATGTTTATGTTTATTCAGATTTGATATACTGCCTTTGGCATTGAATATCTGAGTCTATAGTTCAGTAGTAACAGCTAGCCGTTGCCGTTGATCGAGCCGTTAATTTCCAATTTAGTGTTTGGAATATGTCAGTTTTTGTCATTTACATGGGATATCTTTATATGCATCTTTTCCAATTTCTCTGATATTCCACTCAAGCAGAGTCTGGCTTCTTGGGATTTCAGTTTAATATTTTCTACACATGTCTACTTTTAGTTTGTGATCACTTATGCTGTTCTTGGTGAGGGTCTACCTACGGTATATACTAAGTGTGTGATTCTGTTAAAACGTAAAGAGCTTCTATATAGGCATCTGTAGTAATCTGGCCTGTTTGGTTTACCCAGTAGGTGTGTGGATGTTTCTAGGGCCCACTGCAATAATTTTACACTACTGCCCTTTTCAATGTAGGCTCCTTGGGTGAGTTTTGGAAGTTAATGCTATTCCGGAATGGTAGATGTTCTCTATGGGACCTGTGCTATAGTTTTCACTTTTCTTTTTGTTTCTTGTGTAGCATCAGCTGTGGGGTGTTGGCAGGGCGCAGTCGGATATGCATAGTCTTTGAGATTTGCATTTTGTGTTCTTGGTGTTAACTTAATATTGTTTGTGGCCCAACAGCTTCACTGTTGCTGATTTCTGGGTTTTTGCAACTGCTGATTTCTGGGTTTTTACAGCTCTGGCATGGCCCACTACAGCCAGTGCACCATGATCTTGAAATCACAGCTAGCAGGGTTATTTTTCAATATGCAAATATTTTATGCAAATGAGGCACCACAATGAGCCTCCGCAAATGACTCTACAGTACTCTCGGGCTCTGGCTGCCACTGTTGACATTGTGGGGTTGGAACATTTTGGGAGTCGCCAGATTCATCTGAATGCTTTCCATAGGCTTGTGATCCAGGGCTAGAGAGGATTTTGGATCTAAGGGGATGGAGGCTGCTGGCAAATTTGTTAGTTTAAGGCAAATCAGGTGGGCTAAATTTATGGGTGGTATTGTGGGGGGGGGGGGCTCAACTCAGTATACTGGACAGGGTTTTTTTTTGTGTGATCAATAAGTATAAATGGCTATCATGGCTCTGGCATGCTGATGGAACCAAGGGTGCACTTTGTTGCAATGCTGAAGTACTGCTTCGCAAGCACCGGCTCTGATCCCCCGATATTCTGGTCCATGTGCGCCTGGAATGGTGTGGCTTTCTTTGCTGGAGAAATCAGGGGCTCACATAGGTTTATCTGTTGCTTGGGCTGTGGGCAATACAAGTGCTTGGGTGTTAAAGGTGGGACAGCTTGTGCTAGTTTTTTTTTTTTAGCTTCAGTTTCCTTTACAGGATTACTGTCTCCAGGAATATGTGTTTAGATGCACAGTCACTAGGTTCCTCTCTTATGATGCAGGATCATGATAAGGTGTGCATCAGGGTAAGCCTAAACAGATCATCCAAAGGTGATAGTCAGAGATTGGGGCATGCGCTGGATCAACTTCTTCGTTCTCTGCAACAGGGACAGGACTAGTGAGGCTATTTTCTTTACACTGGCTGGTGAGCGCTTTTGCTATGTGATTGCCAAGATTTCTGGATTTCTGGTCCTGTTGGAGGGTCTGATCACTGTTGCTCAGATATGGTTCTCCATTTGAATCTTGGGACATCTTTCTGAGTATGGTACAGAATTTGTGTGAAGGCTTGTCATGGTGGCAGGGAGGCTACAGCAAGGGGGGCGGGGTGGAGCGGTGACTAACTCAAGGCTATCATCGCATGTAGCAGGGATTGAGGCCTACGTTGCTTCCCAGAATCAGCCAGAGATGGAAGGGTACAGCACTTTATCTTTATTGGGGTATTTGATATATCACCCAACACTGAGGCATCTGGGCAATTTACAATACAAAACAAATGCTACAGGAAACATGAAAAGAAAAGGAATGCCATTGTAAGGATAGGAAAGAAAGAAAAGCGCATAGAGGAAGTAATGGAATGCTTAAATGGAGAGGGGGGGCAGTTGAGGGTAAGAAATTAGGAGAGAGAGGGGGAGGTCAAAGGTGAGGGAGAAGAGATGATTTTTCACCATCATCTTAAAGTAGGGAAAGGAAAATTTGAGGCAAAGGTCAGATGGGAGGGAGTTCCATAGGAGAGGGCCCAAGAAAAAGAAGGCAGAGGACTGGGTGAATTCCAGATGTGCAAGTGAAGGGGATGGGAGAGAAAGGCAGTTGGAATAAATCTGACAGAGGAGACAATAGGAGGTGTGTAGATGAATGAGGTCGGATAAGTATTGGGGGTATGGGTGTGGATGACATGATGTACCAGAGTTATATTGGATATAAAACTTTATGGATAGCCAGTGCAGGTGAATGAGCAGAGGGGTAATGTGATCTGAACGAGAAGCATGAGTAAGTATCCGAGCAGCAGTGTTCTGAAGTTGAAGATGACGGAGTTGGTACATGGGGAGGCTGGCCAGGGCAGTAGTCGTTACGGGACATAACGAGAGAAAGGAGGAGAGTGGTCAGGGAAGGAAATGAAAGAAAAGGGTGAACAGAACGGATCTGGCAAAGAGACCATTGGATGACTGAGGATAAGTGATTATGGAAGGAAAGAGAAGAGTCCAAGGTAACACCTAGATAACAGAGTAAAGGAGACCAGGTGGACGGGAGTCTGTGCAAGGGAAGGTGCCTTAGTGGGTGGAGAACTGGAAAGGGAAAACCATATAGCAGCAGTTTTGGCAGGTTAATGTGCAGAAAGTTAGTTGACATCCAGGCAGAAACAGAGGAGAGACAGATATTCAAAGGCATCAAGTTAGGAGCGGAGGGGCTGATATGATGAACAAGAAGAATATCATATATGTAGTAATAAGCAGAAATCCCGTGTTGTTGAATATTGAGGGAAAGGAGTGCCAGAAAAATATTGAAAAGGAGAGGGGCGAGGGCAGAACCTTGAGGGACACTGCAGGACAGCAGAAAGGCAGAGGAGGAGGAAGACTTCGTGAGGACAGTGAAGGATCAGAAGGAGAGGAAAGAATGCAACCAGTGAAGAATAGAACCAACAATGCCAAAGGAGCAGAAACGAGAGAGAAGAGTGTGATGGTTGACCAGATCAAAATCAGAAAAAAGGTCAAGAGAGACAGCCAGTGAACTATTACCATGACTGTGAGAAGAGTGGCATTTATTAAGAAGGAGTAGGATGATAGTTTCAGTGCTAGGACCAGGACGAAAGCCAGATTGATGGGGGTGGATGGCAAGGGTGGCCTCAAGGTTAGAGGAAAGCTGGGAAAAGACAAGTTTCTCAAGGGTTTGAGAGAGGAAAGGCAAGGTAGAGATAGGGTGCCAATGAACAGGAATACCAGGATCTAGAGAGAGTATCTTGAGAATGGGTCAAATCAACGCGTGCTTCCAGGGAAATGGAAAATAACTGGAGGAAAGACTAGAACATGCTAAGGATAAGAGGGAAGAGAGCCAAAGAGGGAGTTGTGAGACAGGTTGAGGGGATAGGATCCAAGGGGCAAGTAGTCTTACAGGAAGAGGAGAGGGCTTTAGAGAGTTCAGTGGAGGAGATGGGGCAGAAGGATGACCAGGAGTGGGAGTGGGTAGGGGCAATAGGAGAGGGAGGAGATGCTGGAAGAAGGGGAAGTGGAGGGGGAGGGGAAAGGGGGAATGGACAATCAGGGAAGGAGCAACGCAGGGAGAGAACTTTCAGTAAATGAAGTGAAGTAAGTAGCTAAAGTGGTAGGATCAGGAGAGGTGGAAGGGGGGTTAGGGGAGGAAGAGGAGTGAAGTGAGGAGAGGGAGAGGAGGATGGAGTAGAGTTGCCTGGAGGAGTTAGAGGATGAGAAAATAATCTGGGAGTAGTGGGAGAGCATGGCAGAATGAATAAGGGAGCGATAGTGGGAGTGACAATGGTGAAAATGAGCAAGAGATTCGGCATTTGCACCAGTGGTGTTCAGCCCAATGGAGATAGGAGCGATGAAGGTGAATGCCAGAATGCTACCATGGGTGACAAGGAACTGATGAGCAAGGACATAATGCGGGGTGAAGAGGGGCAAAAGTATCAAGGGCGCAGTTTGGGTAGAATTCCAAGATAAGACCTGGAGGTCAAGGGGAAAAGATGCACAATCAGGAGGGAAGAGTTGGTAAGAGGGAGGGAACTGTTGAAAGGTAGTGACTTAGATACTGTGAAAGAAGCGGGGAGAGATTGAGGCAACTTGGGAGGTACGAGGGGAAAAGGAGGGGGCAGGATGGGGAAGAAAGAACAAGAGACAGAAATGATCAGACCAAGGAACAGGAAAAGTTGAAAGGTTAGTTTGGAGGAGGGTAGGGGATAGAGAATGGGAAATGATAAGATCAAGGGCATGGCCAGCAGAGTGAGTGGGACAGTAGACATGTTGGTGGAGCAAAAAATCAGTGAGGAGGGACAAGAAGGAAGTGTCATGGGGGTGAGAGGGAGAGTCCACATGAAGATTAAAGTCTCCAAGGATGAGAAGATGAGGATAAAGGAGTGAGGCCTCAGCGAGTGTTATGAGTAGGAAGTCCCAGAGGTGGGATGAGAGAGAGGGGGAGCATAGATGAGCAGAAAATAGAGAGCAGGGTTGCCATCGAGATGAAGCAGCAGGGCTTCGGGATAATGTACTGTAGAGCAGAAGAAGAGACTTCCATAAGAGATAAGGAGGAACGATATAGAACTGCCACCCCACCACTATTATGACCCTTCCGAGAAACAGAGTAGCCTGGTGGGAGGCAACATTAAGGAGGGACTCCTCCCCCTCATGGAGCCAGGTCTCTGTGAGGAAAAGGGCATCGAGGGTGTGAAGAAGAATGAAATCATAAATAAGGAGGGACTTAGCACTGAATAAAGTGAAGTAGCAGCACTGGCTAGCCAAGTGGCCTTCTGTGCTGGTGGAAGGGAGACATTGGAGAATACACTTGGCACAGTGGAGGGCGATGTACAGGAGTGTAGGCAGGCTGGAAAGCTGATCTGGGAGTTGTCTGGGAAGTCTACTACTACTACTACTGAGCATTTGTATAGCACTATAAGACATACGGAGTCAAGTGCTGGGGTTTTCATCTGTGAGCAACAATTGAATAAAACATTTTGCCATCATAACTGTGCTGGTGGTGTTTATTTCATTTGGTATGCGAGGAGGGTATGCTAGTGCCCATGTTAGAGGTCCTATGTGTGAAGGGCAATAGCAGGACCCTACTGAGGGCCGTGTGAGCGCTGCGGCTGCACAGGGTGCAAGCACAGAAGGGGTGCTAATATTATCATTGGGCTTCCAGGAAGCTCAAGAAGAATGAGTTACTGAATGTGGCTGGATGGAGGAGGGCACCAGGTTCATTAGTCGCACAGGGCACATTTTTAGCTTGGTATGATCCTAGGCAATAGAACTTATTTTTAGTCTATTATTAAAAAAACAACACAAATCCTGCAGAAATTGTGGGTAAAATGATCCTGTCTACCTGCTCAGGTGCAAGTATAAATGCATACGCTTATTTGATAAAGAAGAAATATAGATCATGACTCCCACACACACCTACACCCGAATCATGTAAAAGCACATGCATTCTTGGCACCGTGCACATTTTCACACAGAGGTTATTTTGTTAGAGGCATTTTAAGAATTAGTACTGGTATATCCACATGAAAAAGCCTCATAAAATTACTACCATGATCATAGGTATTTCTGGAGTGGTGATGAGATGGAGCAGGGATGTGACTGGTGCTTATGCGTTGATTTTTACTGCCACATATACACACATAATTAAACTGGCCTCAGAACAGGAGTAATTTTATAAAGGCAAATAGGCACATATGTCGCCTCTATAAAATAAGTAGAGCGCTTGTGTCTGTGTGCCTCGACAGCTTAGGCACTCAATTAGGAAATTACCCTTTATGCGAATATTTTTGAAAATTCAGATGTGTGTAATTTTTCATGATAAAACTAGTGACTATGCACATGGTACTTCCTGGGATAACTTTCAAAGCAAAAGTACACCTCATATAGTCACACTGAAAATTTGGAAAAGTCCACATAACAATAGCTATAGATGCAGTTTTCACTTACATGGGCAGTTATAAAATCCCCCCTTCCGGAGTAATTATTTTGAGCAGTACTTTCAGGGCCTGTTAGCACTGTGGGCAGATCTTAAGCTTTTCTCCCCTCAGGCTGTCAGAATCTATTGTTTAGCTTTGAATTCCCACTAGCACTCCTTGTGGCCTTGGGCAAGTCACTTAACCCTCCATTGCCTCGGAAGAAAGGTCTGGCTATCTACCTCCAGTCACAGTGCCAAGAAAACCCAGGAGCTTCTGGGTCACCAGGAGGCAGCACTGAATCAAAAGGCACAAATTGCGTTGCATTTGCCCTGCTCTATGCCGCCCGCCAGAGGTTGTTGCCCTAGGTGACTGCCTAGTTTGCTAGGTGATTGGGCTAGCCCTGGTTGCAAAGCACAGGCATAGAGCACATCCACGTGTCTGTTTTCAGAGCAGATGTACATTTGTGCAGTGTGTGTTATCCAGTCAGTGATGACTCCTGGTGACCCAACCCCTGGGTTTTCTTGGAAAGGCGTGACCAAATGTGGATTGCCAGGCCTTTCTTCCATACTGTGAGTTGGAGGCCCTGGTATTCCAAGGTAGTTTCCCATCCATGTACTAGCCAGACCAAACCCTACTTAGCTGCAAAGATCAGTCAAGAGCAAGCTGCTGGGGGACATTATAGGGACCTACTGTATAAAGGCACATACAGTAACTGCCTACTTTATTTCTAGAAAACTGGCAAGAAGAGTATTTTACTGGGTATTTCACATAGGCACCTGATATGAAATGGTTTAAGGTCATTTTTACAAGTGAGTGATATTTTAGTTGAAGATGAATCCCAAATCATTTTTGTGAAATGTGAAGGATTCAATGAGATCCCCACTTTGCATTTCTGCTCTGTTTATTATGTGTTTCTCAAGTTAGTGTTCCATGTTTCTACTTTTGTTATCAGCTGCTTAACTAATGCTCATTCCAAGCTTAGTGGGTTATGATACTGGGGGTGATGTTATATCTGCTGCAGTGTCACAGAAACCTAGGAGTGGACTCAGGGGCAGCCCAAGGGGGGTGCGGGGCCATGTGTGGAGACTCGTTGTGGTACCTCATTTGCATAAATATTTGCATAATGTTAACGTGTGCTAACTTTTAATAAACATGCCTCTTAATGTGCGTCTGGTTAAAGAAAGACTACCAGATTTCTACATTACTATACACCAGTGCCAACCACCAGGCACATTAGGAAGTATTATAAACCCTGCCCATTTAGAACCCATAGCAAACCCGCCGTATCATAACAGCACTACCAGGACTCACAAAGCACCAAAACCTGCCTATTTAAAGGCAACACTGCAAATATTAAACCAATACATCTCAGGGAATACCAATACATCTCCTACTGGGGAAAGAGAACAAGAGACACTGTCAAATGGAAACTACATGAACAGAATACCTCAGCTCGGTTACACATGCAGAACATAGACTGTCACCAAAGAACAAGGGATCACAATTTAGAAATAGAAAGACAATAATTAAACTGGGAACCCCAAAAGCCAAACTTGCAATGTACAGCAACACTGGAGAAATAAAACAATAAATTAATTTCCTCTTGTACTAAACAAAATGCCAAGACATTAGCGATGCACATTTCCCAGAGCTGACATATTCCAGTTAATAAATTCAAAATAAAAAAGTATTTTCTACCTTTTGTTGTCTGGGCATTTTATTTTTCAGTTGCAGTTGCTCCAGTCACTTTCTTCTGGTTTCTTCATGTCTTCTACTAATTCTCTAGTGTCTGCTGTCCATGTGTCCTCTCTTCTAATTTTTTTCCATTCTCTCTCTACATCTGCTTTAACATATTGATCTTTCCCCTTTTGCTCTTTCCTCCATTTCTTTCTTTATTCCTTTTTCATCAACTCAAATTTCACTCTTCCATCGTCAGTCCCCACTTACTCTCCCAATACTTGGCCAATCGTAGATTTTTCTTCCCTCCCACACAAAATATTTTTTCTCCTCTGCATCTTCATTCCCCCAGCCCTATCTTCATCTCCTTCTAGTTACAGCCCCACCCAGCATCTGTTACCTTCTATTCCCATTCTCCCATCTCCCCACATCAGCCCATTTCCAATCCTAGCCCCCCTCATCAGCCATTTCCAGTGCTATCCTAGCCCCCATCAGCCCATTTCCAGTCCCCATCAGTCCCTTTCCCATCCTAGCCCCCCATCAGTCATTTCTAGTCATATCCTAGTCCCCATCAGTCCACTTCCGGTCCTAGCCCCCCATCAGCCCATTTCCAGTCATAGCCCTCCATCAGCCCATTTCCAGTCCAAACCCCTCCCCCAATCAGCCCATTTCCAGTCCTAGCCTCCCTATCAGGCCATTTCAAGTTCTAGCCTAGCTCCCCACTCTAAGAGCCCCACGCAGTCAGGGAGGCCCGAAGCCCCGACTTACCTCTGCACAGCTGCCAGAGTGAAGAGCGATGTGTTCCTTCACTCTGACAGCTGTGCAGAGGTGAGCTGGGGCCTCGGGCCTCCCCAGCTTCCTCTGAAGCCAACCCTGCAAACCGAACACCATGTACAGAATGAAGTTTGAACGGTGTCCCCTGAAGTGCAGGGCCCCTTGCGAACAACATAGAAACATAGAAAATTGACGACAAAAAAAGACCACATGGCCTATCTAGTCTGTCCTTCCATATCAACAACTAGAACAGCCCCCTTTTTTCCTTTAGAGATCCTCTGTGTTTGTCCCATGCTTTTTTGAATTCAGATACTGTCCTCATCTTTACCACCTCTACTGGGAGACTATTCCACGGATCCACCACTCTTTCCGTAAAGAAATATTTCCGCATATCACTCCTCAATCTATCTCCCTTCACCCTCATCCCATGTTCCCTCATAGCAGAACTTGCTTTCAATTGAAAGAGGCTCTCCCCCTGTGCATTTATGCCATGGAGGTATTTAAACATCTCAATCATATCACCTATATCCCGCCTTTCCTCTAAGGTGTACATATTAAGATCCTTCAGTCTGTCCTCATATGTTTTATAATGAAGACCACTAACCATTTTAGTAGCCACCCTCTGTACTGACTCCATCCTGTTTATATCCTTCTGAAGGTGAGATCTCCAGAATTGCACACTATATTCCAAATGAGGTTGCACCAAAGACATACAGATGCACTATCACCTCCTTTTTTCTGCTAGCCATTCCTCTCCATATGCACCCAAGCATCCTTCTAGCTTTTGCCGTCGCCTTTTCTACCTGTTTATCTACTTTAAAATCATCAGACACAACCACGCCTAGGTCCCGCTTTTCTTTAGTGAACAAAAGTACTTCACCCCCTATACTATATTGCTCCCTTGGATTGCTGCAGCCCAAATGCATGACCTTACATTTTTTAACATTAAATCCCAGCTGCCAAATTCTAGACCATTCTTCAAGCTTAGCTAGATCCCTCCTCATGTTATCTACACCTTCCTGGGTGTCTACTCTATTGCAGATTTTGGTATCATCCGCAAAGAGGCAAACCTTACCCGACAACCCTTCCGCTATATCGCTAACAAAGATGTTTAAAAGAATCAGACCAAGGACAGATCCCTGGGGCACACCACTGGTAACTTCCTTCTCCTCAGAGTGAGCTCCATTTACCTGTACTCTTTGTCGCCTCCCACTCAAGTAGTTTCTAATCCAAGCAGTAACTTTAGGATCCATCCCTAGGGTGCTCAGTTTGTTTATAAGTCGCCTGTGAGGAGCGGTGTCAAAGGCTTTACTGAAAACTAAATACACCATTCTCGCACAATGGACGGGCCAGCCCTGAGTGAACTCAGGGAGATCCAAAGCTCAAAAAAATGTGAAGGCTATAGGGTCTGGTGCAGCAACTAAGGATCAAGACAAACCTAAGAACAGGGTACGTGGGGCATGGAGATAAAGTGTGAGAGAAGATGCATGGTGACCTCAAGACTGCTATACCCCACAAAGAAAATGAAAGGACCAGATAGAGACTGAGGCCTTCAACCTGGGCCGAGCCCAGCTTCCCTGGAGGAATGGGCTGGGGGGAGAATAGAGACAGAGGTGGACAGGTAAAGCTTAGAAAGGCGGGAATGGATACAGCTTGCTCTTGGGGGGGGAGGCATTTTTAGGGGCAGGGAGACAGTGGAAGGTTTTTTTTTTTTACCTGGGTCTGGGAGCATGATTGCTGGGGCCATTTTCAGGCATCATGCTTCCCTCCTGACCTCCTCCCCCTATCCTGAGGGGCTACTTAAGGAAGAACATCAGTGGCTGCAGCGGTTAGCTGGAAATAAGGGGCACACAGCAAGAATTATGCCTTATACATTAACTCCATAGGCAGTGTACAGTAGTATGCAGTTTCTAAGAATGATGCTACTGTGAAGTTACAGCATTGTGGCGTAATAGCTCAGCTTTTATGACTGGGATAAACATAGAAACATAGAAATATAAAGGCAGCATGCTATATGTAACTATGATAGTGTCACCCCTCAATCTTCCATGGATCTGGGGGAAGCCTGATGGATCTATTCTTAGGTCTAAGGGACAGTGCAGGTGGGGGGGGGGGGGGGCGTTGGCGGCCGCTACAACAGGAAGATAGTGATGTGAGTTGAAGGATCCCAGCTTGTTCAGCTGAGGACTGAACGATATGAATCCAGCGTGTCACCTAAGCTCTGTCCCCCAGATAAGCTAGTCACCGCAGGTTGCATATTATAGAGTGTAGGACTGGTGATTTAGATAGTCTGCTGAATATTATTTAGCTTCTTTGGGGGCATATTCAAAACGATTAACAGTTAGCAGACCCTTAACCACGTTCATTGAGGCGAGTGGGATATTAGGTGGTACATATATAGCCTTTTGGTGCCACTGAATATCACCTCCTAAACCCACTAAACACCCCAATATTATTTGCGTTGCATCAGAGGCTTTCAGCAGCGTTTCGGGGGTGGTGTTCAACTTAACCTGTCAGCACTGGCCAGTTTTCTTAAACCAGGTCAAGTTAGGAACTTTAAAGGCTGGCCTACCTTTAGCTGGTTTAGCTAACGGGGCAGTGGCTGAATATCGTTATCTGGCCAGCCATTTTAAATGCACTCGCTGCCCCCGCTGAATCGGCCCCTTTGTTTTCAATTTATTGTTATGTCTCCTATTGGTTTGTGCTGCGGCCATGCTTATCCACATAAACAAGGGTTCTCTTGATTGTGTGCAAGTGTCCATTAATCAAGCGGGGAAATGGGGGAAGGAAGGAGGGGGTGAAGGGGCACTGGTTGGGATGTGCCCAGGTTGTGAAACTACAATGCATATCTGCATACACTCAAACACTGCTAAACTGAGCCCTAAACCTGCAAATCTTTCCTAAGTAAGATAAAAGATGCATACTTGTCTTGAAAATGTAAGTACTATGTACACCTGCAAACAAGTAGAATCGTATCTGCATCTGTTTTAGATACAAACCGTACTCATGACTCAGTTCAAAACAGAGCAGGTCAGCCGTGGTTTTAATACTAAAAGCTTTCCCTGTACGATGCTCAGTGCTGAAGGTTTGCATGAAAATATCAAAGCCTGTTTAATGTTGCCGGTTTAGAAATGGCAGGAAGTTGGCAGATTTTCCCACCTGACAGCCACAGCAGGTGCTATAAAATAAAGAGTATTAGACGTACAAACCTGTTGTGCTGCAACTCTGAAATTCTGTCCTGGGGATCTACAAGAGCAGGCTTCTAGTGCTTTGTAACGCCAACAAAACCAAAAATGAAATTGACAGCCTAATGAATGTTGTCTGCTGGTTGTTTGTGCACTATGTAGAGCTTAAGAGTGTTAGCTTACTGTGAAGGGTAAACATGCCAATCAAAAGCAGCGATACTACTGGCATTCAACATCTCAGTCGCGCTATGAGTTTTGGATGTTGTCTTAATATTATTGTACAGCATTAGCGAGTTATAGTTCAGCCATGAGGAAATCAGTTTGATTATTCATGCATTATGGATTCTTCACATTTTCACAGTAAATGTCTGTCCCGAGTTGTTTTTGTGCCCTACACAGACTGCAGAAAACCACTGAACAATTATTTGCATGCCACGTGGAATACTAGAAAGAATATGTATTGTTTGGATTCCAAAGGAAGTGTAATCATTGATTTCTATATATTGTATATTATCACTCTTCTAATTGTTTCATGTTGCATTTCTGTTATAAGCTCCCCCTCCTAATCAGTTTAGAAGCTGTTTCCCCAAAGGTAAGACCCTCTCCCTGGCACTCACCCTGGATTGCATTTTCTTATTTCTTAAAATCTGCCAGGTCTGTCCTCTGTAATTTTGGGATGACAAAATAAATGGCATGAAGAACCATGGGCCATTAATAAAACCATAGGCTAAAAGTTTCAGTAATAAATGCTTACAGATAAATTCTGAGCAAAAATCTTCCTGAACATAAAACATACACATTGCATCGTACTTTAAGTATTATTCTCAAATAACCACAATTTGGATGTTCTATATGTTTTTCACCTGCACTATTATACTTTTATTATTAATGATTTGGATTCTAGGAGGGCAATATAGCACTAAAGATATTGAGAAGTTATTTGGATATCTTTAAGCATATTTCAGCCATCCTATCCATTCAGTGGGACCACTGAATATGTGTATTTATTTATTTATTTTGAACAGCTTTTGTATACCGCTGCTTCCAAGGGTCAGCAGCAGTTTACATTACAACATTACAGATACATAGAACGTTATGAACTATATTACATTATAACATAACATAAATTGCATAGAACAATATTGATGAATTACAATATAACAGGAACATTATTGAACTATAATACATTAGAACTATATTACAAGTAATGACGTTTGCCTTAGTTTTATATATATGAGAGAGGAATCTTTATAGTGTTAAATATCATTTGCAGTTAGTGTTAAATATAGTGTTAAATATCATGTGTACTTATGCTTTAACAGATGTTATCCCTTTAACTTAGGGCAACTGTTTATGTAGTCCTACTTAAATGAATAAAGATAAACAGATTTCAATGCTATCCCCTTATCTTTTAGCCTCACCACCAGAACACATCCTATCACCCCTACTCCTAAAATACACAATGTTTGGCTGTACATCAAGATGTATAACCAAAATTTATGCAATCTCTTGCCCCATATGTAAAAAAATAATGTTTGCAGCTAACTCCAAAGTTAACTGCACAAATCATTTTGACTATCAACCTGCTGGTTTATAAATTTGGAGATTATATCATTTCTGCATGTGTATCTAGTTCCTACTGGTTCTGCATGCTTCAGGAGAAACCAGCAGATGTTTAAACAAGAGTTGGTTTCCTAATATTGTCATCCCAAACTAGTGTGCTGCTTTCTCAATTATGTTTTTTTTTTTTAAATTTCTCAAACAGCATAAACAAGAAGCACGGTAGATAACCTGGGGCCTATCTTTGAAAGACTTTTATGAAGAATCTCTCTCCATGTTGACATTCAGTTAAATCTTATGCCTGGAGCTAGTATACAGAGCTGATAGCTGAATGGACAAAAGCTGTAGAGTACCAAAATGGAAAAATAAAGTACAATTTGTATTTTTTTCATTCAGTCCATGCTCGGTAGTTCTGTGAATCAGACTACAAGTATCTTCAAAGCAAAACTGTCAAGCAGAATAGTAAATACTTATAGGGATGTGCACAAGGAACAAATTTGCTTTGTATTAATATTTTTGACCTTTTTAACATGCAAAAATTGCCTTTACATATGTTAATTCAAAGGTTAACACGCATTAATTCAATGTTGCATGCTCTATGGGGCCTGTTTATTGACGTGCGGTAGGGTTTTGCACTTGCCACAACTGAAGTGCAAAACCTAAGGTGCAGTAAGTGCAAAGCCTTTTTGGTAAATGAGATGGTACGGCCAGCATCTCCCCTGCACTTACCACATTGGGCAGATACTTACTGCACAAGCCTGCATTAGATGCCTGGACACTACCTGCCAAGGCATCTTAATGTACCAAAATAAGATAAGCATCTGCTGCATGGCCATGATTAACCCATAACCCCTGATATGATTCTCTTAATAGGTTCCTCCCACAAGAAAGCATGCCCCCATCATGCCACCCTTCTAGAGAACCCCTGATCAAGAACCCTCCTCTGATCCCCCCCAAAGAAGCTCCCTACCACAGAACCCATCCCCAATTCAGTCCCCCCACCTGAAAAAGGATCCCTCGATGAAGACCCCTCCCTCCAATCCCTCTTCCCTGATCAAGCTTTGCCCCCCCCCCCTTAGAAGAGACCACTGGACCCTCCCTCTCAATCATATCTTTACTCACAGAAGTGTTCCCTGGTAGTCTAATGTAGGGTGCAGGAACTGTCCCCATTTATTGCTGCCCCTTTCTGTGCCAGCTTTCAAAATGTCTCTCATGACTACCACTAGGGGTCAATCTGCCAAATAAGGAAATTTAGCTCCTTATTTGGCAGACTGACCTCCTTCCCAGGTCCTGAATGCACTGTCACTACCATGGCACACCCAAGTCTAAATGGTGCTAAGAGTTGGAGGGCCCAAATCTAAGGCACACAGAGTTACAACTTAAACCACAGGACCAGCCCAGGCTCTCTCTGAAAAACGTTTTGTACGAGGAGTTTCATAGGTTGTACACTTGGAGCTCACCAAGCAACACCACTGTGAGCAACGTTCAAACATATATTGTTTCATTCCTGAAGTTGAAATATAAAAGTACTATCCATTGACCTTGTGCCATTCTACTCATTAACAGCAAATTTGTTTCTGGCAAATTGGGCGATTAGGGATATTAAATTCTAACACTACTGTGGGATACAAAAGTAACTGTCTAAACTGGGATTGTGCACACCTACTGTGACCTCTTGTTTATGCCTTGTAAAACAAAATGTCAGTATTGTTACAAAGCCTTCTTTTTATTGTTAAATGATATACAGTGCAAAATTATTTTGCTAAATTTCTTTGCATGCTTGCCAGTTTGTATATCTGAACACTTGCTTGCCAGATAAGTTGTGACACGTCTAACTACAGAGATTTTTAATTTTGCTTCTGCTTTACAACTTAGCCCGTACTGCATGACTAATAAGTATAGAATGGAACATTGTACCGATGCCCCTATCAGACAACTTCTGCCAGGCAACGGCACCATTGTACATACATATCTTCTTGTTTCCCTTCTAGCTCTGAAAACAGAACAGAGAAGACAGCAACCTCAGGGAAGGGTGTCAACAGAGAGACATGTCTCTAACTCCATCTGCAAGATACTGTATTTTTGCAAGTAAATGGGAAGAGTCATACAGTCATTACTAGAAACAGTTTGATCACGTAATGTAAATTATAGCATAAATCCCACATGCAATCATTCAGTTTAATATTAGTAATTCAGTATTTCTTCTGGTCCTTTATTTATGAATCTCAATGTAACCAGCTGTGTTCCTTTCTTTCTAAATCTCCACGTAACCAGCTACGTAGCTATTGCAGAAGCTTCACACACATGGGTTGGTCATTTGTCAACATGGGACACCTGGCAATCTAAACCAAGCCCCCAGAAAAGAAATCTAAATGATGTTTTGATAGTTTTGCATTTACCATGTTATCTTTGCGTTCATGAATAGCTTCATCTTGAAGATCTGAGCCTAAGTAACCTTTTTCCTCCTACAGCTATAGTGAGCTACTGAAAATAAACCAAAAATGTCATTTTTTTTTCAAGATACTTTAAATACTTCTTTTAAGTTTTTTTTCTTGATTTATTTTATATGTAATGCATAGCAATTGATATTTAAATTTATGTGGCATTTGAGTATAAATCACCTAGCAAAATCATACAATTGATTTAAATTTATCCATAAAATTATCTTCAGTAATAAACCAATTGAAGACTTTGCTAAAATCCAACCTGTGATTATGGTTTGGAATATGAGCGCATGTGCACTTTTATTAACAGATATATCATTTCCTGTGCTAATATTTTTCTGTTGAGATATAATCCAAATATCCTAAATATAATTATTTTTGCCATCAAGCCAATAACTATATTTTTCAAATTTCTTATCAAACCTTTGCATTTATGATGTGGAATTAAAATGCATAGCGCAGATTCATGTATCGCATATTTAAGAGATTTTTTTCTTGTAATTTTTGTTATTAAATTCTTTTCACTGGCCCATTAAGCTGAGACTAGTAAAACTGAAAACTACAAGCTGGTCTTTAGCAGTAAATAGGGAATAATGACCATATGCAGCTCACTATTAAATAGAAATGAAAACAGGATAAAATTTAATTTGGAGGTTTCATTTTTCATATGATAAAGAATTAAAAGGCTGTGGGGCATGTTTAATAAAGAGTGTTACCTGGGTAGTGCTGGGGTAGGATGTGGTTTTGGCATCATTCTAAAAGGTAGCACAGGGCCCTGCACTAAAAAACCCATGCTACCCGGGCAGCGCGCATCCAGGTGGTGCCTAGATGGGGCATGGGTATTCCTACCATGGCACCACTAGCGTGGATCTTGAAAGCGCGTGCTTGGCAGGGAGCAACTACCACAAGCACAATGAGTTGTAGTAGTTGCTCCCCCAAGGTGCTCTTAAAGTGGCGAGTTGCACTATTAAATTCAGGGGGACAGATGTCTCTTCCCCTATGCATCTAGCGCAGTGCTCCATGCTATTAATGTGGTCCAAGTGTGGCTTAGTAAACATGCTCCTAAATATCAAACGTTTGATAAACAGGAAAGATTTCCTGAGAAGACAAATGAAAGAGAACTCTTTATAAACGAGGTCAAAAGCTTCTACTGCTTTCTTAGCCTGAAGTACGATTACATATGTAGCCAGGAAAGTCCCTCTTTGTCCCATAAAGCTAAACTGATGATGCTGGCTCGTGCATTATTCAAAATATTCACGAGTCTTTCTTAGTAAAAGAAAATGACAGTTGATGATTAAGTTGCTGCATACGGCACCTGAAATGCTGAAGCATCAACTTGTGAAGGTCTAACATGCCAGCCTCGCCAGTCATCCCAAAGTTAAGAACATAAGATATGCCATACTGGGTCAGACCAAGGTCCATCAAGCCCAGTATCCTGTTTCCAACAGTGGCCAATCTAGGTCAAACGTACCTAGCAGTTTCCCCAAGAGACACAAGTTCCACAATGCTTGTACTGGGTCTCAAGCATTGATATCCTGGGTCCCTTCTTAATAATGGTTTATGGACCTTTCCTCCAGGAACTTGTCCAAACCTTTTTTAAACCCATCTATACTAATAGCCTTTACTACATCCTCCGGTAACAAATTCCAGAGTTTGATTACACGTTGAGTGAAAAAATATTTTCTTTTATTAGTCTTAAATAGTTTACCCTGTAGCTTCATTGCATTATTTCATTAACTAAGAACTTGAGGCAAGGAAGCGGGGCTGCTATGGATCTTACTGGCAGAAGAGATTACCAGGCCATGGAAGCCTGTATTAAAAAGTTACACTGGCTGTTATGGGTTTTTCTGATCCTAGGGATATGCAGTCATTTAAAAGGACATTCACTATTTCGTTTCATGTCGTTTCAAACAAAAACATAAGAAAAAACTCTGAAATGTCATCACTTCCCATCTGTCATTAATAGCATGCACTATCACTCAATAGTGTGTTCTGTTGAGCAATAGTGTGTACTATAGGTGAATAGTGCACATGGTTGAGCAATAATGGATGTTATGGGTGAACAGTGCACACTACTGAGCATGGTGTGTGCTACTGAGCGAGTGTGCACTATTGAGTGATAATTGCATGCCGCTCAATAATTGTATGCACTATAGCTGAATAATACGTACTAACAACAGGTGGGAAGTGATGCAATTTCAGGGGGGCTTCTTCCATTTTCATTCAAAAACAACATGAAACTATCACTCAGTAGCGTGCATTACTGTTCATAAGTGCACACTACAGAGTAATATTGTGCACTATTAAAACATTTTTCTCCAAAATTTGGGGGGGGGGGGGAGGGAAATAAAAAGAAACAAAATGAAATTAAAAATCCCACAAACAACATGGGAATCTTAACAAAAGAAAAATATTTGGCCTGCACACCCCTATTTGGTACCTAAGTCCCTATGGTGTGGTAATGCACGCCAGCCCAGATTTTGTAGTTTGAATTAGGTCTCGCAATAGCAGATAGGAGCTGCCATCTCCCCTATGGTCAAAGACGATGAAATGTGGATGTGCAACGGATCTTTCCAGGCTGGCATTTCATCAAGGTCTCCACTGAATGGGATAAAACAGGCAATGACAGCATCAGTATGTTAATCCCTTTTAGGGCACTACACTTAATAGGCCATGGATAGGATTTATCTTGCCGCAAAAATCTGTTTTATTAGGAGTTAAAAAGTTCTGTCTATGTTTAATTGACACAGTGAAATATTCCATTTGGTTCAGCATTAAATTACAAGTACGGCATCAATGCAGCTGTGGCAGCAGACTCCCAGTGTTTTAATACATTTATAAATTTGCTACAAATTAAGTGAATTATTAGTTCCTTGTAATAGATTATTAAGCAGCCGGTGTTAAAATATTCAATGGTATATTTCTGTTAAGTATTCTTGAGTATTTTTTATTGCCAGTTTGTCCTTGTGAATTTAATGGTACCCTTATATTAATCCCGACAGACAATAAAATGCAACTGTAGTGTTATATTTTATTTACTTCTAATTTCATATTCCTTATCAAAATTACTAATTCCTTGGATGTAATTTATTACAGAAGTTTTAAGTAATGGGTACATGTGAATAGATGTGTTTTACACAGAAACGTTATGTGAAAATAAATATTTATCCTACCTAAATGTATTCTATTGTGTATTTTTATTTGTGTGTGCTATGCAAAGTTATGTAATATGGAATACTACACTGCAGGGAGTGTTTTGTAAAACATGTTTTACATGCAAAAAGGGGCTCTTAGAGCAGTGTGCAGACATCTGCATATTTAATAAGGAAGTACACAGAAAGAGTAATCCTGCTTATACATAACCTGTGGGTAGGCATTCCCAGGAGCATTGTTTGAGTGGAGCAGGGGCAGCATTGAATTTATGTATTTTAGAATTAGCACTTTTTTTTTTTTTTTTTTAACAGAGGAGGTGTAACTGTGTGTACTGGCATTTGTGTGTTAATTGTGGCTGGACCTGAGTGTTTATTTTGCAAATGCAGATAGGCACCATTGTTGCCTTTATAAAATAGACTTAAAATAGACCCCTTTTTGGACGTCTCACATATTTGGTAGAGGAGTACACATATCCAACATTACTTTTTATAAAACACCCCGGTGTGTCTTGGGGATTTTGGTGGACTAAGGCTGCGGTTGTACCCCAAAGATATAAGAATGACCTCGCTCTGCTCCAAACAGACTCAGACAATTGGTCAGTAAGGAAATGAGATCTTTATTATGTCCAATCAGTTACAATCTTAGCCAAAAAGCAAAATTATATCTCGTGCTGTCCTTATATACATCATTTAGTTGCGGTTGGGACTTTTTACTGTACTATATTCTTATTGGTTGATCTAGCTCTGTTTCCTGTGCAAGCAATTTCAGACTTTTCAGACTTCCGCAAATAACTGGAGTTTGTGTTATCAATTTCCTACCAGCTTGTCTTTGCTTTGTTTCTATCCCCTTTTTCTCTCCCCCTAATCTAGTCTGAGGTGGACATATTTCCTGTTTCTACTTGTCCTTTACTTGACCTTCTGCCAGGAATTCTGCAGTTCTCTGCAAACAGTCTGTGCTCTGCAATCTGCCCAGCAACAAAACAATGGTCACATTTAGTTAGGCTCTTGCTACAAGTCTGCTTCTGGTCACTCTGTTAGGTCACAAGGATTGCTTCTGGATATGGTATTAAGTGGGCTTCAACCCATTTCTTCCCAACATAGGGCTATGGATTTTACCACAGCTTAATTTACTGTGGGAATCACCAACCAGTGGAAACTCAGTACTGCAGATTAGTGACTCCAGCAGTAAAGGAATTAACCCGGTTGTGTAGATCACCACAAGCTGTGTTATTCCAAGGGAAAAATAACACCAGCTTCCAGGGGTTGACCTCTAGTGGTAGTACTGCAAGACTACTGCTAGGAGATTGTGGCCACCATTTTGAACCTTGTGCTGGCCTGGAAAGGAGAGGGGTGCTCCTGTTCGGGTATCACTAGATAACCAGGTGGACATTGAGGTAGGCCTGTGGGGGGCCTAAAATGATGGGGGGTCTTTGGACTGGTGATTTTAAGGGAGGGGTCAGATTGTGGACCTTGTGAGGAGAGTTGTTGGGGTATTGGAGGGCCATGATTCCTTGATTGTGCCAGAGGGTTGGGATCCATGGACCACCAGTGATCTTTTATTAACACCCAGGCTCTTTAAGATTGCAGCTTGGAGCATTGAACTGCATGATAGTGGCCCAAAGCTTCTGGCAAAAAAATAATGCCAAACTTTGATCTGGCGTTATTCTTGTATGAATAATATGGCTTGTGGCAATTATCACAAGCCATGTTATTCCATTTGAATATTAATGAGGTGCATTAAGAGCCAAATAACGAGTGTTATTGCTGTAAGACACTTTAGTAAAAATCACCCCCGCTCAAAGGTTAAAATGTTTCCTGTCTGATTCCTCCGACTTTGTGATTTCTCTTTTGTAAGCCAGGTTATGTCAGATATGATCTCAGTCTCTCAAATTTAGGGGCAAGTTTACTGAAGTTTTGGCACTTACTGCACTTTGGAGCATGTTTACTAAACCACGCTAATGGTCGGTGTGGGCTTTCCTGCACGTTAAGCATGCCACACTGGCAGCATGGGGCAGCTTAAATATTAGCACAGGAAGGGGCAGTGACTGGGCAGATTAGGAGCAGAGTGTGAGCATTGATGCACATCGCAATTGCTACCATTAGAGTGGGTGCACTTATTACCTCTTCAACGACTGGCAAAAAGTATACCCCCATTAAATGAGCTGCCTGGTTAGCACAGTGAGGTGTGTCTGCCCATAGTGACTGCAGAGGAACATGTCGGGCATGCTCCCAATGCTTAGTGCGAGTCTATGCCACCTTCTGCACTTTTGGGGCTGGCCATGCACTAATGTATTAGTAAACGTACTCCTTAAGGAATAAAAACGAATGCATGGAAAGTGCAGAAGTCATACCCTGCTGGGGCATCGCCAGCAGGTCTTCTACAGTTATCACACTGAAAAGTCCCTTACTGTGTGCTGTTAATTTGTAATTAGCAAGGAGATATTTAGTGCTTCCTCATGAGGGGAATTACCTGAATACACATTAACTGCAAAATTGACAGTTACCATGTGCCAAGAACCAAGTGATAACTACAACCTGCAGTACAGGCCCACTCTCCATTCATAACCCCATCCAACCCTAAAAAAACAAAAAAAACAAAAATAAAACCCTTATTAGTGATGTGTTAATGCCCCATTCTGCACCACTCTCGTGGCCCGATTTGATGCCGTTGCTTCTTCATTGCGGTGACTCCCACACCTCTACTGCTCATTGGGCCTGCATCTTTCTTGCCTCACAGAGGCGCCTCGTGACTACACCCTCTGCACATGCGTGCATCGCGATGACAAGTCGTCGTATGGTGCCTGCTAACTGCACCCTCTCACAACGCGAGTGCTGCACATGCGTGCATTGCACTACAGGCCTATATGCCTTTGTTGCAACTTGCAACATGCTGTACCAAGGGCGCGTGCTGACCTGAAGGAGGACCTCGGATTTCCCCATCCACCACAGCGCATGGCAGCTTGGGAGGCACCATGTGTGGTTGACTCATCCTGCTTGTCCTAGGAGAAAACGGAGTTATCTGTAACTGGAGTTCTCCAGGGACAACAGGATAAGTCAGCCACACATACCGGCCCACCTCCCCTGGGATGGGGTCAGCCTACGTCCTGGTGCCCGCCTCCTAGCGGCAAAAGGCTCAGCTAGGGACGTACTGGCTAGCTAGGGGCGGGCAGGGGGGGGCCAGTTGGCCCATGCTCAGAAGGGCGAAAGCCCTTCTGAGCTATGGAGAGTACTTCCGTCTCAGAGCTGTCGGATGATGTCACCAAGTGTGGCTGACTCATCCTGCTTGTCCTAGGACAGCGATGGCGAACCTATGGCACGCGTGCCAGCTGTGGCACGCGAAGGCCTTGCAGCTGGCATGCGGGAAGGTCCGCATTTAAAAAAATTAAAAAAAGCTGTCTTCTGCCGCTTCCGGGGCCGCCGCGGCAGAATCGAGTGTGCCGCGGGGCCCCCCCCTGTGCCTGGCAGAGCCTGCCCTCCAGATCCTGCCTTCCCCGGTATCAGCTCCCTGTTTCCAGCTTGTCACACGCGCCGGCTTTCAGAGCGCGAGGGGAGAGTTTCTCCCTCGCTGCTCTGTTAAGCCCGCGGGGGCTGATGGGAAGTTCCCATCAGCCCCCGCGGGCTTAACAGAGCCGCGAAAGGGAAACTAGTTCCCTTCGCGCTCTGAAAGCCGGCGCGTGTGACAAGCTGGAAACAGGGAGCTGATACCGGGGAAGGCAGGATCTGGAGGGCAGGCTCTGCCAGGCACAGGGGGGGCCCCGCGGCACACTCGATTCTGCCGCGGCGGCCCCGGAAGCGGCAGAAGACAGCTTTTTTTTATTTTAAATTTTGGCTGGGCTGGGCTGGGCTGGGCTGGGCTGCGGGGGTTAGGAGTGGTGATGGGCTCTGCGGGGGGATTAGGAGTGGTGATGGGCGCTGGGGGGGTTAGGAGTGGTGATGGGCACTGGGGGGGTTTAGGAGTGGTGATGGGCACTGCGGGGGTATGAGTGGTGCTGGGTGCTGGGGGGGTTTAGGAGTGGTGATGGGCTATGGGGGGGCTTCAACTAAAAATTGGGTGATCGATTAGGACTGGAAATGGGCTGGTGGGATTAGGACTGGAAGTGGGTTGATGGGGGTTAGGACTGATAATGGGCTATGGGGGGCTTAAACTAAAAATTGGGTGATGGGGGATTAGGACTGGAAATGGGCTGGTGGGATTAGGACTGGGAGTGGGCTGATGGGGAGGTTAGGACTGGTAATGGGCTATGAGGGGGCTTAAACTGAAAATGGGGTGATGGGGATTAGGACTGGGAATGGGCTGGTGGGATTAGGACTGATAATGGGCTATGGGGGGCTAGGACTGGTAATGGGTTGGGGGGGTTGCTAGGACTGGAAATGGGCTGAGTGGAAGGGGGCTTGAATTGCAAATAGCTGATGGGGGACGGGGCTTGGAATGGAAATGGGCTGAGGGGAAGTGGGGGGCTTGAACTGCAAATAGCTGATGGGGACGGGGCTTGGAAATGAAATGGGCTGAGGGGAAGTGGGGGGCTTGAACTGAAAATAGCTGATGGGCAGGGGGACTTGGACTTGGAATGGGCTCTTAGGGGCGGGAGCTAGGACAGGAAATGGGCTGATGGAGGGGCTAGGATAGGACTGGGAATTGGGTGTTGGGGGAGCTAAGTTTAGAAATGGGCTGTGGTGGGGGCTTGGATTGAAATGGACTCATGGAGGGGCTAGAACTGGAAGTAGGCTCATGGATTAGAAATGGGCTGAGTGATGGTGGGGCTAGGAAAGGACTAGAAATGGGCTGATGGGAGGCTGGTATTGGAAATGAGCTGATGAAGGGACTCGGATAGGATTGGAAATGGACTGATGGGGGGCCAGGACTGGAAATGGGCTGATGTGGGGACTAGAAGGGAGCGGATACTGGGTGGGTCTGGAATTAAAAGGGAGCTGATGTTGGGGGAGATTAGAAGGGGATGGGGCTGGGAGAGTGAAATGGAGAGGGGAAAAATATTTTGTGTGGGAGGGAAGAAAAATGTACAATTGGCCGGGTATTGGGAGACTAAAAAAGGAGAAAGATTATTATGTTAAAGCAGATGAAGAGAGAGAATGGAAAAAAACTAGAAGAGAAGAAAGGAGAAATGGACAGCAGACGATGGAGAGATAGCAGAAGACACAAATAAACCAGAAGAAAGTGGCTGGAACAATTGCAACTGAAAAAAATGCACAAAAGGTACAAAGATATCTCTTTATTTTGAATTTATTAACTGGAATATGTCAGCTCTGGGAAATGTGCATCATTAGTGTCTGTGCTTTGTTTAGTACAAGAGGAAATTAATTTATAGTTTTATTTCTACAGTGTTGTTGTACATTCCAAGTTTGGCTTTTGGGGTTCCCAGTTTAATTATTGCCTTCCTGTTTCTAAATTGAATGAAATCATTAAAACATTATAAATTGCCAATAAATTGAAATGAAAACCAAAGGATTGTGAATCAAATTGATTCTCTGACAATACAAAGATTCCAAACTTTACAAATGATGTTACATAGTTCAGGCAACTTTATAAAGAGTTTTTAGATACTAAAATCTTGTTGTTAAGGTTTAATTGACGTGCTGGCACTTTGAGGAAATTCTTTGGTTTTGTGCGGCAGTTTGGGCACTCGGGCTCAAAAAGGTTAGCCATCACTGTCCTAGGAGATTGACAGTTACCATGTGCTAAGAACCAAGTGATAACTACAACCTGCAGTACAGGCCCACTCTCCATTCATAACCCCACCCAACCCTACCATGTGTTAAGTAGTTAATGTGAGATTTTTAATACACTGGCAGTTTTAATGCATAATAACCAAGGGCCCATGCTAACTGTTACCACGTGTTAAAACACTGCTTAGCACACTTTAGTAAACATGCCTCTTAGTGTTCTACTTAATTCATGATTTGAAAAAGAGCAGGGCTCCCTAAGTGGCTTATCTGTGCTGTTTCATGAGCTATGACAGTTGCACTGTCCCTGGCACTTCTGTTATCCAGAGGCATCGTGTTGCCTTCCATATTATTTACTATATATGATAGCTGGAGTACCACTGGCCTCCAGGCTGGCCCTATGTAAGAAGACCTCTAGCCTGGATATGTGATTGCATCATACAGAGTAAGAACATTTCAGCAGGACGTTTTAAGCAAATGCTGTTCTTCAGTGCTGGGTGTGGTGCCATTTTTCTTTGAAGTTCTACACAAGACATCTCTATCCCTCTCTCTGTAGTCTATTCTGAGTTTTGTAGCTTCCAGTATTTTCCCTGTTTCTTTTTTGCATTCTTTTCCAAAATATAAGTCAAGCATTGCAGGTCAGGGATCTCCCATGGCTAAGAATAGTTCAGTATTCCTCTCCAAGGATGGAATTCACATTCCATAGAACTGTGCAAGGTTTCACATTACTAATGCATATCAAATTCCATTTTGGATTTTAAATGTAAGATCTGAACTGGATTATTGATCACTATTCCCTGTACTAGAGTAAAACCAGCATAAAGACAAAGGTTGTGGACAACGGTAAATATAAAGAAATATTTTTGCCTTAGTCAAGATTAAGGGGTATGTTTACTAAACCGCGTTAGTGCAGTTCGCGTTAGGAGCCGCAGTAATAATCAAAACCCCAAATAAGGAGATGGGCGGGACATCGTAACACCTAACGCACGTTCCAAAAACTAACGAGCGTTACAGGGTGCCGTGGTGCATCACCGTGCGTTAAGCATAAGAAGCCACCCAGACATACATCACCGATACAGAGCTGTAGCACAATGGTTACTGCACTGACTGCTGATACAGGCATAATGGGTTAGGGTGCCAGATGCATAAGGCTGGCTGATGCAGCATCCTGTACATTATATAGTGAGTGAGGGGACATGTATATGTTTTGTTTTTTTTGTAGGGTTGCCAGCAAACACCCCCACACAGTGGCGTACCCGAAGGTGCCGCAGAAGGCACCCCATACCATACTAATGTGGTCTGTGGTGCACCCCTGCCATGGTTGCAGCTACCCCCTTGGGGCTGGGGGGTCTTTTTATCGGGTGTGTGGCAGACTTTGCTACCAGCCGGACGTGCCAGCACCTGCTATTCCCTGGCAATGCATAGTTTCTTTGTGCTTTGGTTACTGGGTGTTTTTAGTTTAGCCTCATCATTTGGGGTGCCTGTCCCCATGCACTTACCTCACGTGGGTAGTCAGAGCTCCTGTTGTATCTATGGGACAGGCGCTCCCAGGCCCTCCTGACCCTTCCAAGGTTCTGCCTCCTGGATAAGCCCGGAAAGAGCCGCTGCTGGCGGAGGCAGAACAACTCTGTCAGGAGATATAGATCTCCCTGGCTGAATGCTGGCTTCCTGGACATGGCTGCCATTTGTTCCGACTGTGTCAGTGCTGCGTAGCCACGTGCATTGCTGGGGGCGTAGCCACGTGCGTTGCTGGGGGCGTAGCCACGTGCAGAGCTATATGTGCATGTCACGGCGCTTGGATACGTGCGTGACTGCGGGCGTAACTACGTGCGTTGCTGCGGGCGTGAATACGTGCGGTGTTTATGGCGTGTGCGTGCGTTACTACGTGCGTTGGTTCTGTTCTGGGCACTGTACATTTACATATCCCTGGGGGAATATTGCACCTGGCATTGGTACTACTATCTCTGATTGTATTGGACTATTACCTATGGGAGCCTGTGGGCATGATCTACACGTTACAAACCCCGCTTCCTCATACCTGTGCTACATCTTGCAGCATCAGCATCATGTTTCATACAACCTTATGC
Source organism: Ichthyophis bannanicus (assembly GCA_033557465.1). Classification (NCBI taxonomy): domain Eukaryota; kingdom Metazoa; phylum Chordata; class Amphibia; order Gymnophiona; family Ichthyophiidae; genus Ichthyophis; species Ichthyophis bannanicus. The sequence goes on along the minus strand of CM066036.1, from coordinate 651,082,333 downwards.
TGCACACACCTCACATCAGGGTCCATTCACATTCCCTTGGCCAGATATGTCTTCCAGGTGGGGATGTGTCACGCATTTTTAATGCCCCTTCTGTTTAATGGGATTGTGGAGGGTGTGTGGTCAGAACGGCACAGACAGAGTCCCTGATTGTCTCTACGTCTGGGTGTTATGGGAGGCTATGGGGTGCTTGTGTGTATTGGACAGAGGTACCTCATTGCACCACACAGTCCATCTGCAGGGATTCACAGGGTTGGATTGGAGCAGTCATGCCCATGATGCACTGCACATGCAAATCAGCTGTGTTTAGATGGTCCTATGTTTTGGTTTCCCCCCCCCCATCTCCTCAGGCTGATGGTGGTCCTGACCATGTGCAACTCCACAGCAGCTCGCCATAGTAGGGGGAACAGACCATGTGTGGCACTGCTACAGTGTATCCACAGACAGTCACCTTGTGTGGGTACTGTGACCACCGTGAGTTTGAGGTGGGGTGGCCAGCAACAGGTCCACAGCACCTTCCATGACTGACACACCCCAGGTACCCATCAGTGTGGTCTCTGTAGTTCCGTTAGATGCACCGTTGTTACATCGGTGACCTGCTGCATGTCTTGCTCATGCAGATAGCAAGGCCAAGTATGTGCACAGGTGCAGATCATTTTAAAAAATATGGATTTCCCCAAATTGCACAGCCTCAAAAATGGGTACTTAGATGGGCTGGCCAGGATAATTCAGAAGGGCTGGAAGACTAAATGATTTGGATCCTGCATCAGAAGACGTATGAGAAGAGACTTGAAGACCTAAATATGTACACTCTGGAGGAGAGGAGGGACAGGGAAGAAATGATTCAGACCTTTAAATACTTAAAGAGTATTAATGAACAAACAAACCTCTTTCAAAGACGGGGAAGCTGTAAAACTAGAGAGCATAACATGAAGCTGCAAGGAGGTAAACTGAAAGGCAATGTCAGGAAATAGTTTTTCACTGAAAGGGTGGTGGATGCTTGGAATGCCCTCCTGATGGAAGTGGTGGAGGCAAAGACAGTGACAGAATTCAAAATGGCATGGGACAGATACCGTGGATCCCATTATAGCAACAGGATAAAATCAAAATAAACATAACTATTTCAAGAAATAAGGGGTGACGTACATGGAGCAGTTGGTACATCCCTAAACAAAGGCATGTGGAGGGGTGACCTGCATGGAGTGGCAGGTGCATCTGCTCTTGCCGCCTTGCTGGGCAGACTAGATGGACCATACTGGTCTTTATCTGCCGTCATATACTATGGGGCATGTTTACTAAAAACCGCTAATTTGCGTGCCGCAAAATAGCGCACTAAAAGCGGTACTTAAGAACGCTTAAACGCCCCGCAATCGTGCGTGTCACCCCCGCACAGGTGCGCGGCACAATAACGGGCCCCGCACAAGTACGGGCCCGCAAATGTCCGATAGAGGCGTGGAACGGCTAACGGAGGGCGGAGGAAGGTTCCTGAGGGGCGGAAAGACAGATTTAATGGGCGGGGAGAGGCTCCCCGCACATTATCGGGGCCGAATCCCAAAGCAAAACTACCGCGAGTGAAACACTAGCGGTAGAGGGCATTTAAAGGGAAGAGAAACCATTTACGCCAGCAATGTACAGCAAAATCGGGGAAACCTTCAAAACGTGAGCAGTGTGATACATGTGCACAGCACAAAAGTGAAAATAAAAATAGAAAGTGACCACAACAAAAATATCACAAATAGTAATGCAGCTGGGGAACAGTTATAGTAATGGGCAAATATAGAAAACACACCCAGGAAAGCTCCAGAAAGAAGAAATGAATAGTGGAAGGGTCTACAGAGCGGAGACTCATCCAAAACAAATGTCCTTTTTGGAGCTTTCCTGGGAGTGTTTGCTATGGTTGCCCATTAATATCACTTTTGCCCAGCGTGGATATATATTGTCCCCCAGTGTCTGTGGTCATTTCCGGGGTTTATGTGCACGTTTGTCACCAGACAGAGTGCATGTGCCCACAGTAAAAATGCGTAGAGCAGGGTTTGTGACTCCATCCTGCCAGGTATACTACCTCCAGGGGCTGCATTGTCTCTGTGGCCATAGTGTGGTGCAGCGGACAGAGCTAGTACCTCGAGGATCAGAGGTTCAAATCCCAGCTGGGGCACATGCCAGCCCAGCCCCTATATTTTACCCACCACTAAACAAAGATAGCGCAGACACCCCTGTATTGCAGGGAACATAAGCATGGGGAAAACACCCATATTTTACACAACACTGCAAAAACACAACAACAATGGGCATTACCTACAGCCAAATCCCCCAAATGCAGTCCCGTACTGCCACATTGCAATCTGGTCATCTGCTGTTTCTGAGAGAAGCTCATGCCAGCATGTTGGCGGACGAGTACATGTGGTGCAGGGGGCAGTGGCTGCTAGCCACAGAAGACAGAGGCCTAGCCATGTGCAGGCTGGCACAGTCCACTGCAACAGACAGGCCCTGCCGGATCCACAGTCATGGATGTTCCAGGGAAACCAGTTAATCTGTGGCTACATGGTGGTGCAGTGCACACAGACAGTGCATGCAAGAACAGAAGGTCACAGGTTCAAAGCCCAGCTGGGGCTTCTGCCAATCCTAGCCACATATTTTTCCCACACCTACACAGTGATAGTAAGGACACACCTTTCGTGTCGAGGACATATGCAATGGTAATACGTCTATCTTTTACCCCACTGAGCACAGACACCATGAACAGGGGCAGTACCTAGAGCAGACTCTCCCAAATGCTTCCTGGTGTGCCACACACCAGTCAGGTTCCATGCTGCCACTCATACAAATGCCTGTGCTGTATATCTATGCACCACCCCCATGGCATGTAGATGTAGCTCATGCATATTCATGAGGGACAGCAGGAAAACACGAACAGTGTGATGCAGACCTGGACTGGGGTTGGGAATCTCTGCCGTAAAGCAGCAGCCAACAGGGGCAGACACACCCACACCCACAGGCCCCATTGGCCAATGTCTCCTGGAGAGGCAGAACAGTGGACCCTGCGTGCATCTCCCAATACTAGCACCTGCATACCTTAGCAATGTCACCCTACACCTGAGGTATACGGTACACAGCTCTTAGACGTTTGCTAGGAGTACTGGCAGATAGATATCCATACGTTACGCACATACTGCTAGTTGACCCCATCAGAACAATCTGTTAGGTGCTCCAGGACTGGCCTCTGACGGTGTTTACCACCCTGGGGAGTGACCCCCAGCAGTACTGCGTACCATATCCATGCCTTGCCGTGCCTAGGACAGGTTTGGTGGCCAAGGCTAATTACCTCCTCAATAGTAGCACCATGCTGGCATAGGTGTGGAAGTGTGTGTCTGTCTATACAGTGGGTGCTGGCTGCAAGCCCCTTCCACAGCCCACACTGCCAGCACTGTTGCCAGTATTGGCCTGCTAATGTGCATAATGAGTAGCAAGGGACCATGGGTATATCTCAGACAGGGTGGGCTGACCAGGATGCAGCTGCACAGGGCATAGGGCACTGGCAGGGACATGGTAGTGCCCGGCCACCACCTACACAGACAGGGGGACCTCTGTATGTGCTGCTGGGGGATCACTCTCACCCTGAGTGTGCAGTGATGGCAGCATGGCTAGGCACACCCATAGTGCTGAATTGTGTTTCTCTCATGTGATATATATGGGTTTCCTGTTGGGGCCTTTTCACTTCCTTATCTGCTTGTGTGTGCTGCCACCCCAGTTGTGGGTGCATGCATTTCTATCAGGACCAACCAGCAGACTGAGCACAGATGGTATGTGTCTTGATGGAGTGCCTTGCAGGGTGCAGTGGCTGATGGATTGCTGCAGGAGAATATCAGATAGTGGTGGGGTGCATCTATGAATATCCAGGCCTAATGTCTGTCTGACATTGTGTTATGGATGTTTGGAGCTGCTTGGACTGCCCTGTGGGGGGGGGGGGGGGGGGGTGGTGGTCTAATTCCCCAGCAGGACTGGAGTTGATGGTTGACTCTACTTCCATGGGGGGGGGGGGGGGAAGGAGGAGGAAAGGAAAGAGAGGATAGTATGGGGATCTGTTGGTGGGAGACCCTGTTTTATCAACCAGGGGGGGGGGGGGGGGTTTGGGTGGTGTGTTCCACTAACTGTGGCAGACAGCAATCTCCAAAATGTTTATGCAGCACCTACCTATTTCACAGGTTATTGCTGCTTTGGAGCTCTGGCATGGCCACATTCAACGATGCAAGGTGTTGTGCACCTGGTCCTGGGCGCATCATCACACACTCAGGGTGGGCATAGTAACCGCACAATGTGATGGTGTTTAGCTACTCTTTGCCATTTGTCCACCCACTCAGGACACCCTACCAGGCCGAGGTGCTGTGTGGGTGCACAAGGACACCTCCCCCTACCAGGCCGGGTAGCTTTAGGGGTGCAGTTCCCATCTTGTGTGCATCTGTGGACAGCTGATTTGCATGTGCAGTGCATCATGGGTACGGGTGGCCTAACCCTATCCTGTTTACACCAGCAGACTGTCTGTGATGTGACGTGCAGGCTATCTGCAGCCAGGCAGGAGCTTGCTTACAGCTATAGAGGTGTAGCCCAATGGTTACACCACTGCCTGTGCAGCCAGAGATCATGGGTTGATACCCACAGTGGGGTTCTGTGATAGGGTTTTCCAAAGCATTTTTTACATTTACTGTACATATGTTGATGCCTGCAATAACACCCTCAGCGTACTGTACCCATAAGGTGCCTCTGAGGGTGCTTTATTGGGCGCCCTATAGGGCACTTTATGGTTGGCATCCATATAGGGTGCACTATACATTATCCTGTGTCGCAACATACATGCTGCCCTATAGGGGACATTCTAGGGTGCCTTGGTGGACGGTGCACTGTAACATGTGCCTTATGGTCCGCCTTATGTTAACATGCTGTGAGAGTGCGTTTGCTAGTAGTTATCACAAAATAGAATTAAAAAGCCTCCTAAAGCACTCCACAACATAAAATATACTGCCTCAGCTAGCCTTTTTCAATGGGCATTGTGAGGGATTGAACCCCTGGTCCCTGCACTATTGGTCAGTGTCTTAACCATTGTGCTGTGGCTGTGTTCCTTTACTTTAGCATCAGCGCGCTGCCTTGTGGCCATCAGCGCGCCGCATCCTGCTGCCCACAATTAACAGTGTGCCGCATCCTGCTGCCCACAATGAACAGTGCACCGCCTTATGCCGGCCCACAATGAACAGTGCGCCGCCTTATGCCGCCCCAAAATGAACAGTGCGCCACCTTATGCCGCCCCAAAATTATTTTGTTTCCAGACACACATTTCCACATTCAAGGTGGTGCCTCAGCCAGCCTTTTTGGGCTGTACACACTGGGGGATTGAACCCGTGGCCCCTGCATCATTGGTTATTGTCTTCACCATTGTGCTATGGCTCTGTTCCTATATGTGCCCAGCTGCGCCCCACTTAGCCTTCCCACGCGCTAATGTGGGCCCCGCACATTAACGCGACGCGCACACATACGGTCTTTTTTTTTCCTTTTTCGGCCCGAACCGCCCACTCCTTATATGGCACAGGCACACTACCGCGGCCCCGCACGTTAGGAATGTTTAGTAAACATGCCCCTATGTTACTATGTAAAATAACCCCCTTAATTATTCTTACTTTAAATATAGACCCATGAAAACATTTTTGCACGCTCCTCATCACAATGTTTAGTATTAATGAGCTGCATCACAGAAGCTCATTAATGAAAACTTTAAATAAACATTTTCACAAAGTAGACTGTGGAAGTTTATTACTGTGAAGACTACTTTTATGAAGTCATTTTACAAAAGTGTGCTTCATGCAAAAAAATAGCACGAGATGACTGACATATGGCATTTTTGCAAATTTCTCAGCTTGTTGTGCTATTTTTCACACAAACATGTTTACAAAATGATTTTGTATTTTATTAGATGAAGTCCCAAGAAAATATGTTGGAAACATATAGAAATCTTCCAATTATATTAAGTGCTTTTGGCCAAAGGAAAAGTAATTTCTAAAAATCACCTTGATTTGTTGTTGTCTGTACATATGAAGCCAAAAGCCCAATTTTGCACTGAGTGTCTAGGTAGGTTGACATGCAAAGGGGCATGTCAAGGTATCTAAAGGAATCAACAGAGTAATCAACAACCCAGGGCAAAGGATTCACTTACCTGGGTGCAATGTTCCCTCTAATTTTCTGTAGGCTGTGTGCGCATAAAATATTAGCTGTGCAGCTTTTGAAGGAAGGTTAAATTTTTGTGCGCCACATAACGACACTCGGAGTTATATACTTTAAAATTTGACTACACGTCAGAATACAGTATATACACCACATTGATTGCACTAGAAAATATTGTAGAAATTGTGAAAACCGTAAATACACAACAACTTTTAAATTTTAAGACGTCTGTGTTGTTTTCTATCAGAATCAGAACCGTAATTTTTGTGCGCTCTGTTATAAAGTATGTGCGCTCGCTCGGCGAGGTGTGTGCGCGCGCACACGCGCACAGCTTAGAGGGAACAGTGCCTGGGTGGCATAAGAAGAAATCTATCAAAATACTGAAATTCCACCTTGGGAAGAAAAGAGTAACCCGGTCCTAGCAAAGGATTCATTTTCCCAGCAAGATTTACCTCTTCCCTTGGGAGAAGAAGATTTAGGGATGGTGCCTGCAGGCAGGAAAGTCCTCCCCAGCCAGAGAAGGGAATTGTCAGTGCTCCCTAGAGCATAGAGGCCCTCAGCTGTAATCTAGGAGATATGAGGAAGAGATGAAAGTTCCCCTAGAGGTACACAGAATATATAGCCTGCAGAAGGAAGACGGAGGTGCAGGTAGTGCTTGATGTGTACCCATGCTCTACCTGTGCTAAGCTCACCATATCCACTCTTCACCCCAAACTCGCCCCTTTACTACTCCAACGCATGATGCACTGATAACACATAAATCAACCTCGCTTTCCTGGCCCTATACTGTTGGTCACCATGGGCGTCAGTGCACACTTAACGCACACCAAAACCTGTGCTGACTGCACAACACACTTCAGTAAAAGGGCCACTTTATTTGCTCATATAGGATTCACTTTCACTAGTACTTTGGCAAGGACTGGCAAGTTATCTTTGTGCCAGGGGTGCATTCTAGGCAACAGAAGATCTTGGAAAATGACTGCCTACAAGGTTTCTGGTCTCACGACGTGGGCTATAAAGTCTTAAACAAATGGGTTTCCTAGGAGGTGTTTTCTGTTAACCTTTGATGTGTTAATAAAGGGTTCTTATGAAGGATGGGTGGACTGACCTGTCTGAAAGGCCCCAGAACCCCAAATGCCAGCTGTGCTATAGGAAATGGGACATCTAAGTCAGGATGTTGACAATTTCTTATCTATTTTATAAAAGTATTGCCGAACATAGAACCTTTTATAAAATATGCATAAAAACGTTGGGAAATGCATATATAGATTGCGGCACACACAGCTGGAGCAGCCATTTTAGAAAAGGAACATGTTGAAAAAGAGTGGCATCACTTGGGGTTTCAGACATGTTTATATGCTGAATTTTACAAAAGGAGACACCCAGGAAGAGACAATTGAGCTGAGAAAAGAAACTCAATTGTTTACTATTTTGATGTGGTTTCAAACAGAGCTGGTGCAAGGACTGGACGTGCCCAAGGCGGGCCTTCTATTCTGCCGCCCCCATTGCCCATCCGTCTCTATTACCACCGGACACTCCTCTCCGGGACCTGCAGCAGTGGCGGTAGCTCAGAAACCATGAGGGAGCACTTACTTTAATTCTCCGGCACTGCCTCGTGGTATCTGCTCTCTACCATCGGCCTCAACTGCCCCCCCTCTGACGCAGACATGAAACCAGAAGTCTGCATGAAACCAGCGCAACCACTACTAGACAAACTAGGCAGGTGCCTAGAACATCAATGGTCCAAGTCAGCCCATTGCTGACACTGACACCTCTCTCCGGGGCCTGCAGCACCTGCCTAGTTTGTCTATTGGTCGCGCTGCTCCAGAATGTAAGTATTAAGAGTATCCAGAATATCGAAAAATGGTAAATGTTCCAGTTAATTGCTGAAGTTAACTGGGCTAGTTATTTGCATATCGACCCCTAACTGATACACACTGAGGAAATATAAAGGATTTTTTTGCTCATAAAGGCCTTTTTACATATGTAAAAGAACTTTTATAAAGTCAGGCCCAGGGTTATCCACATACAAGTTTGTTCATAGTGCTGCAGAATTATTTTTAAGTTTGGCTATTGTTGTTGCTTTAAATCCACTACTACTACTGATCATTTATATAGCGCTATAAGGCATACGCGGCACTGCACAGTGACATGTAAGAGACAGCCCCTGTTCATCAGAGCTTACAATCTAGTCAAGACAGCTGGGGACTAGGATATATCTAGTGGGCACTGTGCCACTAAAGGACATCAGAAATTTGAACTCTGATTGTATTGTCATTATTCTGACAGAGGCCCAGGTGAGGCAGCCGCACCAACTACTGTAAACTCTTACTAAAGGGGCTATTAAATCCCAGTACGTGCAAAGTCAGGGGCGTTACCAGTATGTTCCTGGCAGTTAATGCATAAATGTGTACATTAACATGTGGCGTAATTAACACGAGTCCAGCTATGCCCATAAAGGTATCGTTAGGTGCACCCGCACTACTTGGCACATTAATGGCGATCGCATACTAATGTGCTCTCCATGCCACACTCTGCCCCTAATGCGCCCACTCTCCACATTACTGCAAGATTGCCACTTAATTGCATTTTGGTGGCCAATAGCTAGTATGCCCACGTGTTAACGTTCACTGCACCCCGTTATTGCATGCTAAAACGCACGTTAAGCAGCTGGCTGCATTTAGCAAAAGGGCCCCTTAATTTCAATAGCATCTCATTAGAAAATTACGAAGATCCTTACTCAAGCTATACAGCTTTGCTTCCCTGAAGAATATTCTTACCTTATGCACTGATGCACCAGATTTGTCTTTTTGCCTCTTTCATGCATCTTTGGGTATTTTTTTGAATCTCTTCTCTTGGCTTCTGCCTTTGTATTTCATACAGTAAACGGTTGCTCGCTCCTAGTTCTAATGAATTCATTTCCAAGAAGAAGTACCTCTTTTATCCAAACATATGGATCTTCTGCTTAGGCATTTAGCCAATTCTTTCATTAAAAACACTAGTCTCTGAATGAATAAATCCACTTTTTATTATTGCTATTATCTTGGTAAAATAGTGGTTTATGCCCCTCACATTATTATTGACAAACAACACATTGTAAACAGGTTTGTAAAATGGGTTTGGCATACCAAATAAACCACATTAAGGTTCTGGTTCTTAACAATCATTCTGTATATACAAATATTCTTATCACTTTATGGCTTATAGCCACAGTGATCAAAAAGGTTCTTTGGCTGGATAATTTTGCTTCATTGTCACAGTGCATGGTCACATTATAGGAAATTATTTAGCAAAAAAATGGCTTCTTGAGGCATAATAAATCTTGTGGGAGATTATGCATTACTTCTAGGGCAGGGAGAAACACTGTTTGATGAAATGGCTCATGTGAATATAGACGTGTTTGTTTGCCAGGCCTCCAATGGCATGGTCCTTGTCCGTGTACCACTGAAAAAGAAAGCCAAAATTAATAGCCCTTGCAATACAATAGCTTGTCTTTCATTACAGCAATGACAATAGCTATGCTCTAGCCTTTAATCTGTGAAGCTCCTTAATCCTGCTATAGTGAAAAACAAGTTCTCAGCAAGCCTACTAACTGTCTATCCATTTCAATATGTCAATATCAAAGTTTTAATAGCAAACAAGATAGAGATCATCAGTCATAGACACCGATGAATGCTTTTCTTGTTTAAAAAAAAGCTATGATATCAGCAAAAATAGGATGCTGCAGATTTGAAGTCCACATTTTTTGGCTGTTAGTAAATATATTTTTTCATGGTGCTCCATGTTCGATTTTTATTAGGTGTTATTGTTTTTCTTTAATTCTCTGCACTTCTATACCCAAAACAAAGGGGATCTCATTCATTCTTCAGTAGCTAAAATGTTTTGCAAGCAGAACGTCCAATGACGACTCCTGGATGCAGATCTCCTGTTTAAATATGCAGGGCCCCAGTTACTAATGTACGTTAACCAGTCAACATGTGTTAATGCACATTAACGTGCATTAATTTGAGTTAATAAAAATACCCCACTGAGAATAATGGAGCTTGCATTATTTAATGCAGATTAAATCGCATCAATACACGTAAATGCGCCTTACAGGGTTATTTTCAAAGCCCTATTCATGATTTAAATGTGCATAAGCAGCCATATCCAAGCGTAAACGACATCCGTGTACATGGCCAGTTTAGAAAGGGTCGAATTTACACGCGGATGACTGTGCCATGCTGAAAGTGCACAGGGGAGTGTCGGAGGTGTGTTGGGACATGGCCTGGGTTAATCGTAGTCACTGGGATATTCAGCAGCACTAATCCTACCGAATATCCTCAGGTGCCACCTTCGCACATCCAGATGGTTAACATGGGGGTGTTCCGGGAGTGGCATGGGGATGGTGCAGCAAGTTAACCGGGCAGTGGTGATATTCAGCTGCTGCCCGATTACCCTAGCTGGCTAAAGTTAGGACAGCTGAATGGCTGTCCCAATTTTAGCCAGTTTTGAAATCCAGCCAGTGGCTGAATATCACAGCTGACCAGGTTGCAAGAGCGCAATCCAAGCAACCCGGATATTCAATGCCCCGGCAAATATACGGCCCCAGCATTGAATATCCAGGGCAAAGTTAAAGTGGTGACAGCCGCCGCTGAAAATCCTCCCCCCACACACATGCATTGCCCATTTCATATAGGGAACGCACATGTAAGCACACAATTGTCTACCTTCAGATTTACACCTGCTTCCTAGCACAAATAGGCATTTGAAAAGTGCACCTTTCAACCACTCCTTCGTAACAGTGATACCCCTTAATCCCTCCAATATTTATTCCTCTCTTTAAAAGGGCACGAGGCAAAGACAGAATCCTCTGTAGTTAAATGCGCATGGAAAGATCCTATTTAAACGTTCATATTTTAGAACTGATGATTCATTTTATTTGTTTGATTGTTTTTATATTGCCATCTTTATTATTACTGTGGTTGGATCTGTTTCCTATAAGCCACTCTGAGCTGCTAGTTGGGTGGGACATACAAGATTAAATTACATTAAATTAAATTAGCAGCCTGGTTTTCAATATTTTCCTCAGTCCCCTCGCCACCCACATTCATTCATTACGTATTAATTTCTACATCTACGCTGATAATATTCTCCTCCTCCTCCATCTAGACAGTGTTTCTCCTGATCTCTGCCCGATCAACAATGCTTTTGATTCCATTTCAGTCTGGTTTCATCCAGGACTCTGCCTCCTTAAGCGGCAGCTCCATGCTTCAGAGCGTGCCCGGTGGAAAAAGAGATCCTGTCCTTCTCTTAGCATTTAGGGTGCTTCATCAGCAGTTTCGTTCTATGGTCCTGGCTGTTAAGAGAGACTTCTATTCAACACTGGTCTCTGCCTCTGCTCACAACTCCAAGGCCCTTTTCTCTATTGTTGCCTGACTTTCTACATTGCCAGCCTCCTCTTCCCCACTTACTTCTGCTGGCCCACCCCCCCGACATCGTTGCTGATGCTTTCACCTCCAAAATATTCTTGGCCCGCTCTGGCCTCCTGTCGCATGACCCTTTTCTCCCATTCTTATCTCCCACTCCATCTGTTCAGCCTGGAAAGCATACTTGGCACTCTTTTCCTCTGCTTGACATTATGGCTCTGACTCGTATGCTTTCCACTATTAAGAAATCTTTTTGTCCACTGGACCCCATTCCTTCTGCCTGGTATGTAGAGCCCTCCTTAGGTCTCATCCCATTGATCTGCCTGATGCTCAATACCTCTTTTTTCTTCAGGCACTATCTGCTCTCCCTAGAAAAAAGTGCTTATCCATCCTTTGTTGAAAAGCCCCAAACTCTACCCTAAAAATCCATTACAGGCCTATCTCCAATCTCCCCTTTTATTGCTAAGCTCACTGAAAGCTTGACCCTTCACCAGTTGTCCAATTACCTAAAACACACCCTTGTCTTGTACCGCCACCAGTCAGGATCCTGTTTGTACCACAGAACCAAAACCATCATCATTTCTATGCTCAATGACATTCACACATATCTGGACCAGGGCTCCTTTGCTTTTGCTATTTCACTAGATATCACAGCCACCTTCGATCTTTAGACTACAACCTTCTCCTTTCTCATCTCTATGACATGGGGATCCGGGACACTGTACTTTCTTGGTTCTTTTCTTCAGGATCGCAAGTATTAGGTTCACCACCTTGGTTGTACTTCTTTACCTTTCTCCCTTCCCTGTGGTGTCCCCCAAGGGTCTTTCCTTCCCCCCTGCTTTTCAATATTTTCCTTGGTCCCCTCACCACCCACATTCAGTCATTAGGTATTAAAGTCTACATCTACACTGATGCCATTCTCCTCCTCACCAGTCTTGACAGTGTCTCTCATGATCTCTCCCCTATTAACATTGCTCTTGATTCCATTTCAGCCTGGCTCCGCACTAACCCTCTTAAATTCAAACCAGCTAAGACCACAGCCTCTCCCTCTTCCTCTCCATTTTTCTTGTGCATTGTGGAATGCACATTCTGTCTCCAATAAACTTGCCTTCACTTCCCATGCCTATCTTTAAGGCGCAGAGCGCTAACCGTGTAGCATCGCCATGGCCCATCTCCGCTCCGCCCCAGAACGCCCCCAACTTGCCCCGATGCTATGCAGATAGCATCTGGGTGTGTTAGGGACATATCTGGGATTTTCGAAGGGCATTACCCATGTAGATGCCCTTCAAAAATCCCGTATAAGGCCTCTACATGGGTAACTAGGGAAGTTACCCATGTAAAGGCCTTGGAAAATCGGGCCCTACATCTCCTGGCTCTTAATGAAACTTAGCTTCTCCCTGAACACTCAGCTTCAGTCGCTGCCCTCTGTCACAGAGGCTATCTATTTTCCCATATGCCTCGGCCCATTAGCCATGGTGGCGGTGTTGGGTTCCTACTCTCTCATTCCTGCCAATTCCAGCCCCTCCCTTCTGCCTCCATCTAATTCCTTTGCTTCCTTTGAAGTCCATGCCATTTGACTATTTTCTCCACTACCTCTCTGGGTAGCTGTCATTTATCGACCCCCCAACAAGTCCACCTCTACCTTTCTCACAGACTTTGACTCCTGGCTTTCCTCCTTTCTGGATGCATCTTCCCCTTCCCTTATTTTTGGAAATTTTAACATTCATGTTGATGACCCTTCTGGCCCTTATGCCTTATAGCTCCTCTCCCTAACCTCCTCATTCAACCTCCAGTTGTGATCTACCGCTCCTACTCACAAGCATGGTCATTTCCTTGACCTTGTCTTCTCCTCCAACTGCTCACTTTCAAACTTCTCCACCTCAGTTCTGTCCTTATCTGACCATCATCTGCTAACCTTCACCCTTAAGCACCCCCCATCTTGGTCTCACCAGACTTCCACCAACATGTTTAGGTATCTTCACAATGTCAACCCTTCAGCTCTCTCCATTGCTGTCTTTTCACCTCTTTCCTCCATTATGTCATCTGAGTCTGTTGATGGGGCAGTATCCTCCTATAACACTATACTCTCCTCTGCTCTGGATGCACTGGTTCCTCCCATTCCATGCCCTGTGAGGCATACCGTACCTCAACCCTGGCTGTCCTCGACAACCCACTACATTTCTTTGGCTTAAATCACATACCCTTGCTGACTACCTACATTTCAAATTCATGCTAACCTCTTTCCAGTAGGCTATAGCACTCGCCAAACAAAAGTACTATGTCCATCTGACTAACTCTCTTGCCTCTGACCCTCTCTTTGCCGTGCCATCTCTTTGCTATGCTCAACTCTGTCCTCTAAGTCCCTCCTCCCCCAATCCCTTCTTCACTGTCTGCCCAGGCTTTGGGCTGACTACTTCCATGACAAAGTCCAGAAGATTAGTCTTGAATTCTCTGCTGGGTCACCTCCACCTTATCTTCCCCATCTTCAATCCCATATATTTTCCTCACCTTTAGTCACCCTTTCTTCCTTTTCTGAAATCAGTGAGGAGGAAACTGCAAATCTTTTCTCCTCCTCTAAACTGACTACTTGCTCTTCTGATCCCATCCCCACCCATCTGCTAAGCTATATCTCTTCTGCCGTCATCCCTTCCATCTGTCATATCCTTACCCTATCACTTTCCACTGCAACTGTTCCTATGGTCTTCAAACATGCTGTGGTAACACCTTCTCAAAAAGCCTTCACTAGATCCTACCTGTCCTTCCAGTTATTGACCTCTCTCTCTCCTCCCCTTTACTTCAAAATTACTTGAGCAAGTGGTTCACTGCCACTGTCTTGACTTTCTTTCCTCTCAAGACCTTCTGGACCACTGCAATCTGGTTTTCCTTCTCTACGTTTCACAAAAACAGCTCTTACCAAAGTCTCCAGTGACTTGTTCCTCACCAAATCCAAAGGCTTCTACTCAATTCTCATGCTTCATGACCTTTCTGCTGCCTTTGACACTTTTGATCTCCATCATCTCCTCGATACCCTGTCCTCGCTTGGATTTAAGGGCTCTGTTCCGTCCTGGTTTTCTTCTTATCTCTCCTATCACACTTTTAGTGTCTGTTCTGGTAGTTCCTCTTCTACCGCTATCCCCCTCTCAATTGGTGTACCTTAGGGCTCTGTCTCCTTTTCTCTCTCTATACTCAGTCCCTTGGTGCACTTATTTCCTCACATGGTTTCAGTAGCATATTTATGCTGACGACTCTCAGATCTACCTTTCTGTGCCTGAAATCCCTCCAGGAATCCAGGCCCGGATCTCTGCCTGCTTATCTGACATTGCTGCCTGGATGTCTCATCGCCATCTGAAACTGAACATGGCCAAAACTGAGTTCCTTATCTTTCCCCATAACCCATCCCCCCTTCCTCCCCTCCCTGTTTCCTCAGCTCGCAACCTTGGGGTCATCTTCAACTCTACTTCTCTTTCTCTGCATACATCCAACAGACAACTAAAACCTGTCCCTTCTTTCTCTAACACTGGAAAAATTCATCGCTTCCTTTCTACACATATTACTAAGACACTAATCCACTCTTTAGTCACCTCCTCCTTAGCAACCTTATCCTTGCTGATCTTCCTCTGAATCATCATCTTTCTCCCCTTCCATCCGTTCAAAACTCAGCTGGATAGCTAATCTCCCACCAGCCTCGATATGCTCATATAACCCCTCTTCTTAAGTCACTTCACTGCTTTCTATTTGTTTCCATATCCAGTTCAAACTTCTCCTACTGACCTACAAGTACACCCATTCTGCTGCTTCTCACTACTTTTCCTCTCTTGTCTCTCCCTACACTGCCCTCAGGAACTCTGCTCGTCTGGCAGATCTCTTCTATCTGTGTCCTTCTCTTCTACTGCCAACTCCAGACTTTTATCCTTCCACCTTGCTGCCCCCTATGCTTGGAACAAACTACCTGAGTCTGTGCTTCAGGCTTCATCTGTGGCCCTTTTCAAATCCAGGCTGAAAACTCACCTCTTTGAGGATGCTTTTGGATCCTGATCCACTTAATCTCCTATGTGTTTCCTTACCATTTCCCTAGATATATCCTTGCCCTCAGCTATTGTGTTGTCTGTCTTAACTAGAATGTAAGCTCTGATGAGTCGGGACCATCTTTTACATATGTCTATACAGTACTGTGTACTGTATACAATGCATATACAAATGATAAGTTGTAGTAGTAGTACAACCACTTGGATCATAGACTCCAAAACTATCCACTCTCTGGCTCCTTCTCTCGAATCCTCCCCTGTTGTACTACAATCATCATTAAATACCATGGTATTCACATCAATTCAGATCTCACATTTTCCACACATATCTTTCACTTAACTAGATCTGCCCTGCGCAGAATCCATGCCCTTCGCCCCTTTTTTGATCAACCTGCCTTGACCACTCTGCTCCTTAGCACCATTATCTCTAGAATTGACTACTGTAATGTCTGCTTCGCCGGTCTCCCACATAAACACTTAAACGTCTCCATACTATTCAGAACACCACCATTCGTGCCCTCACACATGCAAGGAAATATGATCACGCTACTCCCCTTCTCATCCAAACACCATTGGCTTCCCATTCCCCAGAGGATATTTTTCAAAATCCTCACAGTCACTCACAAGTCCCTTCATGATCATGCAGCACTCTGTCCTCCCTATTTTGTATGCTCTCCAGTGCTGCCTTAGGTCCCTTCAAGACAATCTCCTGGCCCTCCCATTGCCGTCACATGCTAAGTATGATTCAACGCATCGCTCCGAATTCTTTTACTTAGTACCCACCCTCTAGAACTCTCAACTACCCCCCCACCCACAGTTAAGGTTAGAACCCTCTTTTTCTGCTTTTAAACGCCTCCTTAAGGCCCACTTATTTATAAAAGCTTACGGAGTTAACCCTTCTGGCTGAGCTGCAGCCCCAAAGAGATGGCATGCCTCTAATCTCTACATATGCTTTTCCTCTGCTCTACTCTTTCCTGTCCTATCAATTTGATAGAGTTCCCTTTCCTTTTTGAATATGTTGGTAATTTGTATTTTTTTTTATTTTAAACCACTCTGTTTGCCTGGCCAAGGGTAGTGTATCAAAACATAATAAACCATAAACCACATACATGTCTAGGATTACAAAATGACCAGATATATCTGGTAAGTGTGACAGGTAGACATGTCTATTGTGAAATGGCTTCACTTTCAGGTGTAAGCTGCTGAGTATCCCTTGTCAATCTTGCCCATGTGTGCATCTGTGAAATGCCGCCTCCTGCTGCACGGGAATTTCAATCTCTGTGCAGTCCTGCACTTCCTTCTTCCTGTGGCCTGTATTTACACTCATATCCTTTTTGAGGGGCGGAGATATGTCAATTTTATGGCAGCCTCACAGGTGCACACCCTCTTTTCTGAAGTTGACACAGATTTGCCGATTTTTCAGTTCCATGTCCCTCCCACCACACAAACAGCTTTTAACTAGTTAACACACTTTCGTAAAAGAGACCCAGCGTGAGTGCAGTAGACTGACAGTTATATGATACAGGTCGAAAAACGCAGTGAAATGTAGAATGTTGGCAAACGTTATTTACTGCCTGCACAAATACGTCACCCTCACCACACAGTCCAACAAACCATGAAAACTACTGGAGCTGGAACTATCTCGAATTAATTTTGAATAAATGAAAAACCAAGGTCTCAAAAACAGAAGTGAAAAAAGTCCTAGATGAGAAGTTAGAGTTTTCCACATGTATTATATAGCTACGATGCTATTTAAAAAGAGAACAGATGCAGTGCAATAGTGTTTTCCTGTCACCATTATTAATATTACTAATTAATATTGCTAATATTACACATGCTGAACTGATTAAATCCATTTGCACAGCTAGAATGCAACCAGTCAGTTCATTGCTATTTGCCTGAAAAGGCCGAACTGGCAAATCTCGCAGAGATTGTTAGGTGGTAGATTAGGCCCCCATGATCAAAAATGAAATAGACTGCTTTTACTCTGTTGGACAGCGTATCTTATTTTCAGAACTAGGGTTTGGTGCTGTTGTCAGCTACAGAATGATACCATACCATTGTTTGAAAATCCACCTCTTCATCAACAAGAGCTTTGGAGATCTGTGCGGCCTGCTGAAAGTGAACATTATCTGAAAAAGGAAATGAAACATATCTGTTTTACAAGCTCTCACAAGGACAACAAGCATGGCTTACCTAGAAATGCTAATGTAGCTGCCATTTGAAGAGACAGTGTAATCTCTGCAAAGAATCAATGGGCAAGGTGAACAAAATCCATTTCTTCAGATTGTTTTATAACACATAACATCTTACCACTTTCCCCTTACTGAGTTATCAGTAAAGAAAAGGATCACATCATGGCTATGAGTGCAACGCTGAAGCACAGAAATGCAAAACCATTTTAGTAGTGCAAGGGTATTTGTTCAGACAAGGTCGTCATTTAGGGGGAAGTTTTGAAATCCTATGCGGGGCATCTCTGTGAAAATGTGACTGATCACAGGAACTGTACCTTAGAAGCAGGTGTAGATATGCCCATGGGAAAATATATGCATGAAACGTTCAAAATGCAATCCCCATGTGCACTCGCCCTCCCCAAATTCAACATACAACTTTTCAACTGACCACTGCAAACGTTTACTCACATTGAGGGTGAGGGCAATTTCCAGTGAATCTTTTCCATGGGTAAACAGCTGTTGATCCACAGAAAAAGCTTGGAAAAATGACCCTCAATGTTATGTTCAATTCATTGTATTACATGCCCTGATTTTCTTGGCAGTGTTAACAATTCAGATTGAATTTCACAGTTTATGATGCTACTGAAATCCCTTCAGAATATAAAGTATGCACGTATCAGTGTATGCTTAAATAACTTTAACTGTAGCCATAGAATGACTGATGGTTGGTGTCTTAGTGGCACCTACATTAGTGAGGCAAAGTCAATAGAATTATATGTGCAATTTATTAAAAATACGCACTTATGTTTTTCAGCCAGATATCCAAATCAAGTCATCTTTAGTCTCCTCCCTACTTCACTCAACTGCCCTTTGACATTCCCAAGACCCCTTGCACTGCATGTACTTCGACCTGATCTGGAAGCATTACCTTCCATTTTGTGCCTATCATTGAACCCTTAAAAAAAACAATGAGACCCTTAGTAGCACAACTATGCATCCTACGCTTCTGATGCCTTCAACTTGGGTCACCCTATGTGTTATAGATGAATTGCTCAAAACTGAATCTCTGTCACAATATTTAAAAGCACAAGTGTATTAACCCTGTGACAGAGGAACAGCTTTGATGCAAACATTAGGCTTACTGGCAAGCTTGCTACCGAGGGCAAGAGAAAGTATACAAGGAAATACAATCTGTAGTTTGTCTCGGCTCCTAGCCTAAGATGATAGGACCCTAAGATCTTCTTAAATGTTATACCACAGATGGCAATATTCAATGTTTGTAAAGATAATTACTCTATATCTCCAAATGAATGTATGCATCCACATGGCAAAATGTACACTGTGTGTTTGTTCATTTGTCACATTCTTAAATTTATTTATTTATAAGTTCTTATAGGCCACCAATCTGAGAGTACTTTTCAGTCATGGAGGAATACAAAGCAATGTATAACATCAGTACTTACAGCAGTAATACAGTCCATGACAGATATAAAACAAGATAGGACAGAACATAAAAATAACCTCAAGTCCAGCTCTACCAACCCCCCCCCCCTCCCATAGGCCTTCACAACAATACATGGAAATGGTATGCTATCACTTCATAACAAGATATTACCAAATAAATAAAAAGTAAAAAAAAAAAACACAAGTTGCCATAGTAAAAGAAAAATATTGAAAAAGTCAGTGGTGAAAAGCCACTAGTCTCACACAGTATATAAAGAAAGACAGACTCATACATTGAAAGTTTTGGTCAAACACTAAGGCCTTCACTTATTTATTGTATTGTATTTAATTATTTATATACCACTTTTTCTTGGAATCAAGTTGGTGAAGGTCTTAGTATTTGGCCAAAACTTTGATGAGTTTTATGAATTAAAATCGTTTGCTAATATATTTGATGTGACCAGTGGCTTTTACAATTCTAAGTTGAATAATGTATTGATGAGTTAAAAATATTAATTCATGAGGAACAATCCTCATGGACTAATATTTCAAAGGGTTTTTCATACACAGGTAAAGGTAAGTTCTGTAAGTATGTTGTTTCTACAGAGTCATTATTAGGGGCCTATTTCCAAGGAAGATAGATGGATTTAAGGATGCTGTCCTGTTTTGGTTCTCTTACCTCTCTTAGAGCACTTTAGTTTGTCCTCTGATGGATCATTCCTCACAGCTGTCTCATTAACACTTTGTGCCTGGGTCTTCTTCTCCTCCTCTTTGATGCTCTAATTTCCTATCATAGCTTTAGATATGATCTCTATACTAAAAATTCCCAAATCTACTTTTCCGAACTTTAGAAATTTCACCAAGAATTCAGACCCAATGCTCACCTTTCTTGTTTGGCATTACCACCATTGCCACTTTAAACTTAACATGATCAAAACAGAATTTCTTATCCTTCCTCCAAATCCTATCTTTCTCCTTTCCTATCTCTGTGGAGAACAGTTCCACCCTCCCAGTGATGTAGCCTGCAAACGTTCTCCTCTGCACACTTCTAAAATACTGATAAAATATCATTTCTTTCTCAGAACCACTGAAAATAAAATCCTTTCCTTTCCGAACACACCACCAAAACCCTTCTCTAGTCTTCACATCCTGCTTATTAGATTACCACAAAATGCCCCTCAGGGTCTCCCAGTGATCCATCTATACCCACTACAGTCTGTCCAACCTTCAGCAGCAGCCTTGTTATGGTCAAGTAACACCTATTTGCAAGTCACCGTTTAGGCTCTCCATCTGCTTCTACAGCTTCTAATCATTTGCAAGTCCAAAAATTAACTAAAAATGAATTGATTTTTTTGACGTTTCACATTTCTGATTTTTTGAGGTTACTTGTAGAACTTAAAGTCTGTCTTTCTTCAATCATAATCTTGTTGATTTTAACAATCTTTATTACAATACATTTCCTTAAGCTTTATAATTGTCCTCTGTGTGTTCTGACTACATTCTAAGCTCTAAAGAGCAGGTACTCTTATGTCCTCTAGTGCTATAGCAAGAATAAGTAGTAACAGTAATAATAATAGTAAAAACTGTTAAATTATTCTATGAAGTATGTGTGATAGAAGTAACCACATACTTTACAACAACATTACCTTTTTATGTATCTATATAATGCATAAAGAATACAGACTGACGTCATATTATAGAAAACCATGCATGAATTTTACTTCACAGTTTTAAATACTTACTTCAGGAGATGGCATTTTTGTGTCTATTAAATGATTTTTAACAATGGTCCTCATAAATAATTCAAAATCAGACATATTTTTCACAGGATAGAAAAGCAAGCTTTAGAAAAAAAAAACCCAACCCTTCTCGAATACAGCATTTGGCAGTCACACTTTTGTTTTGTCAGCAATGACAGTGAAAACCTGTCTGCGAAACTGAAGTCTAATTAGCTGAAGCTTACCATCTGCTGTTCCATGAATGAGGAGGTATTGAACTTTCTTGAAATTTTTAGCTCTGGCCATGACAGTTGAACTCTGTAATTAAAAAGTGAAAATTCAGTAGATCATCTGTCAAAAAACTGATTTTCTTTTTCCATTTTATCAAGTTTGTCAAGTACAATGCATCAAATTAGGGAGCTAGTTTCCCAACACCAACATTTGGATGTGCAGCCTGTCTTCTTATGTGAGAGCAAGCATTTCTACTTGATTAATTTAGCCTCATTTCTACCTGCACATTATCGAACATCTATCATTTCTCCTAAAAATATAACTCAGATAATTACAAAGTCTGGTTCATTCAACAAGATATTAATTCTCAGTAAATAATGCAAACCCCCATTTATATAGTATTCCATACAAGGCCTCGGGAGGGAGAACAACCCAGCCATTGCTCTGTAGTGATGTCTGCTAATTGGATTACAAAAGCATTTGAGACAAGTTCTGGAAGAAACCGTGGTTCAGGCAGAGGACAGTCTGCACTTCAGATATAGATGGAAGAAGGGTGAAGAATTAAAATTGTGAGACAAAAACCCAAGGATCTGTATTAAAGGCTCATGATATCATAGCCCCATTTGGGAACATACAAAGTGTATGACCTGTAGAGACTCAGGCTACACTGCAGTGACTTAGACATAATGAACCTGATATTTATTTGGGTGGGCCATGCGCCGCATCAGCACATAGCCCTGCCCGCTGACCTCTAAACCCAGATATTCAATGCCGTGGTGACAACATTGACTAGCTGGGCTTCGTGCCGAGAGGATGAAGACGCAGAACCTAACCGAGTAGCCGCAATATTGGACTGCTACCCGGTTAACCGCACTAACCGTGTAGGTGCAGTTGAATATTGCCATCTAAGGAATTTACACGGTTTACTGGGCTGTAAACTGTGTAAATGCCTTTCGAATATTGGGCCCCATATGCACAAATACGTCATCCATCCATCAGACATTATCCATTGAAGAAGCTCATGTACAAACAAATGTTGTTGGGAAGGGGCAGGGACCATCAAGACCCAGCTGAGTCAGATATTACATCTAAAATCTGAGATGGTGGTAGAGCTAGAAAAAAATGACATAAGAAAGAGGGTTACCTTCCACTGTCTTTCCACTCCTCTCCTCTTCTGCACATTCCCCTCCATCCCTGGAACACTTCCCAATCCCTCTCCTCCCCCTTCTCCTCCTTTCTTTCTTTTTTTTCTCATTTCCTTGTCCCCCTCCCCTTGCATTCTCTCAACTCCCCTTCTTTTCCTTTGTGCTGCAGTGGGGCTCCTTTTCTTTTCATCAGCCAGCTGCCTCCTTATACACTGCAGTAGTAAAAGTGGCTCAGCAGCGTTGCTCCTTTTGCGTCACAGGGTCTGGGCATGCCCTTACATTTTCCTTCCTTCTCCTCTTTCTTTGGGTGGGAGGGCCTGGTTTCCCCACCATGCATGACTTTTCTGCTTCTTCCACTAGTTCTTGCTCTCTTTTGGTGGCCTTGACGCCATCCCCAGATATTCTGCTTCGTACCCAGCAGACCCTTTTTTTCCATAATGACAGGTTCTGGCCTATCCATTAGACATGGTTCCTCTGGGTCTTCATTGCTCTGAGTGATGGTTCATCGGCATGAAGTGCTGATGTGAGGTACTATGCCTGTGTTTGCACATGCGGAAACACATGTGTACAGACAGACAAAACAAACACATGGATGAACCAACCAAAATAAATATGATTGCTTAAGCAAAATGCACTTATTAAGTATGCACTTTGACAAGATTGCATATACACAGGCCAAAAGTAGGGGGATAATGGAACAGGGTTGAATTGGGATGAATGAGCACATTTTAGAGAATGTGCATGTAAGTGCATGGAGTACCACGGGGATCTATGCTGGGTCCACTGCTTTTTGACATATTCATAAATGACCTGGAAAAGGGAATAACGAGTGAGGTTATCAAATTTGCAGATGACACAAAACTATTTAAAATTGTTAAAACCCAAGAGGATTGTGAAAAATTGTAAGAGGATCTTGATAAATTGGAAGACTGGACATCCAAATGGCAGATGAAATTTAATGTGGACAAGTGCAAAGTTATGCATCTAGGAAAGAACAACCCAAACTATGGTTACAAGATGCAAGGTTCCACATTGGGAACCACCACCCAGGAAAAAGATTTAGGCATCATCGTGGATAACATCTTAAAACCCTCCACCCAGTGTGCAGCGGCAGCCAAGAGAGCAAATAGAATGCTAGGTATCATAAGGAAAGGAATGGAAAATAAAACAAAGGATATTATAATGCCTCTGTATTGTTCCATGGTGTGACCGCACCTTGAATATTGTGTGCAATTCTGGTCACTGTATCTTAAAAAGGATATAGCATTATTAGAAAAGGTACAGAGAAGAGCCAGCAAAATGGTAAAGGGGGTGGAAGGCTACTCCTATGAGGAGAGGCTACAAAGGTTAGGGCTCTTCAACCTAGAAAAGAGATGACTGAGGGGAGATATGATAGAGGTCTATAAATTAATGAATGGAGTGGAACGGGTAAATGTAGATCGATTGTTTACGTTATTAGAATATAGAAAGACTAGGGGACATGCAATGAAGCTACAGTGTAAACTATTTAAGACAAATAAGAGAAAATATTTTTTCACTCAACGTGTAATCAAACTCTGGAATTTGTTACCGGAGGATGTAGTAAAGGCTGTTAGTGTAGCTGGGTTTAAAAAAAGTTTGGACAAGTTCCTGAAGGAAAGGTCCATAATCCATTATTAAAAAGGGACCCAGGATATCAATGCTTGACCCAATACAAGCATTGTGGAACCTGTGTCTTTTGGGGAAACTGCTAGGAATGTATGACCTAGATTGGCCACTGCTGGAAACAGGATACTGGGCTTGATCTGACCCAGTATGGCATATTTTATTTATTTACATTCTCTTACATACTGCACTATTCTGCATCAGTGCAGTTTACATTGAACAAACTGAAATTACATTGAACAGGGCATTATAACTTGGAGATAACTATTTTACAGGGAACATGGGCTATGGAGGGTCAAGTGCCTTGCCCAAGCCCACAAGGAGCACCTGTGAGACTAGAAACCCCAGTCCTCGCAGCCCAAGTCCTCTAGTGGGATTTGAACCCCCAACCTTCCAGCCTGAAGTACATTGCCCCAACCACTAGGCCACTCCTCCACATCCATCTTATGTCTTGTGTCTTATTTTAAGTGTATAGAGTAGATGCACACATTTACACATTTAGGCCATTTAAGGCTAACTGGAGAAAATATTTTTCCACTCAATGCATAATCAAACTCTGGAATTCATTGCCAGGTAGTAAAACTGTTAGTATAGCTGGGTTTTAAAAAAGGTTTGGCCAAGTTCCTGGAGGAACAGGTGCCTTTTTAGTAAGGCATGCATTTGCCTTACCATTAACATAAAACAATAGCTCCAGTACAGAAAAATATTTATAAGCCATGTAACATGCAAATTCATACAAAGCAGTTTAGCATTAAAGTTGGTTTCTGCAAATGAAGCTAACATAGATGATTTATGGTAGTCTATCCGGTAATGCAAAAACTTCTCTACATCTTAGGTGGTGTAGGTTTTCACATAATCACTGGTGGTAACAGAAACACTCTTTGGCCTTCCAGTCTTCCTCCCTTCCCCAGTATACAGTCAAATGATCCCATCCCCTGAGTGTGGAAAAGACCCCACTAGCAGATTTCTTCGGGAGTATTGAATTGCTCCTCCTTCTCAGGCACCTTAGCACCCTACACCTCTCTCTACTGAGACAGTAAGAAGGGTGTTGAGCCTTAACCCTCTACAAGAGGCATAGCCAATGGAGGCACAAGATCTCTGCATCTCAACATCCATATCAAAGGGTTCCAGGGCCCCAGTATGTCCCTACCAAAACCCCTTTCTTCCGCCCTCCCTCACCATGTTTACTCTTATGGAACTCCTCTATAGGTAAATTGGGAGCAAGAAGAAATTTAAAAATGTCAACAAATGACTTCAAATGCTTCTTTGCTTAGTTTTCATGTTTTGCAGCTCAAAAGAACATGCAAGGCATTCAAACACCATGTTATAATTTACATTGGGAGAGAAGAGAAAAATAACATAAGAACTGCCATACTGGGTCAAGGAGATGCATACTCCTCCTCAGGAACTTCGCTCCTCTGGCAGATCCCTTTAATTTGTGCCCTTCTCTGACACTGCCAACTCCAGACTTCATCCATTCCACCTTGATGCTCCATATGCCTGGAACAAACTACCTGAGTCGGTGCATCGGGCTCCTTCTCTGGCCCTGTTCAATTCCAGGCTGAAGACCCACTTCTTTGAGGCTGCTGCTGGATCCTGATGCTCCTCATTCTTTTGCCCACTACTTATGTGTATCTTGTCATACTCTAGTCCCCGGTTTTGCAATGTTTTTTTATCTTGATTAGATTGTAAGCTCTGATGAGCAGGGACTGTGTCTTACATCTAAAGTATGAGGCCAATTCTGTTCTGGGCATCCCTTGCCTGTCTAGCTGGTCAGAATCGGGACGTGCTCCGGTTGCATCTGATTCTGATCTTGAAGGTGCTAGACATGCCCGTGGGATAAGAATCTGATCTACCGGCCTTGACGTGCAGGCCATGCCCTGATTCCTGCCACCCGGATGTCCAATGAACTCCCTGGCTAGACCAGCCTGGCTACTGCATGGAGCTGCGGCACCATGGCATCATGTTTCCATGGCACCAAGTTCCATGCAGGAGCCGCGATCCCTGGCAGACCCAGAATTCTGCTTTTCCCTGCAGCCTGAACCCCAATTGGCCCTGCCGTGGCCAGGGCTGGGCTGCAGGGAACACCCTGTGCCCCCTCTGGTCCTCTGCCCGGCTCCTCAATCAGGCTCTGATGAGGGGAACTTATTCCACCTCTGAAGTGGAATAAGTCCCCTGTACAAATGGCCGACCCCAAATATAGAGAGCTGATCTCAGAATAAGACCTGTATGTCCGGGGACAAGGCGCCATCCACAGCCCACCCTTGCTCTGCCTGCAGCCGTCCCCTCCTGCCCACAAACAGAACTCCCCACACAACTCACATCTATTTGCAGGGAGCTCTATTTCCAGGATGCAAGCCAGGAGTTTAGCGCGGCTGGATATCCGGATCAGATGTCGAGACCTGTTAAACATGGTTTAGAATGAGCTCCCTATATGTTCAGTGCTGCATACACCTTGTAGTGCTATACAAATGATTAGTAGTAGGAGTAGTAATTTGAAAGATGCTTACTTTGTAAGTGGAAAGTCTCTGGTTTGATTATGGGATAGATGCAGAGGATCCCTATATAGCAAGAGGATGGAATCAAAGCATACTCAACTATCTTTCTACTTGAACAAATATAGCGGATCACCTGCACGGAGCAACGGGTACAACCCTAAACAAAGGCATAGAGATGGATGATCTGTACAGATTGGTGGGTACAACCACTCTAGTCTCCTTAGTGGACAGACTAGATGGACCATAATGATCTTTATCTGCCATCATATACTATATTACTATGTAGACCAAAGGTCTATCAAGCTCATTGTCGTTTTTCTAATAGTGGCTAGTCCAAATCACAAGTACCTGACATATCCAAAAAGTAGCCAGTTCCATGTTCCTTATCCTCAGGGATAAGCAGTGGTTTGCTCTTGGACTACTTTAATAACCATTTATAGACTTTTCCTCCAGAAATTTGTCCCAACCTTTTTTAAACCTAGCTACCATATCTGCTTTTACCACATCTACTGGCAATGAGTTCCAAAGACTAATTATATGTTGAGAAAAAAAAGTATTTACTCCTGTTTTAAATATACTACTTTGTAGCTTCATTGTGTGTCTCCTAATCCTGTATTTTTTGAAAGAGCAAACAATCAATTTGCATCAACCTCTCACTTCATTCGTGATTTTATAGACCTCTATCACATCTCCTCACAGCTGTTTCTTCTCCATGCTGAAGAGCCCTAACATCTTTGGCCTTTCACAACATATCTATAGAAGAGGTCCATAAGGGTAAAGACTGGATAATCTGCGGTGGGAGTGAATTAAGGCACCTTGATCTGGATGTCCAGGTGGTTAGAACCGGTAATGGGTTGGGACAGGGGCAGCTCAAGGGTGATGCGGGGCCAAGTGTGGAGACTCATTGTAGTGCCTCATTTGCATAGCCACTGGACCTCATTTGCATTCATTTAGTTTATTTTATTTTAAAATATATATGTTGCTCATCTAAAATATTAGGCAGCTTTCAAAGGAGCCCTTCACAAGCCTCTTTTTCTCCTGGCAATGACTTAGGGGCATTTTACTAAATATTAATGTGCGTTATGTGCCACTGCACCAATAGAAATAAATGGGTGTTGCTGCACTTAATGCACATTAACATTTGTGAATGCACATTAACTTTTAGTAGACATGCCTCTTAATGAGTGTCTCAATACCATCTGCATGGGCAGTGAAGATAATGAGACTACCAGATATCTACATTACTATACTCCAGTGTCAACTGCCAGGCACATTAGGAAGTACCATAAACCCTGAACATTTAGAACCCATAGCAAACCCACCGTATCATAACAGCACTACCAGGACTCACAGAGCCCAAACTCTTCCTATCAAAAGTCAACAATGCAAATATTAAACCAATACATCTCAGAGAATACTAATACATCTCCTACTGGTGAAAGAGAATAAGTGGGACTGTCACATAGAAACTATATGAATAGAATACTGCAGCTCGATTACACATGCAAAACATAGTCCGCCACCAAACACAGAAGAAGGGATCACAATTTAGAAATATGAAGACAATAATTAAACTGGGAACCCAAAAGCCAAACCTGGAATGTACAACAACACTAAAGTGTTTGGCGGAAAACCAGCACTCCGGTAGCCTGAACACAGGTCGGAGGGCAGGAGTTATCTACACCCCAAAGAGATTATGGAGTATGGCCTGGTCGAAGGCGCTGTCACGTTGGGACTCCCTCTCCAGGTAGTTGTGAGCTGCGAAGGTATGTCCTGAAGACCAGGTGGCAGCCTGGAAGATTTCCATCATGGGTTCAGAACGCACATTTGCCACTGAAGTAGCCATGTCCCTGATGCAGTGTTGCCGTGACCCTCTGGTCCAGTGAGATTCCTGCTTGCTCATAGGCAAGGGTAATGCAGTCCGCCACCCAAGTGGACAGTGTTTGCTTAGTCACTAGGAGCCTTAGACGGCTGGGGTTGTAGGATACAAAAGGTTGTGGTGCTTTGCAGTGGCTCTAGGTCCATTGCTGGTAAAAGGACAGGGCTCTCTTACAATCCAGACTGTGGAGAATGGTCTACGCCCTTCTGGTGTGAGGCCTCGGAAAGAAGGTGGGGAGTATCACTTCCTGGCTGAGATGGAAAGGGGACACCATCTTCGGCAGAAACTTGGGATGCGTACAGAGCACCATCCTGTCCTTGTAGAACCTCGTGTAGGGCAGTTCCGCCATCAGAGCCTGGAGCTCACTGACTCTGCGAGCTTATGTGTGTGCTACCAGGAAGGTGACCTTCCAGGATAGTTACCGGAGGTGGCAGGTAGCCAGAGGCTCACATGGAGGCTTAGTGAGCTGTGAGAGCACCACATTGACATCCCACTCCACCACTGGGGGGCAGACGGGTGGTTTGGATAACATGAGGCCCTGCAGGAATCAGGACACAAGGGACTGAGCTGAGAGGGGTTTTCCCTCAATGGAATGATGATGCACTGCTATAGTGCTCAAGTGTACTCTGACAGAATTAAACTTCAGTCCCACCTGCAATAAGTGAAGCAGGTACTGGAGAACCATTTGTACTGAGAAAGAAAACAGGTTCACCCATCTTTTCGCACATCACACTGAGAATCGGTGCCACTTGAAGGCGCATGCTCTTCTAGAGGAGGTCTTACTTACGAGAGGCCAGCAGAATCTCTTCCATGTCCCATAGGAGGTTGAAGGGAGCTAATGCTACTCTTTCAGCAGCCAAGCTGAGAGTGAGAGTGACCCCAGTTTAGGGTACAGGACAGAGCCTTGCGCCTGTGAGAGTAGCACTGGACTTGGCCCAGGAGGATCGGCGATGTTGCAGATAGGGAGAGGAGCAGTGGGAACCAGGACTGCCTGAGCCACTGAGGGGCTATCAGCACTAGCAATGCTCTGTCGCGCTGGGCCTTGAATAGTGTCTTGGCTAACTAGTGTCTGTGGGAAGGCGTACATGAGGCCTTCCGTCCACAGGATGAGGAAGGAATCCGCTGCCACCCGGAATGGGTGTGGCTGGTGCGAGCAGAATTGGGGCAGCTGCATATTGTCTGGGCTGGTGAACAAGTCCATTAAGGGGATGCCTCAGAGATGGAACAGCCGTGAGGCTACCAATGGATTCCGGTACCACTTGTTCGGCTGGAGGACCCTGCTCAATTTTTATGCCAAGGCACTGTCCTGGCCTAGGAGGTACACCACACTTAGGAGCGTCCCTCTGCCTGCAGCAGAGGAGCAGAGGGCTACTGTCTCCTGGCAGAGGGGATATGATCCTGTTACCCCCTCTTTGTTCACATAGAATACTGAGATCTGATTGTTGGTCTGGATCAGCACTGAGTGGTGTTGGAGCTGATGGCAGAAGGCTAGGAGGGCTAGGTATATTGCCCGGAGTTCTAGCAGGTTGATTTGTAACTGGGATTCCTTCTGGGACCAGCAGCCTTGACTCTGGAGGCTCCCACAATGCGCTCCCCAGCCCATTATTGAAGCATCCATGGTGAGGACCTTCAGGGTGTTGGATGCCTGGAAGGGCATCCCAACCTGAAGATGGCAAGGATTCTGCCACCATCCAAGGGAATCCGCCAGCTGACGGGTCACCTTCACTCTGTCCCTGATCCTGCCTGTGGCTTGAGTCCACTGTGTGAAGGCACTATTGGGCTGCCCTCATGTGCAGGCAGGCATATGGGGTCACATAGCCTGTGAAGGCCATGTGTTCAAACAGGCATAGTAGGAGCCGGGCAGGTAGCGTCCAGCATCGGTGTACCTCTGCGGCTAACTCTCTGAGGTGTTCTGACCTCTTCTGGAGGAGGAAGGCTTTTGCCTGAAGGGTAGTGTGCTCCTATGAACTCTAGGCACTGGGCTGGAATGAGGTGGGATTTGGTGTAGTTTATGATGAACCTCAGGTGCTGCAGGGCATTGATGGTGCGCCCAGTGGTGCATTGTGCCTCTGCAGCCGTGTTCCCCTTTATGAGCCAGTCGTCCAGATATCAGCAGCAGATAAGTTTCTTTCAGAAGTCCGACTTGGTGCCAGAGTCTCCAGTTACACCATGCTCCAGGGCCCCCCTCCAATACTTCGGTGCCCTGCAAAGCCAGAGCCTCCCCAGAGTCCCACAGCTGCAGTTCCTTCGAGTGGAAATCCTTGGAGGTGGAGCACAAGAAGAAGAAATCCTCGAACACCGTCTCGGAGAATAGATTCAGGAAGAAGGGAAAATCCCACCCCAGGACCCACAGTCCCAGGAGTGAGTCTGAGAAGTCTGATATCAGGGCCCTGAGCACCAGACAAAGATCCCAGGCAAGAATCACAAACCGAAGGGGAGGATGCAGATGCCGAACCTCCTGGAGAAAGCGCAAGACATCCAGGTGTAAGGCTAGAGACATACCAGCCACCGGATCTTGGAAACAGGACAAAGATGCCACATGGACTTTCAAGGAGCTAAGGGAAAACCCCTTTTCCAGGCCATCCTGTAGAAGGCCAACAGAGATGGCCCCTTTGCTGCCTCCAGAGCCAACTGCCAAGCGCCACAACGTCGCTCAAAGGGGTACCAGATCCACACATATGCCAGCATGGTAGACCCTCTCTGGGCTTTGAGCAGAGTGGAGACTATGGCTGTACAGTAGCCCTTACATGCTAACCATCTCCTATCAAGAGCCAAGCTGTAAGCAAGAAGGGAGCTGGTCGTCGAGGCTGATCAGTCCCTGCCACAATAGGCCCAGCGACAGAGGCCATCAAAGAGGAGGCGCCTGCAGAAGATACATTGGGTCTCTGAACTACACTTTCCTTGACCAATCCAGTGCCACCAAAACAATCCTGCCTGGGGCATTCTAGAGGCCGAAGCACACACCCCACCAGGACCATGAAGCAAACACATACATCAGGTGCTGATTTGGCCAAGGTTCGGTCAGAGCGATGACGTCCTCAGACACCTTCTCCGTGTGGCTACTGAAGAAGCGGCAAACTTTGATATTGGAATGGGTCACCATCAGATCCATTTTGGGGTGACGCCAGTGGTGCAGAATCAACTGAAATGCTTCCTGACTCAACTCCCGCTCTCCAGGATCCAGAGAGTGCCAGCTGAGGAAGTCTGCTTCCACATTGTCCACCCTGGAAATGTGTCAAGACAACAAGGCTAGGAGGTTCTTCTCTGCTCAGGCAAACAGGAAAGTCATCTCCAGAGCTACCACGGTACTCCTCATGCCAGCTCGCTGAACTGCCGTGGTGACTGAAAACACTTGAATCGTCCGTCCCTTGATGGGGGGATGGAAACACAGAAGAACCAAACTGATGGCTCTCACATCGAGGTGGTTGATGGACCACACTGCTTCTCTGTCATTCCAAGGGCCCTAGGCCATACAGTCTTGGCAATGGGCTCCTCAGCCCTAGAGTCTGGCATCTGTTGCTAGGAGGATCCAGGAGAAATCATCCAGCAGCATGCCCTTCTCAGATGACCAGGCTGCTGTCACCACCGCAGGCTGGACCTCACTATAAATGAGAGCGGGAGCCTGTGCTTGACCTCCTGAGAACTCGGGGACCACCAAGTCAGCAGGGACCTCTGGAGCATTTGCATGTGAGCATGCACCCACCACACCATCTCTATGATCACCGCCATCAATCCAAGGAGCTGAAGATAACCCAGACTCTAGGAGCCTGCTGCACAAAGAACAGCGCCAGGCAATCCAACAATCTTTTGACTTTCTCCTCTGAAAGGAAAATTCTGCCCACTTGAGTGTCAAAACATGCTGCCAGAAACTCTGGAGACTGGGACGGAAATAGCTGGCTCTTTCCCAATTGATCACCCAGCCAAGCCTCTCCAAAAAGGACACCACTCAGGATGCCATCTGAGGTGCCTCTGAAATGAATATGCCCAGATGAGCCAGTCATCAAGATATGGAGGACACAGATCCCTTGGTGCCACAGCGCCACTGCCACTACTATCATGACCTTGGAGAATGTTCTTTTGGTGATGGATAACCCAAAATGGAAGGCAGCAAACTGAAAGTGAGAACCAAGTATGGAAAATGATCCGCCTAGAATGGGATATGAAAATATGCCTCAGCCAGATCCAGAGAAGCCAAGAACTCCCTGGGCACACTGCTTGAAACACGGAGCACAAGGTTTCCATTTGGAAGCACAGGATGTGCAAGTGCTCATTGACCTGTTTGAGACCCAGATGGGCTGGAAGTAATCGTCCTTTGTGGGTACCACGAAATAGATGGAGCATCTGCCCTTGCCCTGCTTGTCCAACAGGATGGGCACCACTGCCTTTAGACACAGGTGGCCCACACAGAGGCACTTTGATCACAGACCCACAAGGGGAGATGACAAAGGCATCCAGGATTGGCTCTTTGCCCTCCAGGACATGGTTGAACTGAATGGTGTCTAGCACCCAACGATCCTTGGTAAACCGGGTCCATTCCTGAAAGAAAAAGAAAAGTCTGTCTGCAACTGGAGGAACCATGGAATGGGCTCCCAAACCTTCATTGCACAGCCCGGGAAGGTCCTCCTCTGGAAGGGACTGAGTCCCTGGGCCCAAGTAATCCACAAAAGGACTGAGAATGAGCCTGAAGCCCGGCAGCAAAGGAGAAGAAAGGCTTTCCAGGTCGGCAATGCTGAGAGGCCTTGGACCCCTGGGGATCGGCCAGTGTGCCCTCGGTGGATGGGGAGAGGTTGACAAGAAAGGGGCACAAGTCCACTTCACAGGTCCCTTGGACTTGTCTCCTGGAAAGCAGTAAGATTTTATCTTGCCCACAGGTCCTTCACCAGCTTCTCCAAACCAGCTCCAAACAGAAGCAACCCCTTAAAAGCCAGTTGGGCCAACTGGGCTTTGGAAGATGAGTCCGCTGCCCAGTGCTGGAGTCAAAACCAATGCCATGACACCATCATCAGGGCATCATCCCTGGCTGCCAAACATACCAGGTCATACATAGCATCAGAAAGAAAGGCCACAGCTGACTCCAAAAGAGGGTTAGTATCATCTGGGGGAAAAGACAGAATCTACTAGAGTAGGGCTTGAGATGTCAGGCTGGTACATATTGCCTGCTGCAGAATGGCCACTGTCACAGTAAACTGGCTCCACAACAATGAATCCATCTTGCAGTCCAGAAAATCCTTTGAGGCTGATCCGTCTTCCACAGGAATAGTGGTCTGTCTGGTAACCATCATAACCTGTGCATCCACCTGTCAAACAACTCAATGCATTCATTCTGTGGGACAGCATAGACCTTCTCACACCCCTTAGCCCCTTTGGCGGGGTCTGGAGAGTCCCACTCTAACTGGAACATATCCTTGATCACATCTGGAAATGAGAACAGTAGTAGATTTTCACACCCCTTGAAGGAGCAGATGTATCTTTGGCTCCTGCTCTGTGCCAGAAGCGTCTATCAAGTTCAAAGGCGGATGAGACCCTGGCCATCAATACCACCAGCTCCTCCCTTCCAGAATAGGTGGATCACTCCAGCCTCTTCACAATCTTCTGAAGGCAAGAGTACTTCTTCATC
Organism: Ichthyophis bannanicus; assembly: GCA_033557465.1. Taxonomy (NCBI): domain Eukaryota; kingdom Metazoa; phylum Chordata; class Amphibia; order Gymnophiona; family Ichthyophiidae; genus Ichthyophis; species Ichthyophis bannanicus. Next base: position 651,048,347 of record CM066036.1, on the reverse strand, counting down.
CATGTCAGAACCCAGTATCGAGACATCTGAATCCGAGTCATAGTCAAAATGTTGGACAGCTCCCAGCAGTTTCCCATCTCCAGGGGGCATCCCTCAGCAGGGATGCTTAGCCCAAGGGTAATCAAACAGGGCTTACATTCTCAGTCTGCACCACACAAGACTGTGCCCGGGGCATATCCATGCCAGAAGGACCAGGCCTGCTGCAAAAGGGAAATGATTCTGAGGATGATAATTCTGAATCCAGATGCTCTTCTCTCAGAAATGACGCCCCCGACACCAGAGGGCACAGCTGCCACAGACCCCCTAGAGGATGAGTAGCAGCTCATAGCACGGTCACCAGATCTCCTAGCCAGATGGATAGTCTTACCCATAGCGCCATCCGCCACCTCCTGCTCTAAGGCAGGTAAGGCCGGACTAACTGCATCCCCCGACTGAGAGAGGGGAAGCAGGTCCTCCAGGAATGACTCAGAAGCTGGCATGGAAGAAGAGCAGAGTCCAGAATCCAGAGATGAAGCATCTTGCTTGCCACAGATCAAACAACATTTTCTGGAAGAAGACAGAGTTAAGACAAGTATCACAACAGCATGTGCTAAGGCTGCGGCAGCCCAAAGGCGCAAGTTAACTGTGCTTTTCTTGCAACATATATTAAGATGCTAGGGAAGGAGAGTACGTTGGAGCCGCTTGGGCGAACGCGTGCTAGGACCGCGTGATCGCCAGGCACATAATTGGTACAAACATTACTAACACATGAGGTCACCAGCAGTCCACCCTGAATTGCATCCCAGGAAGACAGAATTGGGAGCACCCAGCAAGGACAATGACGAGGTCAAGCCTTGGTACTCACCCCCTGAGAGCCCCAGGCAGAAGATCCATGCCGGACTCAGCTCTTCTCCCCTTAAATGGTTTCTCAGGCTTGGCAGCACTACATTTGAGGTGGGTGGCAAGCAGATTCCTCTGAGAGCCTTCTGCAATCTTCTCGAACGAGCAGTGGGAGAACAGAGGAGGAGGAAGGGGGCACTGAGGTTGTGTGAGGCTGCTGAATTCTTCCAATCTTTCACATTCTTCCAATTTTCTGGCTGCTCAGCAGGTCCTTATCCAGAGTAACAGCATGGTGCTGAACCACTTTTACCCTCCTCCTAAGGCTAATGAAAAGACCATAGTCTAGTGGAGCCTTCTATGTTGTGCTCGAGTGAGAGAGTCACCCTTAAGTTAGTCGTTCACAAGTGTTTAATCAATCTTTTCCTCTCAGTCTTCAGACTTTTTTCCTTCAGAGAGGTAAAAATCCATCCACTCTCTGCTGAAGACAAAGAAATACTGAAGGGACCTCTGGTGGCTGAGGCGAATAGAGGCATAAGAGTGATGCCATTGAAACCTGGGCTTTTCATTGGTTCTTTGTCTCCACCAATCTGCTTGTAGGGGAACACAACCCACTTGTCTGGACTGGTCTAGCAGGGCGATTTGGAAGTATGCTTTTCATCAAAACAGGGACCAAAATCTGCTTTCCAATTATAACTTCCATAAAATATGTATGAAGTTGCTTCTCTTGTGGATGATTTGGAGGCCTATTTCCAGTTTCCCAAGCTGTATTTGTTCACAAAGAAGACCCAAGTTTGTAAATTCAGTTATTTAGCCAATGCCAAGCTCATCAGGTGAGATGTGGCATGTGTGATTATTTTTGTCTTCCATTGCGTGTGTTCTGCATTACCTTACGTGCAATGGAAATGTTTCCTTACAAAAACTAGGGGGTCCATATTTAGCAGCAATCACAAGCACTGAAAAGATGCATTATTCTGTCACTAGGATGTGCTGTACATTTAGTTTACCAAACTACAGGAAACAGACAAACATATATTTTTGTCGGAACATACACCATGAGGAACAAGTCCTCTCGAGGTGCAAAGTTCCTTTTAATCGTTTTTAAAAAGTGGAAAATCCACTAAAAGGCCCTGAGAGAGTAACCTCCCAACACCAAAGCTATTCAATAATTAAGCAAATACGCTACCACTTGTTTGACTTCTTTTGTGGTGTATGCTCTGATTTGCCCTTGTTATAAAATTTATATTGGGAAGACTACCCGCAAGATGAAACGTCGGCTTCAGGAACACAAATCACGTATTTTGAACAACGTGGAATCAGCCCCGATGGTGGCTCATTGTCAACTTAAAGGCCATTCATTCAGTGATTTACGCTGGCGAATTTTGGATCATGTCCCCCCCAGATCTCGGGGGGGGGGGGTGACAGGGAGGCTGTATTGAGTCATCGGGAGCAGTTCTGGATTTATACTTTGAATACCATCTCACCGGGGGGTTTGAATCAATCTATTGATTGGTGGAGCATTGTTTGAATATTAAGCACTACATTTCCCAAGAACCTTCGGGACAACATGTGATCACCTTTGAGGGCTTTAATAAGCTTTCTTCTTCCGACAGTGAAGTGAGCGACTGGGTTTGAGAAAGGGTCAGGAATGATTACGGCCCGAAACGCAACGTTGGGTTACCTGCTTTGGGAGATTGCTCCCTCACATTGTTGCCACTTTGAAATTTAAGAACTATATGCATGTCATTCTTTGCTGGATTTGTGACCGGCGTCGGACCGATTATTTGGAATTCCTCTTTGCCAGAAGAGTGAGAGGAGAAGGACGGAAGCAGTCTGACTACTCTAGCTAAGTAGTTTTTCCAACCTTTATGATAGAAGAATGACTATTGAATAGCTTTGGTGTTGGGAGATTACTCTCTCAGGGCCTTTTAGTGGATTTTCCACTTTTTTAAAACGATTAAAAGGAACTTTGCACCTCGAGAGGACTTGTTCCTCATGGTGTATGTTCCGACAAAAATATATGTTTGTCTGTTTACCTGTATTTTGGTATGTTTAAGTGGGAGATAGTTTGAGGGTTAATTACGATTCTTGGTACATTTAGTTTAGGCAAAACACTTTTGGTAACAGGGGAACATATCTTCTTATGGCTTATATTTCAGGCTGCCATTTTCAATAACCAGCTATCCACAGCATTCCATGGCTCTTTTACAGCATCCCACTACTGACCTCACCGACCCCTTTACCAGATAGCGAGCCTCACTTGGAGCCCTGCGTTGCTGCAGTCTGGAAACCACAATGTTCCCAACTCAAGCACCAAATAATTTGTGGGATGGGGATGCTATTTTCATCAGAGACTTTCTGCCCGATATTCAAAAGGGGCAGTCTGGCACAGAGCTTAAATATCTTCTGGATATTTAGCAGCAGTATCCAGACATTGGCCACCGCTGAATATCTGGATCGAGCAACCACTATCCAAATAAATGCTGACGTTATCTGGACAGCAGTGATTTTCAGCTGGCACTTATCTGGATAGCAATTTAGGCCTGCTTTTCATGCAGCTTATTCTATCTGGGTAAGTGCTTGCTGAAAGTTGCTGCTGTCCGGTTAAGGTCAGCTCTTATTTGGATAGTGGCCGTATTGCCTCAGCTCTGTCCACGGACCACCTCTACACTAATAAGATACTGCAGAGTCATCTGTGGAGATATTCAGCAGCACTATCCAGATAGAGCCACCGAATAGCTCTCTCAGCACCAAAGAGCTTTATTGGCCCCTTCATTTCTAACATTGCAACCCCACTGGACATGCTGGCAAATACATGTGTGCTCCTGAGTGCCTTTATACATATTCTACAAAGGGCTCCATGTTTGGAAGAACCTTTGTAAAACATAAGGGGAATTGTGCATGTTCTGCCCTGAAAGACTCAAATCCCTTCTCTACAACCTATCTAAAATGAGCTTTTAAATGGAGGTTGATTTAGCGACATGTTTACTAATGTGCACTAAGTAGTTAGCATGGTTTTAGCATGTGCTAACCGTTAGTGCAGGTCTAAACTAATGGCTGTTGTTATTGTTAAGTAATGGCCATTGAGTCGGTGTCCACTCCTGGCCATGACTAATGGCCATCGAGTCGGTGTCCACTCCTGGGGACCTTCTGGATAGTCGACCTAAACTTTATTTGGTCATCAGCCAAGCAGCTCATTGTTGATAGAGTGGTATCCATAGCTGCTGTTATTGTATCGATCCATCTCATTGCTGGTCTTCCTCTTTTAAAGTGACCTTCTACCAAGCATTATGTCTTTCTCCAATGATCTTTCTCCTTACATGATATGTCTAAAGTATGAAAGTCAAAGTCTTGTCATCTGAGCTTCTAAAGAAAGCTTAGGTTTCTTTAGAAGCTCTCGTACTGACTCTCGTACTGACTGTTATCTCGTTCTCCTCTCATACTGACTGTTTGTTATTCGGGCAGTCCAAAGTATGCACAGTATTCGCTGCCAGCACCATAATTCAGAGGCATCAATTTTCCTCCTCTCTATTTTTTTCACTGTCCAACATTCGCATCCATATGACATTATTGAAAATACCATGGCCTGGACAAGTCAAATCTTTGTATGGAGAGAGACATCTCTGCTCTTGAGGATCTTGTCTAGGTCCTTCATAGCCATTCTACCAAGAGCAATATGTTGTCAGATTTCTTGACTGCTAGTCCTTTCTTTATTGAATGTTGATCCAAGTAAGTTAAAGCTGTCAACTATTTCAATTTCTTCTCCATCAATGATGAACTTATTGATTTCTAGTTGCCAGGATCTTTGTCTTCTTAACATTAAGGTGCAGACCCATTTTAAGACTATATTCCTTGATCTTGAGAAGCAAATATTTCAAATCATCTTCACTTTCAGCCAGTAATGTGGTAACATCACCATAGCGAAGGTTGCTGAGTCTTCAACTAATCTTCACACCTCGGTTGTCTTAATAAAGTCCTGCTTCTTTGATGATTGGTTCTGCATATAAATTAAAGAGATATGGGGAAAGTATGCAGCCTTGTCATGTACCTTTGCTGATTTTAACCCATTTGGTTTCTCCTAGGTTCCGTTCGAACTGTTGCTTCTTGATCAATGTAAAAGTTGTGCAAGAGAACGATCAGGTGTGCTGGTATACCCATGCTTCTTAATGTGGCCCAGAGTTTCTCATGGTTTACACAGTCAAAAGCCTTGCTGTAGTCAATAAAACACATATGGATATCCTTTTAGTACTCTTTTGTCTTTTCAAAGATCCATCTTGTTAGGGAAATCAGAATCCTATATATATGTCCTTTGTAATAATAATGCTTAGTTTAAGTGCATATACAAGAGGCCTGCACAAGAGAAATTAGAATCCTATAGAAATCAGAATCCTATGTGTGTGCCCTTTGTACATTCTGGTGGGTAGGAAAAAGGAATGTGCTGTGTAAGCTAAACTGATTGTTCTACTCAAGGATGACTTGTTTTTGCATTAGTTACTGATAAACTATAGTGGGCCCCCAGAAGATGGGTGGATGACGTATGACTATGTCTCTGATAATGTATAAAATACAGACAATCCCTCCACCCTTTGGAATAAACTTGCATACTGTCCTTCTGTGTGGTCTGTGTGTGTTTATTCCCCTGGATTCCAGCCAGCCGAAGCAGCACACCGCAGATGAGGGTTCGGGATTTCCTGGCCTGGAGTGACCAACAATAAGCAGACCCATTACACATCTCACATCCACAATAATGTCTCTCGTTCCTCGCCCTTTCCTGAACCCTGCTTGCACTTCAGGCAGTTCTCATTCCAGTTATGGCTGTAGTCTCTGCTGAATGGTCTTTAGTAAAATCTTGCTGACATGTGGGATCAGAGTGATTGTGCGATAATTTCCACAGTCAGTTGGGTCACTTCTTCAGTATTGGTATAAACACAGATCTTTTCCAGTCAGTTGGCCATGAATTTGTCTTAAAAATTTCCTGACAGAGCCTTGTAAGTATGGTAACAGCTACATCCGATTGCTGTAATACTTCAATGGGAATGCCATCAATGCCTTGTGCTTTGTTCTTTGATAAGGCTTTCAATGCTGCTTCGACTTCTTTCATCACCAATGATTTCGGATCATAATGTACAGGCTGAAATGGCTGTTGGTCCACTCGATCTTTATGATATAATGGCATTGTATATTCTTTCCACCTTTTCTTGATCTTCTCAGTGTCATTCAACATGGATCCTTCAGCATCTTGTAGCATTCCAATTTGAGGCTGGAATTTTTTCTTTAACTCTCATAGCTTTAGAAAAGCTGATCTTGTTCTTCCTCTAATAGCTTCTGATTTCATTTCCTTGCATGTGTCATTGTAGTACTTCTCCTTGTCTTGCTGCATGTTGGAAATCTTTTTTGAGTTCTGCGATTGCCTCTCTTTCTCCTCTGGCTTTAGCTTCTCTGCGTTTCCGGACAATTTTCAGTTTCTTCAGTCATCCATTTTGGTTGTTTTCGCTTTTTCACGTTATGTAGAGATTTATCTTTTTCTTCCAACACAACCTTCTTGATGTTATTCCATAACTCTTCTGGAACTCTGTTAATTGTATCCAAAGCAGCAAATTGATTTTTCAGGCAGTCTTTAAATTCCAATGGTTTATTCTCAAGGCCATATTTTGCTACATTCATGAGTGGCTTGCTCTTTTTCAACTTTAGCTTAAGTTTCCATACTAGTGATCTGTATCACAGTCAGCTCCAGGTTTTGTCTTTGTTAATGTTATCAAGCTTTTCCATTGTTGTCTTCCACAGATGTCTTCAATTTGATTTCTGTACAATCCATTGGTTGAAGTTCACGTGTACAATCGGTGCTTGTGTTGCTGGAAGAAGGTGTTTGAGATGAATAGATCATTGGTCTTGCAGAATTCTATCAGTCTTTCTCTAGCTTCATTTCTGTTGCCAAGTCCATATTTTACAACCACTTTGCCTTCTTCTTGGTGGCCAACTTTTGTGTTCCAGTCACCCATGACTATCAGGATATCCTGTTTGCATGTTCTGTCAATTTCAGCTTGTATTTGTTGATAGAACTCATCATCGTCTTCCTCTTTTGCAGCTGTTGTTGGAGCTGCAGTTGTTGACTTATAGTTGTGCTGATGGGCTCTCCTTGTAGATGAATAGAAATTAAGCGCTCACTGACTGCATTGTATTTCATTATAGTTCTTGCAGGTTTCTTCTTAATTATAAATGCAGCACCATTTCTTCTGTGTCTTTCACCATTTCTTCTGTGTCAGCATAGTAGACCATATGATCATCAGATGCAAAGTGCCCAAAGCCAGTCCATTTCAGTTTACTGACACCGAACAGATTGAGTTGTACACGTTCCATTTTATTCTTGACCACCTCCAACTTCCCTTGGTTCATGCTTCTTATGATCCATGTCCCAATTGTGATGAGGAAGATTCATTCTCTGCCCTAAAAACACAGGATTCAGTGAATCCTAGCCTAGAAGCTGACAGGCAGACAAGCCATGTGAGCAGTAGTTGTCAGGGGCAACATAAACAAACCCAGCCACGGGGTTTGCAAACACGCCCAGCTGGAAAACATTCCCCAGTTCCTAATAGCTTGCACCTGGATAGAGGGAGGGCTATTAGCCACTATAAGAGTCACGCAGGAAATAGAGCTTCAGGTTGGGGTTCAGTTTCAGTTTCAGTTCCAGTTCCAAGTTCTTACCCTGGAGGAGATTCAGCGTTATCTTCTTACCCAGGAGGAGTTTCAGCTTCAGAGTCTGACCCAGGAGGTGATTCAGATTCAGAACCAGGAAGAGTTCAGGAACCAGGAAGAGTTCAACCCAGAAGCTACCCAGAATACCTCAGGAGAAAGCAGGTAGGAGCAGTGAGGTCAGAGAGCAGCTGTGAATGTTCTGCTGAAGTAAAGCCGTTTGAAACTCAGAGGCAACGTTCTAGCTGGTGTGAATGGAAGCCTAAGAAACCCAAACAGTATGTATCTGAAAGCTGTAACCTTGACAGTGATTCTGGCAGACAGCTAAGAGAATATACTGACAGTAGAAATACCTACAGGGTTAATACTGAGAAGCCTCGGGTGAGAAATCCTAGGTGGGGGCAGGGCTGTAACACCCAGCCGAGGGATTTATCTGGAGAGCTGAAGACAGAGCAGTTAAAAGTCCCTGAAAGAGAAAGGTATGCCATTGAAGATATTTGCATGACAGAGGAAGAGGTGTTAGAAGTTCCTAAACCTCAAAGAAAGCCACGCAGAGCTAAACCTTGTGCTGATAAGAGAGAGGAATACTTTTACTCGGTGCCAAAGCCTGAAGCTAGAGCCAACAAATATCCCAAAGGTAGAGACACCTATAAGAAGTTGGATTCTAGAAACCCTGAATGGTGGCTTCCTTCTCTCCCAGACACAGAGAAGTACAGCAGCAGCTATTCCAGCCCTAGAGGGAGCTGGCCAGATAGGCTCTGTGAGGAGACGTTACAAGGTAACTTACAGACATTTTGTAGCCAGGAAAACTCAGGTCTTTCTGAGAACCTGCATGAAGCCATGATCACTGATAGCCTCAGTGAATGCTCATTCGGAGACCCGATGGACTGTACATTAACATTCTCTGATAGAATAACCTCTTTTTGTTAAACAGAGGCTGTATAGTGCTGGAAGCTAACACTATATGTGAAGAGTGCCTGTTTGTACATAGAGGAGCTGTGCGCTGAGTTTTCATATGCTTTACAATTACCGTTTACTTTAAGAAGCAAGAAGAAGCTTTTCTGTTCCCTTTATATTGTACCAGAAAATATGGTTTATGTGTCCTAAGTTTGCTGTGTTATATATCTGGAGAATCCGACCCCGGGAGGGGAAATAAATCTTAATTTACCTTATCGTTCGTGTCTACAACTACTTTATTTTCATTAACCACCATCAGACCCAGAGCTGCTAGCCCTAGGCAGCAGCCTGCCCACCTGGTGGTGACATAATTGGCGTAGTCTCTCGGATTTTTAAAAGAAAAACAACACAATACAAGGACATTCATAAAGGATAACTTGCTGGGAGAAAAAGAAGAAAAGTTTTGCTGTCTTGGACAGAAGAAAAACCCGGAGTGGATTTTCAAGTTCCTGACCTGGAAGGCAGTCAAGACACACCTTTCTCAACGCACGATCCTACACCATGCTGAGGTAATAGTAGGAGGGCACGGGGGTAGTTAGGATTGGTGAGAAAGGGGGAAGCTGTGGTACAAAAGGAAGCAAATAGAAAAAAAAAAAAAAGTTTGTGCCGCCCTTGGTGGGCCCTGTTTTTTTTTTTCTTTTGCAGGTACATGCCAGAGGGACGGAATGGATCCCAAAGAAATGCAAGACTGGATGGAGGCGCAATGGAAGTCTCAAGGAGAACTGGCTAGACTGAGTCAAGAACGGATTATGGCAGCGATGAACGCGCAGCAGCAACCGCTTCTTGAATTGCTAGAGACTCTCATCAAGAGAACTGTTGCAGCAGCAGAGGTTAATCCCTCAGTGTCAAAGGGGGTAGGACTACCTGATTGCAATGCTTTAACATTGGGACAGTTAAAATCGTATGACAATTTTGATGATTTTACTGACGCCTTCAAGCGCATCGCAGAGGCGGCTAAATGGCCGTTTGACCAATGGGCCGTTAGGTTCGCTATGACTTTATCAGGAGAAGCATTAGCGGCCTACAAGACAATGCCTGTCGGTCTATCATCTAGTTACCCTGAGGTGAAATTAGCCATAAGGGATAGGCTGGGTTTGACGCCCATGCATTATAAACGGCTTTTCAGAGAAGCTAGGCTCATGAGTAAAGAAACGCCTAAAGCGTTGTTACAAAGGTTAAGGGGACTAGCAACCAAATGGCTTGCTCCTGAGAGGGCGACGGTAGAGTCATTGATGGACACCGTCATCTTAGAGCAATATTTGGAGGCTATACCACCTGAAATTAAAGCTTTCATAATGCTTCAAAAGTGTCATTCTACCCAAGACGCTGCCAACCTCACGGAGTGTTATTTTGAGGCAGAATTAGCCAGCACCTCCAGAGGTAATATTTTAAAAGTGGCTGGTCTTGATAGAATGGGCGGATTAAGAAAGACCTCTAAGGGCAATGTATTTGGTGAAAATGTATTTGGTGAAAATATGTTTGGTAAAAATGTAAAAAGAAATATTTCCAGGAAATGTTTTAACTGTGGCCGGCATGGACATTTACACAGGGAGTGTAAAGAGCGAACTGCCCTAGTGTCGGGAGGTGAAAACCACCTAGAGGAGGGATTTTTGCTCAAAGTCCAGGTAGAAGGGATAGAGGCTTTGGCACTCCTAGATTCAGGGGCAGACCAAAGTATGGTCTCCCAAAAGATGTGGCAGACCATCACAGCTCATAACCCATCTGCCCGGGGCCAAGTGGACGGACGAGTGAGTGTAAAATGTGTGCATGGAACCTCTTCCCATTACCCGCTATACAGAGTGTCTGTGGAAGGAGTAGGGACAGAAGAAGAAGTACAAGTAGCAGTCGTCCCACGACTCCCCTATGAGGTAGTGTTAGGACGTGACTGGCCCCCATTTGCTAGGGAAATGAAGAAAGGCCTTAGAGAAGAACCAGGGGTAACAAAAACTGAGGCCATAGCACAAAAAGTCCCGAGCCCCTTATTTGAGAAGGCACCGAAGCCCAGAGGCCGTGACAAACTACGGGTAGGAGAGGGAGCCTCACTAAAGAAAAAGTTTGTCTTGCGCTTTTCCAAGATGTCTCCGCTGGCTCAGAGTCCAAAAAGGGCTTCTGAAGCCGCAGCGGGTTATGACTTATTTAGCATAAGTGATATAGTGGTTCCAAGGGAAGGGAAGGCGTTATTGATACCGGATTACAGATCCAAATCCCTGAAGGCTGCTACGGCCGAATAGCCCCGCGCTCTGGACTAGCTGTTAAAAATTTTCTGGACGTCGGAGCCGGGGTAATAGATCCTGACTATCGGGGGGAAGTGAAAGTCCTGCTTTTTAACTTTAGCAAGGAGAACTATAAGGTCAGGAAGGGCGACAGAATTGCCCAATTAATATGTGAACGTGTAGGTTTTCCCGTGGTAGAAGAAGTCCCATCATTAACTTCTACAACCCGCGGAGCGAGAGGGTTTGGTTCTACAGGTGTGGGGGAGGTAAAAAACCTGACAGCCCTAGCGGATGAAAAAAGAGAAGAGGACCTAGGCCCCCAACCTGCTGATTGGAGGGAACGCTCTGAACCGCGCATAGGCACGGACTTGTCAGTACCACAACAAAGGGAATTAACCAAGATGTTAAAGAGATTCGCTGACGTTCTCACGACAGTGGCAGGTGAAACGCGCATTGTCGCGCATGAAATCATCGCCACCCCAGGTGCGATAGTTAGACAACGTCCCTATAGGCTACCTGAGGCAAAAAAGACAGAAGTTATAACCCAGGTAAAAGAAATGGCCAAACTAGGCATTATTGAAGAGTCTAGAAGCCCGTGGTCGAGCCCAATTGTGCTGGTCCCAAAGCCAGATGGGACACTCCGATTCTGTATCGATTTTAGACAAGTTAACAGCATATCACAATTTGATGTTTATCCGATGCCACGGATAGATGACTTACTAGACCGATTAGGCCAAGCCCGCTTTTTGACAACACTAGATTTAACCAAGGGATACTGGCAAATCCCATTAACTAGAGATTCCAAACCGAAAACTGCTTTCAGTACGCCGGTGGGGCTGTACCAGTTTCGGTGTATGCCATTTGGCCTGCATGGTGCGGCTGCCACTTGCCAAAGACTTATTGATCAAGTCTTGCGGCCTCACCAAAATTACGCGCTAGCCTATATGGATGACGTGATCATCTACAGCAGCACATGGGCTGAGCACTTATTCAGGGTAGAGGCTGTGTTACAAGCCATCAGAAAGGCTGGCCTAACCCTGAATCCCTCAAAGTGTCTATTCGCCACTAGGGAGGCCAAGTATCTAGGGCACATAGTGGGAAATGGGCTAGTAAAACCCCTCACAAGCAAAATTGACAGTGTCCGAAATTTTCCCCGGCCGTTGGATAAAAAGCACATCCGTAGCTTTTTGGGCCTTGTAGGATACAACAGGAGGTTTATCCCTAGGTTTGCGGAGAAGAGCATGATATTTACAGAAATGCTCAAGAAAAATGCGCCGAACATTGTACGGTGGACTCCGGAGGCAGAGGAGGCTTTTGTTTCTCTTAAAGAAAAACTGTGTAAAGCTCCAGTCCTAAGAGGGGTCGATTTTCGGCTACCTTTTATTGTGCAGACCGACGCCTCCGAGACACGTCTAGGCACAGTCATGTCGCAGAAATTCTAAGGGGTAGAACACCCCGTCACTTATCTCAGCCGGAAACTGTCCAATGCTGAACAGAAATATTCCACAGTGGAACGCGAATGCCTTGCTATCAAGTGGGCGGTAGAGGCATTACGGTTCTACTTGTCGGGGCGCAAGTTTGTCCTAGTCATGGACCATGCGCCGTTAAAATGGCTCAGTCATATGAGAAATGATAATGCCCGTTTGACCAGATGGCACTTAGCCTTACAGGCCTTTGACTTCGAGGTTCAGCACAGGGCAGGCAAGTTGCACGGCAATGCAGACGCGTTATCACGGCTTACGTGCTGTCAGACGAGGGCGTCAGCAGCCCGTAAGATTTTAAGGGGGGGGGATGTGTGATGAGGAAGATTCATTCTCTGCCCTAAAAACACAGGATTCAGTGAATCCTATCCTAGAAGTTGACAGGCAGACAAGCCATGTGAGCAGCAGTTGTCAGGGGCAACATAAACAAACCCAGCCACAGGGTTTGCAAACACGCCCAGCTGGAAAACATTCCCCAGTTCCTAATAGCTTGCACCTGGATAGAGGGAGGGCTATTAGCCACTATAAGAGTCACGCAGGAAATAGAGCTTCAGGTTGGGGTTCAGTTTCAGTTTCAGTTCCAGTTCCAGGTTTTTACCCTGGAGGAGATTCAGCGTTATCTTCTTACCCAGGAGGAGTTTCAGCTTCAGAGTCTGCCCAGGAGGTGATTCAGATTCAGAACCAGGAAGAGTTCAGGAACCAGGAAGAGTTCAACCCAGAAGCTACCCAGAATACCTCAGGAGAAAGCAGGTAGGAGCAGTGAGGTCAGAGAGCAGCTGTGAATGTTCTGCTGAAGTAAAGCTGTTTGAAACTCAGAGGCAACGTTCTAGCTGGTGTGAATGGAAGCCTAAGAAACCCAAACAGTATGTATCTGAAAGCTGTAACCTTGAGAGTGATTCTGGCAGAGAGCTAAGAGAATATACTGACAGTAGAAATACCTACAGGGTTAATACTGAGAAGCCTCGGGTGAGAAATCCTAGGTGGAGGCAGGGCTGTAACACCCAGCCGAGGGATTTATCTGGAGAGCTGAAGACAGAGCAGTTAAAAGTCCCTGAAAGAGAAAGGTATGCCATTGAAGATATTTGCATGACAGAGGAAGAGGTGTTAGAAGTTCCTAAACCTCAAAGAAAGCCACGCAGAGCTAAACTTTGTGCTGATAAGAGAGAGGAATACTTTTACTCGGTGCCAAAGCCTGAAGCTAGAGCCAACAAATATCCCAAAGGTAGAGACACCTATAAGAAGTTGGATTCTAGAAACCCTGAATGGTGGCTTCCTTCTCTCCCAGACACAGAGAAGTACAGCAGCAGCTATTCCAGCCCTAGAGGGAGCTGGCCAGATAGGCTCTGTGAGGAGACGTTACAAGGTAACTTACAGACATTTTGTAGCCAGGAAAACTCAGGTCTTTCTGAGAACCTGCATGAACCCATGATCACTGATAGCCTCAGTGAATGCTCATTCGGAGACCCGATGGACTGTACATTAACATTCTCTGATAGAATAACCACTTTTTGTTAAACAGAGGCTGTATAGTGCTGGAAGCTAACACTATATGTGAAGAGTGCGTGTTTGTACATAGAGGAGCTGTGTGCTGAGTTTTCATATGCTTTACAATTACCGTTTACTTTAAGAAGCAAGAAGAAGCTTTTCTGTTCCCTTTATATTGTACCAGAAAATATGGTTTATGTGTCCTAAGTTTGCTGTGTTATATATCTGGAGAATCCGACCCCGGGAGGGGAAATAAATCTTAATTTACCTTATCATTCGTGTCTACAACTACTTTATTTTCATTAACCACCATCAGACCCAGAGCTGCTAGCCCTAGGCAGCAGCCTGCCCACCTGGTGGTGACACAATATAAAAGACATCTTTGCAACTTCTGACTCTGTTTTCATGTGCTGCTACATCAGCAGATCCAACCACATCATAAATGCTGGCTTTACTCTAAGAAGTCTTCAGTTCATCCCCAGTAGCCATTTGAGTGCCTTCCAACCTAGGGGTCTCATCTTCCAGCACTATAGTGCAATTTGTTTTATGACTATTCAATGAGTTTTCATGGCAAGTTACAGAAATAAATTTGCCAAGCCTTTCTTCTGTGCAGTTAATTCCAATGTTGTTGCATTTGTCACAGAAATATAATCCTCCGCTTACAACACTGTTCCATTCTGCTGCTGCCCAAATGGCTACTAATGGCTACTGTGAACTAAAAACAGCCACAGTAAAAATCTCATGCTAACTGCTTAATGTGGATTGGGAATGGGAATTGTGCCGGTTATTGGAGGAGATAGGGTATGGTCATCACTGACAGATAACACATCATGCCTTACTCCACTCTCAAAGGTGACATTAAGTCAGGGGTTCTCAACCTAGTCTTTGGGTTTTCAGGATAACCACTATGAATGTGAATCAGAGAGATCTGCACACAATGGAAGCAGTGCATGCTAACCTCTCTGATGCATATTCATTGCAGTTATCCTGAAAACCTGACTGGTTAGATGTGTTCCAAGGACTGGGTTGAGAACCCCTGCATGAAGTTCAGCCATGCTACCAACAAGCAGTTAGCATGGCTGTTGCCTATAGAACAAAAAAAATCCTTCATGCTGATTACCTGAGCCCCTCCATTCATACCACAAATGCACAACTGCCATGTAGAACCCCCCTTGGATTACGGATTTATCCCAATCAAAGCCCCCCACTGATCCCCCAAGGATCTCCATCATAGATCTACTCCAAGTCCAAGGCCCCTGTCACTGACTTCCCGAAGTTCAAGATCTGACCTTCCTCTACTCTCCAATTCCCTCAGCACTTGCCCAAAGGTAGACCTGGCAATCTGCTTCTAGTCTTTTTCTGCCAGATTCCAAAATGGTGGCTATCACCCCTAGTGGCAATCTTGTGGTACTACTACTAGATATCACTGCCAAATTATTTGGCAGATTGACCCTAGTACCTATGCACTTACTGTACGTTAACTTTTGCACCTAACGCAAAGTACAAATATTTACCATTATTTTAAAAATCCCTTCAGTGGCCTAAAGTTTTATCTCAAGATACTCAAATAGGCAGGGTTTTATAAAAAATGAGACATAGGGAAAGAAAACCACAAGAACAAACAAAAGGAGCATATAAATATTTTAAAGGTAATTTAATAAGGTTATAAAATTTAAAACATCAGATAATAACATCAGGGCTGGCCCATTCATTGTGCGAGAATGTTGTTTGCACAGGGCCCTTTTCAGTTCCTGGCAGATCTAGACTACTGTAATGTTTTTCTGGCCAATCTCCCAAATTATCAACTCCAAAGATTGCAACGTATCCAAAACACAGCAGCACGTCTAGTCACATTTTCCAGTCGATTTGATCATATCACCCCTATCCTCCTCCGGTTACACTGGTTGCCCCTTCGCTATCGCTTCCATTATAAATTTTTGATTTTGATTCATCGAGCCATCCACACTTGCAACCCTCTTTACTTAGCAGATTGCATTTCTTTACATTCTCCCCATCATCAACTCCGCTCAATCCATGCTACCCGTTTACCCCTACCCTCACCTTCCCAAGCCCGTTTGGAACAGACTCGTCATTCAGCTTTTTTCTTCCTCGGACCTTTATTATGGAATATGTTACCAGCTCCCCTCCAGTTAGAACCATCATATCCTCAGTTTAAATCATTACTTAAGACCCATCTGTTTCAGAAAGCATTTGATCTTTCCCCTGAGGCCCCTCCCTGATTGTCCTGTCTTGGTCTTTGTCCTGTCATAAGCCTCTATTTGTCTTCCCCTTGTCTTTACAGTCTGTGTTGCCCGGTTGGGCTATATCTGTATTATGATTTGGTAATAGTTGAGATGTCTCTATTCTATCCTGTTTCCCCCTTTCCTGTTTATTATTGGCGTTCCTTTTTCTTGGTTTGCAGTGCTTAACCTGTCTTTTTTATTGTACACCGTTTAATGTTCCCACAATAGCAGTTTATCAAATGTTGAATAAAGATAAAGATAAAGATCCCTACAGCGCTGAAGTGAAGAACGCCATTTTTTCACTTCGGCAGCTTGTTATAATATAGGCCTCTGGTGCACCAGAGGTCAAAGGACATTTCCTGTGTCCCGGCACTCAGCGCTGATGGTGGGCTAGGATTGGAAATGGGCTGATGGGGGACTAGGATTGGAAATGGGCTGATGGGGGGGCTAGGATTGGAAATGGGCTGATGGAAAGGCTAGGATTGGAAATGGCTAATGGTGGGCTAGGACTGGAAATGGGCTGATATGGGGGGATGGGAGAATGGGACTAGAAGGGAACGGATACTGGATGAGGCTGGAACTAGAAGGAAGCTGATGTTGGCGGAGGACTAGAATGGGATGGGGCTGGGGGAGTGAGGATGGAGAGGGGAAAAGATATTTTGTGTGGGAGGGAAGAAAAATATGCGATTGGCCAGGTATTGGGAGAGTAAATGGGGACTGAGGATGGAGGGGTGAAATTTGAGTGGATGAAAAAGGAATAAAGACAGAAATGGAGGAAAGAGCAAAGGGGGAAGATCAGAATGTTAAAACAGATGTAGACAGAGAATGGAAAAAAAAAAAACCCTAGAAGAGAAGAAAGAAAAAATGGACAGCAGACAATGGAGAGTTGTCCCTTCCCCTTCCCTCCCTAAAGGCGGTCCTCCCCTGTCTGCCTGGGTTGTCTCCACCCTTCTCTCTTCCCTGTAGCCTTCTCTCTATTTCTGCCTAGTCCCTTTTTCCTCTCTTTCCTGTCTACTGATGGTGTTCTTTTCCATTTCTCCTTTCTGTAGCTTGCCTTTACATTGTATACCACCCTGACGCAATAGCACGGGCGGTATATCAAGTGATAAAATAAAGAGAAAGAGTTAGCAGAAGACATGAAGAAACCAGAAGAAAGTGACTGGAGCAATTGCAACTGAAAAATAAAATGCACAACAGCAAAAGGTAGAAAAATACTTTTTTATTTTGAATTTATTAACTGGAATATGTCAGCTGTGGGAAATGTGCATTGTTAACATCTTTGCGTTTTGTTTAGTACAAGAGAAAATTAATTTTAATGGTTTTATTTCTCCAGTGTTGTTGTACATTCTAACTTTGACCTTTGGGGTTCCCAGTTTAATTATTTTCTTTCTGTTTCTAAATTATGATCCCTTGTTCTTTGTTTGGTGACAGTCTATGCTCTGCATATGTAATCGAGCTGAGGTATTCTGTTTATGTAGTGTCTATATGACAGTGCCACTTGTTCTCTTTCCCTTAGTAGGAGATGTATTGGTATTCTCTGAGATGTATTTTTGATAGGTAGGATTTGGTGCTTTGTGAGTCCTGGTAATGCTATTATGATACGGAGGGTTTGCTATGGGTTCTAAATGAGCAGTGTTTATAGTACTTCATAATGTGCCTGGCAGTTGGAACTGGAGTCTTTCTTTATCCATACACTTATTAAGAGGCATGTTTACTAAAAGTTAACGTATGTTAACATTATGCAAATAGTTATGCAAATGATGCCCTTATACAAATGAGGTCTCCCAATGAGTCTCCTCACATGGCCCCCACACCCATATTGGGCCGTCCCTGAATAGCATAAAACTCAATATGGTCATGTTTCAGCTTTCACCTGCATCAGGGTTAAAAGATAAAACATTGAATCCAGCTATGGGGATAATACAGTATGAAACTCTTTAGTCTATAGTCACATATTCATCTCATGTCACCAAAAATGTACAAAAATGCACATATGGAGGGGAACCCTCACTGTTACTCTGTTTAAGGAATCACAAAACATACTTGTTGTTGAGACAGAGATAGCTGCTTTTAGTGGCTATTTGGAAAAAAACTGTGTTCTCAATAAGAATTATCTTATTAAATGACTTTAAAATCAAACAAAGCCTCTCGGCTAACAGCCTGAAGACCCTCATCATCAATGATACAAGCGCCAGGCCCAGGAGACGTCGCACAGCGGATACGATCTCAACTCCCATTGCCTACACTAAGGCTAGTCAATCCACATGCGGAAGAGCTATATCCCTTGCTGCTCCTGCCCTATGGAACTCTCTCCCGGACCACCTAAGAGTAACCTCAGATATCAAGGACTTTCGGAAGATGCTTAAAACCACAATCTACATTGAGCACTTTGGAGACACAACATAACTTGATCAACAGGACACAGTCAATTGCTTCACAAAGACTACCTCTCTCCCGCTCCCTGCCATCCTTTCATCTCCACCCCCCTTGGAACCTGCCCTAGAACTTGCCCTACTTCCTCCAACCTCTTATATCACTAGCCATACCTAGTCCTTCGGATTTGTCTCTCCGCTTAGCTCAACAATCACTCTGTATATAGTGCAGTTTGTATCTAGTTTTGTATATGGTTATATTGCAATAATCCCTATATGTCTACATTGTATAGAGCTACATTGCAATATTCCCCTGCATGCCCCCTACCCCTCGTTTAATGTAACACCTTTGTTATACTGTAAACCACTTTGATTTAAGAATAAAGTGATATAGAAATCCTTTTAAATAAATAAATGAAGCCTGAAGCAGAGTAACAGTGGGAGTTTCTGTCCAT